>MU388865.1:0-305254 GCA_022578795.1 Xylariaceae sp. FL0255 | reverse complement strand
TTGCTTTCGGCCCCTTTTTACCATTGCGAACGGGGGGTTTTTTTTTTTTCCTTTTAAATTATTTTTAAAAAAAAAAATAAAAATAATAAAAATCCGGGGGGCCCCCCCCCCCCCCCCCCCCTCCTGCTGTTTGCATTCAAGGCGAGCGGAGGTGGTGGAAATGAGGTGAGATTGTTTTCAATGCTTGGTTCGTCTTGTTGCCTATAAGCTTGTTTGTCAACAGGTCCGGCATGCCCGAATGTTATTGTCAACAAACCTTAGCTGGGGCAAATCCGTTCAAGCCGTATTGCATGAATATGAGCTGGGAATGACCTGACAACAGTACAGTAAATGACAAAGCTTGTGTTTCATGATGCAGTCCTCACATCCCACATGCTTCCCCTCTTTCAGCTGACTGAGCGGGAAGTGGGTGGGATATTGTTTTTCGGGAATTGAAATAAGAGTTCTCACGGCACATTCAATGCCGATTTCGAAAGAGTACAGTAGCATCAGGCAGGATAATGGAAACCCAGACTGTGATCCACACAATATGCAAGTCGGATGGGAGAGAAAAAAAGAAACCAGGTTCAATAGAGTAGCGCAACCAACCCGTTTCGAGAAGAGGCACTACTTCATGCCCAGAAACCAAGCACACGCAGCAACAAAGTTACAAAACCTCATTGGTTGAAATCTCCATTTGCTTATTGGTATCACAAACGGCCTTAGAAAGCCCCGACGGTGTTCTCAGCAGGGATTAGGTAATCTCTCCATGGGTTACTACGCTTCCCCACTAATCCCTGTAAACAAACAGTCATGATCATGTCGGCAATCTTCGAGAACTTTAGAAGGAAGTCAATCCCCTGGCACGTGCTCTGTCTCTCTGTGTGTGTCTTTATTTATATCCCAGATTTTCAAGTACTTTCTATGCAAAAGACTAGATTGTTTGACGAGCGCAGAAGGGGAAGTTGAATAACCGCAGGCGAAATTGGTATGTATGATGTCCATGTTACTCAATTCAGCTCAATACTGTGACCCTGCCGACTTTTGGTCTTCCGATCCCATGATCAGATGGCTTATGGGGAGAATACGCATGCGAAGAACGAATATGTATGAACAATGGAAAACGTAGCACAAAGTGAATGCCATTGGACATCCTATCCAGGTCTTACCAACGGGACCTGTATATGTAATCGAACCCCTGGTATGCCTGCATGCATATATCACGTAAGCTGGCACATGCCTCTATGATCCCTTACGTGAAGCTGCAGGTCTCGTCTGCAAGATCTTCGAGACAAGCAACGACCTAACAACCAGATTAATCATGTATTACGTGCAGACTTAGGCAAACGAACGTCGCATGTCAATATTCTACGAAATCAGCATCTGATCAACTACTCACAACCTAGTAAGTCTCTTTGGTTGGTAAATCTTGTCTTTTTAATTCTCTTTTGTCGAAGTTCACGTTGGTTAGGCTATACAGTCGGTCTCTATAGTAGTTCAACAAGTTGGGATGTCGTTTGCTCGCATATGCAGCCACACAGATATAGATCACTTTCTCTCTCCACCAAACCCGGGAAGATAACGCCATGACGCCTACGAGCCGATGATCTGATGGTCTTTGCGGCTTTTTTGCTCTTTCCGTCCACTTTTGCTATACAATGCCTGCCTCTACAGACGCCCCATTTCAGCAGTTGACTATACTTGTTGGCGTCATTCCAAGTCTTCACTGAGTAAGCTCCGCACCGCCTCCAGCTGTCCCACCACATGGGCTTCAAGTTTGTTTTCCGAGTCTACCTTCTTCTTCGAGCCCGCAACTGGTGTAGTTTTCCACTCGGCTTCCCTCGGCCCTAGAGCAACGAGGCGATCACGTAGTACCTTTCGATGATCGAGCCAATAGTCCACGTTCTCAGCAAGTGCCGAGGAATCCCATTCTACCGCTGGGATGTCTCTTGCGTTGTTTGACCGCAGCGCCCCGAGAACTCGTGTGACGAGTGCCAAAGAGTGTATCTCTGACACGGATATGGGGGTAATGAAGGCTCGGTCGCGATTGCCGCGTCTCTGGTTGTTGCTGGGAGCCTCAAGCCGCTCGATGCTAGACTGCATCAAAGTCGGAAACTGGTTCAGAACGTAAGCGACCTCGGGTGCTATCGTTGCGCCCAAAGACGAAAGTATATTTAAGAGGATTGGGACAACGCCCCTAGCCCAGATGCTGTAACACCGTTGAGCCCCAACTGAATCGGCAAAAGGCGACACATTGGAACGTCGCAAATAATCAGCTAAGCTAGCCGATGTGATTTGGTTAAGAAGCCCATCGCAAGCAAGTTGTTCGGCTACCAGAGGTAATGCGGACAGCTCAAGCAAGAAAAGAAGAGAAAGTTCTCCATATACCGGGTCACCTTCTTCAGCCAACTTGTCTGCCCATGAAAACAGGGAGACAGCAGCCTGCACTGCATCGTGGGCGGCTAAGATATTTAATATTTGCGTCTGACTCTGGTCCATACCGGGAACACACAGACAAGCTTGAAGTATGGCGTTGATGATGACAACATCATTGGTACAGACGGAAGCTTCGGAATCGTGAACTAGGGAGACGACTGTACGGAATCCTTTCGAGACAACCATGTCCAAGATACCAAGAACAGTTTGTGAGACGGTGGCGGCAGATATGCTCATGCCCTGGCTGTCTCGGATTGATGCAGCAAGATCAACATGGCTGTATGCGCGAACTAAGGCTCGTAGTGTGACATAAAGCAGTCTCAAAAGTGTGCGGTAGATGGTAATGTTCTGCGGTGCGTATGGATCCTGATGGCTGCTCACTGTTGCCCATAATGCGTTCAACAGCTGTGCCACATCGCCTGCAGATGGGTCACTTTCTGCAATCCGCTGTACCAGCATCAATGATAGATTAACGCGAGACTCAGCAAGTCGGATGAAGACTTGGTCGTGAAGTGTAGTCTCTTGATTGGCCTCTAAACAGTGTTGAGCGACCTGCAATGACTGTTTCTTCAAAGTGTCATTATTGGGGAGACAAGTGCTAAGTTCAAGAAGCAGGAACTCCCAGGCGTGATAGAGTGACTAGATGCGCATTAGTATTGACGTATCAGTAGCATGGTGCGAATAAGGGATGGCTTACTACTTGAGCGTCAACCAAAGAGAGGTTGGTGTTTGCTTTCTCCATCTCGTTCCTGAAGCCAGTGTTCCTTGGTCCAACCCAACTAGAGTCATATCGTAACATCTTGTCCGCAAAACCCAACGCATAGTAGAACTCGGTTCCTAGGGACTTAGGCTCAAGTAGTGTTCGCTTGAAGTTGTCGAGAGAACAGCTCGAGTATTGCTTGCTAAAGTTTCTGGTGAAGTTGGTATGGAGGCCTCTGTTGTAACCAGAAACAGCGACACCGTCTCGGAGATAGTAGTCCAAATCTTGTGTCAACTCTTTCGCAAACACGCTTGCTTGATCTATCTGACGAAGGTGGAAGAGCTGCATGGCGAAGATTTCGGCAATGTAGGCCGCCATTCGGGCTTCATGGCAAGCTTGCAGAACGTCATTCTTAGATGTTATCGATGACGACTTGAGATCGCGCGCGAAACTTCTCAGTTCGGTGAGAAAGGTGGTATTCTTCTGCAAGGCAAAAATGGTCCAGGGCCAATAGTTCTGAGCAGAGGTAATAAAGTCGAGGATAGTCAATACCTCTTGCTTATCGATACTCGAGATAGACACAAGTCTTCCTACAGCAGAGCTGAGAACGGAAGTAGAAGAGGTTTCCGATACCCTTCCAGTGCCATTTCGAGCTTCCCGTGGAGTTTTTCCTGTGAGAAGGCAGTTTGCCATCCACTGCTGTCTGTTTCTAACAATCGTGGAGAGGAACCGCCAAATAGAAGTTGCTTGTTCCGCTTGATTGAATGGTCTGTCGACAATATTGACGAGCTGGAGAAATGAGCGTGACGTCTGCAGACCGAGGTATCCTAGCAATGAAGGTGGCTCTCCAACCGTCTTCCCAGCACTGATAATTAGTGATTCTAGAAGTTCAATGGCTGGCCCTCTGAACACATCACCACGTGCACAAAGCCGAGCGACGAATGGGGTCAGCTTGAATAATTGATCCTCAACTGTAGCCGAGGATCGATCCGAGTAGTTCGCGACTCGCACCAACCGAGTTATGAACTTGAGAACGGCTATTGTATGATCGCAATACACCTTGAATTGCTTAGCGCATGTGTTCAATCCTGTTTCTTGTGTCGCTATGACTAGTGCAGATAGAAGTGGTAAGAGCCGTAAACTGCCGGCTGATGGTGCTAGAAAACTGTCCACAATGAAGTGGGCTGCTGGTTGCAGGACGTATACCAATGCAGACTTCGACGCAATATCATCCATGCTAAAGCTGTAGAATATAATATTGTCTAACATTGGCGTAATATCGCGAATGAGGACTTTCCGGTTTTCATCTGTAGAGAATCTCCAGGTTGACGAACATTCCAAGAAATCTGCGGCAACTTGAGAGACTGCAAGCGTCGTCTGCGAGATGATTTTGTCTGATACTCCAACCCAAACGTCCTCCGGGACTCGTTGACGCCCATTTATCTTGATGGGGGTTTTTCTCCGCACGGCACTGGTCATACCGCTGTCTACAAGACTGGAAAAGAACCGTATAGCTGACGATAAGAGATTGAACTGAGTGTCGGATAAGTCGAGGCTGCCGACAAGTCGAGATAACCGACCGTCCTGAGACTGGCTCTCCAATAATGCACATCTTGCCATATATGACCAGACTCTACCTGGACATATTGGAAGAACGGCATGAAGAAATTGAATACAGGCGGTCACCGTCCCAAGTCCTGCGTTGTCAAGGTCGTCGTCTAGAAGAACATCTAATGTATCGCACACTACCGACAAGATGTCTTTGGTACGGGCCAAGACCTTGCTGCTCTCTGCCAAGACTGCGAGCCCGGCGTCTGATGACTGTCCTGCGGGTGCTCCAAGAATCTCAGTGCGAATCAAGGTTGCGAGCAAGGAGATAACCTCTGTGGTCTCATCAGAAGTGAAGGCGCCTAATACCATGTGGTACCTTTCAGCAGCGAGATTGGCTTCTAGACGTTTGCCGAGCAGAGCCAAAGCAGAGTGCTCATAATCTACCCGGACTATTTTTCCTTCGTCCACAATAAACTTCCCGTATGTTTCCGCCGGTATTATGAAAGGCTCTTCTACTGTGATTATCTTTTTTCGGCTGGCTCTGGGGTAAAACAGAGGGAAATCATCGATAAACTGAAACATGTTGGCATTTTCTTCCTCATGAGCGAGGTGGTACCGAGTGAAGTCATCAGGCAGAGTGAATGTTAGTGTCGGTGTTTTTTGTAGTAGATTTAGTATCGTCTCCTCATCATTGTCTTGAGACTTGGGGCTGCATGAGAGGATACGACATAAACGTATGAAGGGATCAAATTCGTATGGGAAACGATCAAGGGCCTCTTGAACATAGGCCATGAATACGCCTCTGTCATTGAGAGCATAAGAGAGGATATCGTCTTGGCCCTCTCGCACGGTTGGGATGTTCCAGTAATCCTGACCACCTGAGAGCACAGACAAAAGAGCAGTAATGGTATCTGCCTGATATCCAACGAAGGGGTATGTGGCTTTCAGCAAATCGAGGAAGGCAACTCTCATGCGAGATCCAACTGAGGTGGCAAAGAGAGAATTGTCTGATGGGCCGAGATACGTTGACATTCTGTCAATTACATCAAAGACACCAACTTCATCTACAGCAACAGCTGCTAGCCCCTGTATCTTGTTGTAGTCCCGATCTAAGTTTTTGTTGAGAAGGAAGTCGTCATAGCGCCGTTTGTCGATAGTGGTGATGCTACCGGCCGAGTTCCGTCTACCAGTAGGGATCATCTGTGTGTTAGAGTCGTAGTTTTCGAGAGCTTTTTGGTTTTGGATGGCATCTCGTTTCTCTGCTCGGTCCTGATATGAAGAAAACATAGCGTGTACTACTGGTACCCATGCAAACAGTACTGGGGCCAGATACGGTATTCTCCTACTTGCCGAAGCATCAAGAATATCATGTATTTGCTCCAAAACACTAGAGCTTGCTAGGTATTCATTGTCGGTGTCAAGATCGATTTCTCCCTCAAAGAAAGCCATCATTCTGGGTAGATTGAGTACTTTCAGAGACGTGACACAGACAAGACACTGCAACGGAGTCAACAGGTCAGCAGCACCTGGAGAAAGCTATATGTGGTCTGGGTTAGTCGCTTGTCACTCAAAACTGGGGGTTCTGTAGAGATATTTACCCCGATCACTTGTTCCAGATCATAGTAGTTAATGACCAGGTTAAACCATGCCTTCGTGGTGTCTTCCGATAAGAAACTATCGCTTGATCGATCCAACAACTGAAAGACGATGGTCACCCTATGTAATATTTCGGTCAATGCAGTTTGGACCCAAAGCGCCCGATTTACTGGGGTCACCAAGTCTTTATCCGCAACAATCGTCTTCATATCGGTGCCGGCAGTTTGCAAAGACTCGGGCAGAAGATTGATATATTGCGACACTAGAACATGGGAAGTCCTGGTGGGAATATCGGAGAGTGCCTTGTGTGGTTGCTTGGACGACATGCCAAAGGCCTCGAGTAGGGACTTTCGTATCGAACGCGAGGTATCGGTGGAAGCTGAGGTAGGTAGCTTCCCCTGTAGCATCAAAGTGAAGATATAATCATTTGCAGCGGCATAGCAACGGCGCTCGGACAGGTATGTCTGGTATATGCGATGCCACCTACTGCTGGCCTTCTCGAAGTCTGCTTGGATCTCGGCGGCGTCAAGGGTCGATGTGATGCTTAGGCCAGGTAGGATGTTTGAGGTTTGGGTTTTGACAGCACCGGTAGCAGCTCGTAGATTAGCGACCTCGTGCGTAGAGATAGGACCGAGAAGTTGGTTGGATGGACGCGACTGGTATTCCACTATGACTACCCTAAGCGCCGCAAGTTCGTTGATGCCAGCATTCTTAGCTAGCCAAAGCGCATCGTCCTTGATCTCTTTGATGTCGTATTTGTCGTTCGGGGTGGGAGTGACGTGGATGGCGGCGGTTTTCTTTTCCAAGGCACCAGCGGCTATGTTCTTGTCACTCGAAGACTCGAAGGCAGAACCGGGGTTCTTAAAGAAGGACTGAACGTAGGGGTCGGTACAGAAGTCGACAATGGCTTGACTGGATTGGCGGTGTCCCGTGGGATCCAACAGAGCATCGGCAACAAGACTCCATGATAGAATGAGAGTCTCACCCTTCAGACACGGTTCCAGAGGTGGCAGATAGACCTGGTCGGATAGCGGCTCTGCCATTGCTGCAGGGGATCAGCAGGCTCAGGGCGCCTGCAGCAGCTGCATGTGTAAAGCACAGGCAAGAGACTGTGGCTTTGTGTGCGCAAAGTAACGCGTGGTTATCCTTTTGTTGCTCTAGACAAGACGCGACTTGACTTTTTGGGTTGAGACGTTCGGGCGAGTAAAGCTTCGGCGGCAGGTGGGAGCTTGCAGGTTGGAAAATAGTTGGTTCAAAGGCTAAGCTCCAGAACAGGTTAGCGCCCCGCCGTCTATCTCACAAGCAGTTACCCGGTAATGCCCAGGAATGTGCATCAGGAACTAATAAATAACATAACCTGCATTTGTATGTCTCTCGCTTCATCGACATCCAGAACGAAGCAGTTATCTTGTAACAGGGTCGGTTATGTAATTTTGCAATTATATCGTGTGTTTAGTCCATATTAGTCTTATTCTGACCATTGATTCTCATCAAACAGGTAATCTGTTGCTGCAGTGTACCTTAACCTCTCCGGGCATGTAAGGCATCGGAGTGGTCAGTGGTACGACAGTAGCTGAATGGACAGCTTTTTGGCCCAGTGAGGTAGGTACACACTGTAGCAATGAATCAGACAGAGCATACACACTTTGATAGAAGAAACCGGAACTCATAGTTATCATTCTATGCTTACATTTCATCCGTCGAGTTAAATCATTTCCTTATGGTCGGGCGTATTTGCTCTGTTACGGGGAAGCATTCCCGATTTCACCGCTTGGCTATACCGAATTCTACCTTGGTTGTAGGACAGAATTGTTTTGAGCGATACTTACCATCTTCAATATACTACCATGCTACCTAGAACTAGCTTTATGTTTTGAGAAAGGTACATGTAGGTATCAACAAGAAAAAAGTATTCCCATTATTTTTGCCTTTTTTGATTAGATATTGATATAGAAGGTTAGTGAATATGGCTGATTTTGGTAGAGTGCTAAAAGTGTCCGAACTACCTAAGGTTAATCTTTTTATCCGCAAGTAAGTTCTGGCCCCGACTTTCGGTGATAGTGGGAACCCTATCTACTGCTCACCAAAACGGATGAGTCGATGACTGATGACAGATTAAATTTATGATCATGATCATTTGCATATATCAGCAAATTCTCATTCTCGCCAGGTAGAAGTCTTATAGATAAATCTCCAAGGCAATATTGAGGGCATTGTGAAGTATCACTGGAGCCATGGCAACAAACGGCATCATTGACCATTCGCCTCATCATCCGGATCCGTCTGCTCCAGTACCTACCGCATCAAACCTAATCCTCATCGACAACTATGACTCCTTCGTGTGGAATGTCTACCAGTATCTAGTTCTAGAAGGCGCCACCGTTACCGTTTATCGAAATGACGAGATCACCCTTGAACAGCTGGCCGCCAAGAATCCGACACAGTTAGTCGTAAGTCCTGGCCCTGGGCATCCCACCACCGACTCGGGCATCAGTCGGGATGCCATCAGACATTTCGCAGGCAAAATCCCTATATTCGGTGTTTGCATGGGCCAGTAAGTTTTCTTTCTTCTACAGCTCTCGTAAACTTCCATCTGACCCTCTTCGCTTCTAGACAGTGCATCTTTGACGTCTATGGGGGTGAGGTGTCCTCAGCTGGTGAGATCCTTCATGGCAAAACGTCCCCATTAAGTCATGACTCAAAAGGCGTATATGCTGGTATGCCCCAAGGTTTTCCTGTCACTCGTTATCATTCTCTTGCGGGCACTCGTGTGACTCTACCTAAATGCCTTGAGGTCACTTCCTGGATACCTAAGGATGATGGTGAGCAAGGTGTCATCATGGGAGTGCGTCATAAGGAATATGCCATTGAAGGTGTTCAATTCCACCCCGAGAGTATTCTCTCCGCAGACGGCCGAATCATGATTAAGAATTTCTTGCGTCTTCAAGGAGGAACCTGGGCCGAGAATGAGCAACTGCAGAAATCGGTCAAGGCCAGTAAAATAGCCACAGGGCAGACTCAGCCCACACCTGTAACGCCAAAGAAGAACAATATCCTTCAACAGATCTATGCTCGGAGGAGAGAACATGTTGCTGCCCAGAAGCAGATCCCATCACAGCGCCCCCAAGATCTGCAGGCTGCCTATGAGCTCAGTGCAGCGCCGCCACAGATCCCGTTTGTGCAACGTTTACGACAAAGCCCTTATGATGTGGCACTTATGGCTGAAATCAAGCGAGGTTCCCCTTCGAAGGGTATATTTGCATTGGACATTGATGCACCGACACAAGCAAAGAAATATGCCCTAGCCGGAGCGAGCGTCATTTCCGTCTTAACGGAACCAGACTGGTTCAAGGGAAGCATTGAGGATCTTCGTGCGGTTAGACAAGTATTAGATTCGATGCCTAATAGGCCAGCGATTCTGCGAAAGGAGTTCATTTTCGAGGAATACCAAATTTTGGAGGCCCGACTTGCCGGCGCCGACACAGTGCTCCTCATCGTAAAGATGCTAGACGAAGAACTGCTTACACGTCTCTACAACTACTCTCTCTCGCTCGGCATGGAACCCTTAGTCGAGGTTCAAAACGCCGAAGAGATGGCAACAGCAGTGAAACTAGGATCCAAAGTGATCGGCGTCAACAACCGTAACCTCGAGTCCTTTGAGGTCGACCTGAGCACGACAAGCAGGCTACGCACTCTCGTGCCCAAAGAAACCATCATCTGCGCGCTGAGCGGCATCAACACGCACGACGACGTCATCGCCAACCACAAAGACGGAGTAAACGCCATCCTCGTCGGCGAAGCCATCATGCGAGCCCCTGACGCATCACACTTCATCGAGCAGTTGTGCTCGGGAAAGGTCACGACCACAGAAAAAATTCCCGAGCCTCTCCTCGTCAAGATCTGCGGTACTCGTACCCCTGAAGCCGCTGTTGCAGCAGCTGAATCCGGGGCTGATCTCATCGGCATGATCCTCGTGCCAAACCGGAAGCGCACTGTATCCGACGAGTCCGCACGCGCCATCTCAGCCGCAGTCCATGGGTTCTCCCGACCTTCGTCTTCCTCCACACCCTCATCTATCCCCACAGACCGTGCAACAGAGTTCTTTGCCGCAGCAACCACAAAGCTCAGCACTCCAAGTCGCACACGGCCCCTGCTAGTCGGCGTCTTCCTCGACCAACCATTGTCACAAATACTCGAGCTCACAGCGCGATACGCTCTAGATGTCGTCCAATTACACGGCACCGAGCCCCTAGAATGGTCTCGACTGATACCCGTGCCCGTTTTGCGGCGCTTTGCACCGTCCGAACCGGGTCTTGCCACGAGAGGGTATCATGCTGCGCCGCTGTTCGATTCTGGGTCTGCAGGTGGTTCGGGCACGTTGCTTGACTCTGTTGCTGTTAAGGCTGCCCTTGCGCGGGATTCCGAGTTGCGCGTTATGCTTGCTGGTGGGTTGGAGCCTGGCAATGTCGCTGAGGCTTTTAAGAATGCTGGTGCCGACGCTGCGCGCATCATTGGCGTTGATGTCAGTAGCGGTGTTGAGAGGGAGGATGGGCAGCAGAGTCTGCAGCGGATCCAGGAATTTGTTAAGGCTGCTAAGGCTGTCCGGTAAGTTTTTCTCAATGGTAGTCCAGTCTGTCCACCGTAGAGATGGCTCTTTGGACACTAGAACCTTCGTCATAGTTCGAGTTCTTAGATCTACAACGAAAAGGGAGTTCTTGTTTGTAGTGTTTAGACAAAAAAAGACGGATTGATTTGCTAGGTGTCATTATTCGTACTTTCTGGTTACCTTTCCCTCCCTTTTGATCCTGTGTTTGGGCCTGGATACATGGAGCATCGCGCGTGAAGAATCATATTCGTACATGTATTATGCAGCCGAACGGATAGCAACCGAACCAGCACCTTTCCCCCCTCCAGCCGGTCGCACAGCAAAGTCAGTGATCTCGAATACACCGCATTCTCCCGTATTGGTTCGTCTTCCGGTAGTTACAATGAAAAGCTCATCATGAAGCATGGGTATAGTCGAGATTCCCACTATCAAGCCCCCATTCCAGAACGCACCCTTTTGGAGTTTTGATCTTCAGCACAAGGACAAACTACCCGCCAAGACCACTGCCAGTTCCCATTCCTTTCACTCGACCGTTTCTTGTCGGAACGTGCAAGCCACCTGTATACTCAAGCGAATTCAATCACCAACCTACCTAATTAAACCGCCCCCTCTTTATACCCCGGCTTGTCGTCGACTTATTGCGGCCCTCCTCAAGCAATTTCTTGAAGTCGCGATATAGGCTGGTGATGGTGCCATTAGCCTCCCACTCATCCACAATCTTATTGGCCGCGATACGCCGCTTCTTGACGCTCATTTTGTTCTCGCGCTTAACGATTTTCTCCGCCGTCATGTGGCCGTCGTGTTCGAGGCGATCTTCGACCCAAGTCTTCAGCGCATATTTCCAGTGCTGGAGCTTGTGGGCCGTCTCGGCGTTGCTGTTGCATACGACGCCTACGAGCCAGGACTTCGAGGTAGGTGGGAGAGGCATGCCGTCTGCGTTCTTCGAGACTTCCGAAGCTTCGTCGTCCTCGTCATCACTTGTGTCATCATCGTCTTCGTCATCATCTCCTTCTTCGTCATCGTCATCTTCACCATCATCGTCATCTTTGACGTCCAGTAGAGTATCCTTCCGATAGGCGTTGCCGCGGAATTGGATTTTGTACGTCGACGGATGACCAGAGCGACCGCAAGCCTCGCAAGTCTCATAGCGCCCATCGCCAATATCCCCAAGCTCAAAGGACTCGAGGATAGGGCGACTGCGCAGTACACGTACGAACTCTGGCACCCATGCCGCTGACACAAACTTCGAGTTTGCAAGGCCCTCGAATTCGTCATTGAGCTTGCGCCAGGCATTGACGTATACTGGATCTTCGCTCTGAAAGCGGGGGTTGATTTTATTGTGAACTAGCCACTCGATGACATGAGGGAACTGCTCTTTCAATGGTTTATGCGCCTGTGCTGTGAATTCGAGGGGCATGTCCACAGGAGCACCCAGAGGGGCGTCTTCATCGTCATCGGTGATGAAATCATCCAGGTCGCTTCCCTCCTCATCACTCTTCTTGGTCTTGCGCTTTTTTGTTTTGCTCTCGCTTCTCTTGGGGGCTGGCTGCTCATCTTCCTCCTCATCATCAAAAGTCGACAACATCTTAAGTTTATCCTCGGGATCGGAGTCATATAGTCCCTTTTTTTCGCCCTGATCACTTGATGACTCTGAATCTGTGAGTGCATCAATCTTCTCTCCGGCTCGTCGACGGCGCAGAAGCTCCATCTTCTTCTCTTTTTCTGTTCTATGACCTCTGTGGGGGCGTTTCTTAATTGGAGACGAACCGCCAGGTTTCTTCAGTCGGCCAAGCGTTCGGTTTCGCGTTGGCAGAGCAGGAGAGGAAGATATCGTGGCGTGCTTCCTCTTATTAGTAGGAGACACAACCTCGTCCGAGTCTGAATCGAGTTCGACCATGCGTTGTGGCATCTTTCTGCCAGAAGGAAGAATCGGAGCGTCATCATCTGAATCCGAGATAGGGATGGCGGTAATGGAGGATTCGCCTCTCATTGGGGGTGTACTACGTGGGGCCGGCCTCTCATAAGATTCTTGTTCTTCTTCATCCTCTTCGTCGTCATCATCATCGAGGACAGTTCGTCGCAGCCTCGTAGAAACCGATTGAGACGATCTAGGCATCATGCGTGTGACCGGCTCTTCATCACTTTCATCATCGAAGTCTGCAGAATATTTTGAAGCTACTACTTTTTGGGTCGGTGGGAGTGCGTCCACTTCGTTCTCGTCGTAGCCGCCATCGCCCACTTCATCCGCCGATGTATCAGACGAATCGGCATTTGCAGCAGTGCGCGCAGTTCTTTTAGTCTGGGCCTTCGTACTGAAACTTGAAGGTGGAGGTGTAGCTGTCATCCAATTAGCAAAGCTAACAAGGATGATCAGAAGTACAAAAATGCAGAGGTAAGAGTTTCTTACCAATTGCCTGATCCAGTCTGATTTGTCTCGGTTTGTTTCGCCTTGTAGATGACGATGTGGATTGGGGGGGTTGAGGTTTCGACGGACTTGACGCAGCTCGCTTGCCTGCAGAGAAGCGCACCTTTGCGGGTGAGAAACTCGAGGATTGGGCAGGGGGGCTTGACGTAGCCGCGCCGACCGGCTCGAAAGTGAGCCGAGCCTGGCTCTTTGTCTTCCTGCCTGGCATAGATAGATGCACTATAAATACTCCCAAAGAATATGATAACAGGCGATAGAAAGATATTTTTGAAAGGAAAGGGGAGGATGTCAAATTGCGCAGATGGAGCTTGCAAGTGTAGTGAGAAGATGAGGATAGAGGTGGCAATGATTTGAAGTTGAGGCTTCAAGGCAGTGCCGTTATTTACGAGTCGACACCCCAGTAGGCAAGCACGGAGATGCTCAGTGCTGACCTTGTTGCTACCCCGCCAAGCCGTTCAGAACCGCGACTTCCAATTATGAGAATCAGCAATATTGAATAATGATTCCGATATGCCGAAACAAGTGTGTAGAAATCTTGAAAAAGGCCAGATATCTTTTGAATGATGAGATAGAGGTGGGGTGGGAGAAAGCATTCATCCGTCGAAAGGCAGCTCTTTAAATCAGGCGATGACAGTGATGTTGTGTACTGAGTATCTGTACTTGAAAGGATGGATTGTGAATAATGGTAATAAAGGTAATCCTTGTGATGCGTTAATGGTAGAATAAAATTCCCCAATCTAGCATCGTAAACTTCGCGTTGTCACGTGGTAATCTTGACAATCCAGTTAATGAAGATGCATGCAGGCACAAAATTACGGCATTACAGAGACAAAGACGATAAAACTCCGGAGAATAGGCTATAGGCTTTGTTCACCTATTGTTGTTATTTTGGCATCACGATTCTACTTGCATTATTGCTAGATCGTCTTCTTTGGGGGGTTTCTTGTGTTGGGATTGAGGTGTATTGACTGTGATGTGTAATGCAGGGAACAAAGATGCCGTGGGTGGGGGGAGGAAGCCTCAATCCTTGGGGAAGCTATCTAAGGGTTATCCACGAATTTTTCATCTACTATCGCGTGACCATCTTTCTATTTCGAGTCCCTATCCTCCATTGGATGCTCGGTGTCTCAGTAGGATCGATAATCGATGGCATCGAGGTGCAACTGACTGGGGCGGGGATGTTTGCGATACGGTGCGCTGCTATAAAGTCGGTTTGGGAACGACGTTCGGAGTAGAGACTTCACTAGTGCCATCTCTAAGACGCAGCAGCAGTCTCTTCCTCCTTCTTCTCCGCAACAGGCTTGGACTCGTCCTCCTCCTTGTCGTCTCCGGACTTGAAGAAGGGCTCGTTCTCCTTCTGAGCCTTGAGCCATGCCTCCTTGAATAGCTGGGCATCTATTTGGAAGAGATCAGCAAGCACTTCCCAGAATTGAGGAGATATAGTCTCGGAAACTTACTCTCAGAATTGGCAAGACGAACAGAGACAGTGATAGCCTCAGGCTCACCCTCACTAACATCAGCAGCCACGTTCCAGAGCCAGGCACGGTCGCTTGTGGACATAGGAGCAATGTTCATCTCGGGGGTGACTATATAGAGACCGTCAGGGATCCGTTCGAAATAAGGGATATACGAGGTGGGGGGACGCACTGTAGTGGTTGGCGCAAACCTTGAGGGTCTTGTCACGTCGCATCACCAGACGAGTCTTGCCGTTCTCCTTATGCTTCAGCAGACGGAGAGGGCCGGTTCCACGCTCCTTCCATTCGCGGGACTCCTGGAAGAACTTGAACATCTTGCATCGCATGTTGAACACCTGCTCCTCGGACTCTTCGTGGGTGACAGTCTCGACGACCTCGGTAAGTTTATGGACGGGTTCGAAGTGGACATCTTCAGACTCGGGGGCTTCCTCCTGTATGTAGAATAAGCTGTTAGCTATATTCCTTAAATGATACGATGGCGACTGCTAACCTCTCCGTCCTCGGCCTTAGCAGCAGCGGCGGCATCGCGCTGTGCCTTGGCGCTACCAGAAACATCACCTCGGTCCTCATCCTCCTCCTTCTTTTCCTTCTTAGCACCACCGCCGAACATAGAGAAGACAGAAGACGAAGCGATGGGCTTGGTCTCGGTCTCGGCGGCCTTGGTCTCCTCGACTTTAGGCTCTGTGTTGTCGGTAGAACTCATGGTGGGCAAAAGACACGGCGGCGTTGAAAACGATATGCGCTACTGTGTATTATGTGAAGCTGAAGTCTAGAATGTGTTAGAAATTGAAGTAAATGGGATGTGATAACGGGAATGTCTGTTGGGTAGTATGTTCTTGTAAACAAAGGGGGGGAAATAAAATATGGCAGGGAGCAGAAGCCAAAGCACCATAATTGGAATGCCCCGCCTCCGCACTAGACGTCGGGCAGCATGGCCAATGCGCTTGACGAATAGACAGCAGAGGAATGATCAGGCAAGTCTACTGGGCTGGCACAGTCAATCAGAAGCAAGACCAACTTACCTTTGGTGGGATTTGAAGACTTCCTCAGGTGGTGTGTGATGATGGAAAGAAAAGTAGAAAGAGTCAACCGCCACTAGGTACAAAGCAAACGAGGAGGGGAAGAAAATGTGGAGATTGGTTAAATTGCCCCTCGTACTACAAAATGTCAACAATAACAATAGGATCATGGATACAACTACAATATCAATTAATCACTGTCTGTCTTCAGAAGCTGGATTATCCGTCCAATATCATCCCTTAGTAACGGCATACAATCAACACTAATCGCAATATGATTTAATTCATCTCTGCGAATCATGACACGTAGCGTTATTCTTGTAGGTCAAACTTTGAATTGGGTACAGACTCGGCTCTTGTTTAAGGCCAGCAGGCCAACTAATCGATAAGACTGGGTGATGCCCGATAAGATCAGATTGATAGTGGGGCCATGCGTCTACTCCCGCTTCAACTCTTCATCCTTCCCGACTTTTGCTTCCTAGACTTCTTGATTTAAGGACTAGGACTTCGATAGCCTTGTCTGGGACTTGGCTGTCCGGACCGTCCTACTGTCAAGATCCTTTACCCTCTTTTGAATCAGATGTATCCCACAACCACTGGCCGTCGGCATGCTTGACGCGAAACACAGGTCGCCCATTGAGTAACATCTCTCCAGTTTACAACACTTGGTCAGACGCAATCTGTTTCAAGACAAAGATTTTCTGACGCGCAACTGAAGATAATTTTGAAAACACACACGACATACCGGGATCGAAGAGAAATCTATCTGATGTCACAACGTGAAATCATCCTATCACTTTGGAGAAGACCCCCTCGCAGTGTGTCTCGCTGCATTTGTGAACGATCAAGCACTCATGGTCATGCTTAGGCCATTCAATAGCGAGGTTTTCCCTGATTATAGTGTAAACGGGGTCTCAAATCTCGAAATCCAACCCTCTATGTGAATGCGTCTACGAGCAACACCACCAGAAGCATCACTTGATAGCCTTTCCCGTACTCATTTGGCTATCATAACTGGTATATACGGGTGTGACCGATGCCTTGATTGCAGAGATCAAATGACCTAATTATTCTACAGCTTCATCGTTCCCTTCCATCAAGAGATTTGAGAGCATCTAAAACTGCACTTACTTATTAAGCAACAGAATCTACCCCCGTTATAGAGGGTCGATCTCTGTTACGGCGTCAGTTCTCTTCGCTCATGATCCCGCCAATAGAGCGTATCCTTGACACGAAATTCTTAAGATGGCAGGGTTCGACCCCGAGGTCTACATATGCATAATTTAGGCAGTTATAACAAAGAGACCAGAGTACTTTCTTCCCCAACACCACCCAGAGAAATATTCAATGCATTTCCCCACCGCTTCGAAGCTGCCACGTCTTTGCGCATATTCCGGAATTTTCGCAACCAGAGGTAGCTCGCCTTTGAATAGGAAAGCAGAAGCGGCTCTCGAGTGTGCCTTTTTTTTTTTTTACAAGTCAAAAGAAAAAAATTAGATTTTTATGACGAGTTATTGACAGGCATGGTGATCGATCACGTGGACAAGACAACCGCTGACCGCCTATAATTGCAGACAGTTAATGTTGGTGAATCCAATCCAAGGGAAGTCAGTCTCTGGTTCCGAACCGATCGCCCCATGGGTCTATTGTTTGCATAAGACGACGACTCTCGATAACAGTGAGTTGCATTTCTTGGCCATTCCTTCTCCATTTGTCTCTTTTTTTCCTTTTTGTTGCAAGCTAGCTTGACAGAATTTGTGGGAAGTTACCCTGCTGTCAGATCCTGCGAATTTCCTTGAAACTGTAACTATCATACGGAGTATATCAGGCAGAATTAGTTGACGCCCAAGAACGAGGCCTAACTAAATGAATACTTAGCGAATACGGCAGTATTCGTGAATCAACCCAGAACTAGGTGTAAAAGTACTTTGTATTATGTACAGAGTGGCACTCACTTAAATATAAAGCCTCTGCCTTAGCTTAAGCATACTAAAGCACCATAGCTTCTCGACAGCCAGTTCTGGCCTGCATGCCCGCCTCGACGAGAAGACCAAAACTCATTGCGAGTTTTCATGATGTCATTACCATGGTCCCGTGATAACGGACACCTTGGAGCTTCCCGTCACGAATGGTCCAACCCTGAGTCTTGAGAAGCCATAAGCGGAAGTTGTCAATGGCGGTCTGATAGTCGGAGTATACTCCGTAGAAAGCATAATTTCTTTCTGCTGTACCATTGCTCCTTAGCCGCACCCCCTACAGTGAGACACTTCTCTAGGCATTCTATAGAATTGTTACATGAAAGCCCAGACCGTTCATTGTCTGTTGTAACGGAATTAAAAGCTAGGCAGTCCAAAAGAATCGTGGTTCTTAATCGAGACAAAACTCCCACGCCAGATCCTTTTCGGGAGGTGACGCCAGTCGACGCAAGCGTCACGGGCGGCATTCCCATTTAGAAATCATAGCACCATGAGTGTATGAAATCTGCCAAGTCTTATTCCTGCTCAAATGTTCGCAAATTCTAGAAACATTTGTCAAGAACTCAATCCCCATTTTCCAATGGATGGTCAAGTCCAGGGCCTTTGAGAGAATTCAGAAACCCCATGAAAAGGCAGAGATCGACTGCTGTATGGAGTAAGATGACAAGGATGGTAATCAGTGCATTGCAGCGTACCAGCCGTGAGATTCTCTGTACAGGGGGTGGGGGGGCCATTTAGACCAGCAAGGAACAGACCCTATACTTTTCCATGTCAAGTAATGACACCTCCGTATTACAACCACCAGTATCCATATGCCGGCTTCTCTCTGACCCAGGTAAACGCCATTGAGGTTGCCGGGAAATATTGAACGCGAGGTCCGTGGGTTTCCTAACATGGTTCCGCGCGGTCCGTGCTTTTTGGGATTGCAAATAACATCAAGTTGCTATGTCGAGCTTTAACATA
Source organism: Xylariaceae sp. FL0255 (assembly GCA_022578795.1). Classification (NCBI taxonomy): domain Eukaryota; kingdom Fungi; phylum Ascomycota; class Sordariomycetes; order Xylariales; family Xylariaceae; species Xylariaceae sp. FL0255. The sequence goes on along the minus strand of MU388865.1, from coordinate 286,528 downwards.
AGAAGAATGTGATGCCGAGACTCTAGTTGCACGGAGCTTGACATCATCTGCCCGTCAGGAATATCGATTGCTGCCAGAATAAAAAGAGCACTGCCGTACTCCGTAAGAAGCTTTAGCTAAATTGTGCTTCGTAGATCAGAGCAGCTCATTAATCCTCCGGCATGCAGAGGCAAGGGGGTAAAAGCCTAAAGGCCTGCTGCATTAGTAGCTCTCAATAGAGAGGGCGTGATGACATGGCTTCTGGTTAGCTAGACAAGGGCTTGCTATGCAGCATTAGTTGCAGTTGCCTAGCTTCCGGTTGTGTGCCAATTCCCTGGGTATCTCTTCCTTCTCGGGCAGCTCGATGTCGGTACTTGCATGCACTCGTATTACTGATATACAACAGACAACGCGGCATCCGGACGCCGAGAAGGCTGTTGGAAACTATGTGGATATGGTCGATAGGATTTGTCCTGTACGATGTTCGCAATACAGGAAAAAGATGAAAGCTGAGTTGCCAAACCCCTTAGCAGAAAAGTGTTGATAGGCGCCATCCGTGTTAACTCGTCCGACTCCAGCTCAGCTATAACTAGTAGGTCCTTCACTTCGCGTGCTCGAGATTTTTATTACCATTCACATACCAGGGGAAGAAATAACTTCCCTCTCATAATGTACCTCATAGGGATGGTAGAATGCCTGAATTGAGTGGGATATATACCCACTAAGATACCTCTAGTGTCCTGCTCGTTGAAAAAACCTAGCTCTGTGACTAAAGGCTAGGGTTTACTGGCCCCACCGTTGTTCTCCGTATTATTTTCTATGGGTACAGCACCAATTACCCGTGGCTCCGACAGATTGGAACTTTGGGGGGGTCTCCGGAAGGCTCCTTTGCCCCTGTCCAACATCAATGACCGGACATCTCTAGGTTTCTCTTGTTTGCCAAGTATGCAGCCCATCTCTTCTCTCAAAGCAGTGTCACCTAACGTAACCCTAACGTAGTACTGTATAAGCATATCGACTCACATAGCCGGCCACTTACTCGGGTTCATTCATCTCACTCTGCTGGTTTTGTGCACTCCCGGCGTCCACTAGGGTGCAGGCTTGACACTTGCAGGCGGCAGGTTAGCAACCAGGTTATTTCGTCACTGGTGACCAAAAGGAAACTCGGGAAATGTCTCCTCCACGACATAAACCAACTCCTCTAAAGGGGAGGGAAGCGGGGAAGACCTAGACTCTCCGAGGCGCGCTAGGAGATTCCATTCCATGTGCTGCTCTCTGCACCAAGGGACGTACGAGGCATGTACTTTTCTGGTTCTTCTCCTCTTTTACGGCACTCAAAATCGACATTACTAGTGGGCGCCACCACCTTGCAGAAACACGCTTCTAGTTGTACTAAATTAACGTATACAAGGCTTTCCTTGTACGCTCACTAATTTGATATCCCCTAATACGGACCTAGGCGCCACTATTGTAATGATCTCCAATTCGTACATCATACCTAGGTGAAGCTCCAAACCTCGCGGGAGAGATGCCGTCGCCATCCTCGGCTTCCCCCTAGCGTCTTACCTCCGCCCCACCCCATTTTGACCTGACTCCTGTTCCAATGACCTACGTACATACCTGCTTCGTTTGTTGATCTTGGGGACTCTTCAATAAGAAGATAGCCCCCTCGGTTCCCTCGTTTCTTGTCGTTTTTGTAGCCTTTCCTCTTGTGTTACGACGTTGCTGCGCCCAAAGCCCTTCACCATCTAAGACATCCGCAATTCGTGACCCTATCCGATGAAAAGCAGGTCGGCACCCCGATTCTAGCGGACATTTAGTTTCGGGATCCGCGACATAAGGACGGGGGCTTATTTGAGTACAACATGACCAATTCTCTGCTGTCCCCCACGACCCTAATGAATTGAATTTCCTTTTTGATGCTTGATAGGAGCCTCACTCAGCCTCAGCTCCCAGCACGCCGTCCCTTAATTTGTTTACCTAAGGTTCATGGTCCTTAGCGTATATGCATCATGGTGTATTGCGGTAAGGCCTCGCAGGGCTGCCAGAGCTGTCGGACCCGGCGCATAAAGGTACGTGGTCACCCCCGAACTTTCAGCTTCATCCGCCGATCCTTTACCGCGCCGACCGAGAAATTTCCGGGATAAGGCCTTCCCGGTATCGCGCAATCTGGTTTGAAGCTCAACTTTAGCCATAGCCTAATGTGACTAACAATAATGTCTCTTAGTGTGATAAGAAGAAGGATGAATGTTCGCAATGCATTCGTGTCGGCAAAAAATGCCCAGGATATCGTGACCAGCTGACTCTCATGTTTCGAGATGAGAGCACAAAAGTCATGCAAAAAGCTCACGCTCAATGGGGAACTTCAGATTCAGCAACCGAGGAGGGTTCGGAAAGGTCATCTCCGTCAGACCAAAATTCATGGGCAGTGTTTCTCGGTCCTTCACCAACGTCCATGGCTTTGTCTTCGAACGGTTTGGCTATGACAAGGATACCTCGAAGAGTGGAACCGAATCTTGATCAACGAGGAATTCAATTCTTTGTCGAGCGATACCTACTGAATCATCCCGACTCGCCCAATACACCTGCACTGCGAGATGCATACATGGGGGATGGGGACGCAATACAAAATGTTATGATTGCCGTCGGCCTAGCTGGAATGTCTAATTTACTAGGGAATAAGAGCATGAATTTAGTCGCTCGGTCTAAATATATTACTGCCCTGAAGCAAACGGGACAGTTGATTGCTAGTGCGACTCGGGATCCAAAGGCGGTTAATAAGCCTCTCATGTCCATTGTGACGCTTGCCCTTTTCGAAGTATGAAATATCAACCCTCGTTTGTCGTTTCTGTCGCGCTGTGCTAATACTCCGTAGGTTGTGCAAGGGAAAGGATCCAAAGTTACCGCAGGCTCAGCTAATACACACATCAACGGTGCTGTTGCTCTTGCACGCTCTGCTTTACCCGTCGCAGGTGCACCTGATGGAGGTGCTCGTGGGGTATTGCAGCTCATGTTTTCCATGGTCAGCATAGCATCTGTCTCCCTTGGGAATTTACACAATTTCATATACTAACTCTCTATAGCTTATACCTTCACAAATGACCGAAACACCTTTGCCACCAGGGTTTTTTGAATGTTTAAAACTGTGCAAAAAGCTACTCTCGTCAACGGCAGAGGACTTCATTGTCGATATTGCAGCCCTTATTGCTCGTTTGATACATTTATTACTTTCAATCACCCAAACGGCTCATGTTGATGACCAACCTCCCACAGATAGCATGATCCAACAACTTCTCTTAGCCAACAGCGGACTAGACCACTATGAGGGTTTGATGATATGTGCTTTCCCATTTGTAGTACACCAATTTGAGCAACCATCGCCAGCGATTTTCCGAGGCAAATGGCACAAATATGAAGATATTTGGGGTGCTCGCATATGGAACCACTTGCGATGGGCCCGGCTGCTACTCGCTAACAAACTAGTTGAAATCATGGCCAAATATCCTATGTCAAGTGCCCGGTTCATCTCACCAAAGCGGACAGCGCAATTTTATACGAAAATTGAGAGGACAGCCAAAGACTTACTCAGAAGCACTCCTTCTCATTGGCACCATCCCGCACTTGAAGATGCTACAGCAAAAAGAATGGCAGCGGCAGGAAAAGGTGGAGCTGGAGCAGCCGGATTACCGACTCTCCTCTGGCATCTTGTTATTGCCGGCTGTGCTCCAAACGTACCTCCAGACTTTTGGGATTGGGGTCATGAATGTCTCCAAGTAGTGTGGAGAAGCATGGGAATGCAACACGCTGTTGCCTTGTCTGAGGTGATGGAAGAGCATCGCAAAACGCTACAAGAAACAGGAGCAAGCAATGCCGCCGTTATACAAGGGGTCTTAGCAACTTGAAAGGATATTCGACAGGATCACACTGCGGGGGTGATTCCTCGTGATTTGACTGATGGTTGGCCAGCGACATCATCCATTCTACAGCGCATAAAAAGAGTCAGGCTGAGCTGTAACAGGCAAGCATTGCTGTCATTAGTTTCGACCATAACATTATAGAAGAGCGAGATGCGTCAGAAATGATATGACAACGGCTGCCGGAGCGTGAACCAAAAAGATGTTACAATGGAACCTGGAAAGACGAATTTTTTCAGAAAGAAGGATCGGCATTCTTCACGGCGCATATGGGTCAGTGCATTCCAGGATATGGAGTTGAGATGCACTGTTGAAGACTACTTGGTTGAAATAAGCATGTGCTACTAGGTGTACGTCGTCTCTACATCACATAGTCAAGAGGACAATATTCAAACGATGTAAGCAAGATGTTCTTTAGCGTATGTGGTTATGATTATCCTTTTCTGTTGTCTAGACCAGTCTGTCCGCAGCGTGTCTTTACTCTTACATTCAATCCCATTGTGAAAACAGCACACAACGTTGTGTCGAAAAGGATAGCCTTTTCCCCTTCACATACATCATCGGCAAGCAACAGATTGCCATCCAAGATCGCCCCTACCCCTATTAAAGCCATTTATCCCCTGCAAGATTAAGAATGTCTCTGACAATTACAGTTTGCGTCAAGCTCGTCAAAGCATCTCATAGTCAACCCGTTCATGTGTTCTGTACAGCGTATCTCTCCGGCACCCTCTCGTGGTTCACACCCCTTTGCATACCTAGGGAAGTTTATCCCAACTCGTAAAAGCGCTCGTTCGAGGGAAGCTCTGCCATCTTATAATTCTCTGTCTCGGCTGTGGTTATGCGCGAGGGAACAGACCCAGCACCTTGACCGAAGTCGTTGAGACCCGAGGCAGAATCTCGGCGGTTGTTCTGCATATCCTCAGCCTCTTTCTTCTTCTTGGCTGACTTCCGGAAGACGGTGTAGTATGCCATGGAAACGCCGAGGAAGACGATGACTGCCAGTCCGCCGACGGCCACACCCGCGATTGCGGGGACGCTGAGAGACGAGTTGGGAGAAAGGTTACCGATTGTCGAGTTGTTATCTGGCTTTCCTGTAGCTGTCACGAGGATTGTTGTGCTGCTGCTGCCGCTGCTGTTGCCGACTGGCACCACTGTCACTGTGGAGATGATGATTTCCTGGGAAGAGGAAGCTGATGTCTCTGTAGGGGATGATGTGGTCGCTTGAGAGGTTGGATTCGAGGATGAAGTCGAAGACGTGATTTCTTCCGAGGAAGTCTGCGCTGAAGACGTGCTCGAAGTGCTCGACGAAACCTTGGTGGTAGAGCTCGGGGACGGAGCAGTATATGTAGTCAATAGGGGATCGCCATTGGGCTGGTGAGACTGGTCCAAATTCAAATTGCAATTGCCATCGGCGCAATGGTAACCCCAGGGACAGCAGCCTTTAGCACACGTGGGCAAAGAACCGTCGGTGAAGATTGTCTGGATCAGAGGGGGATCGGAACCATTGGTAGAATTGGGGTTCAGGAGCGAGATATCGCAGCTGATGGTGTTGACAGTCCCGCAGCCGCTGTTGTCCGTGCAGCATAGGACGGTAGTGTCGCCTGCGAGGGGAAGGCCTTCGATCCCCTCGGGACAGCACATGCCATTGATGATATAGGGCCAGCCAGTATCACCGCACTGAGGCATGATGATTCTAGTATTATCTTTGACGACAAAAGAAAGGAGAAGTGTCAGAGGAATAGTGCGGAAGAGAAAATCGTGTTGCGTGTGTCGTTATTATTGTGAAGTGATAGGTAAGGGAAATGGCGTGCAAAGTACCTACAATTCAGAAGAATTGGGCAGCGCACGATGTATTGTGGAACGTGTCTGTCCGCATGAATGTTGTTATGGCAGGTACAATTCATTTATTATACTGCCCACCTCCTGTTGTGCTCTGGCATGCCCGCTTCGTACCTGCTTTAGGGTTTCTCGAGGCCGGCAATCTCAGAGTAGGACCAGGGGGGATGTGACAGGCGGCAACTGATGCGCAGTCGCGTGGCTTTTGATTCGACTGGAGAATTCCCATACAGTCACACTTGAAGACCAGATTTTGTTCGATGCCACGGTGTTCACAGGACTAATTTGCACCTGATACCTTGATTGAGGCACCTTGGTTATGGAATAGAGGCCATGCACTCTATCTACTGGAAGTGTGTGCATTCCTGTTTGGTCGTGCATGTGAAAGAGATATCACTGATATATGCGCAATCAACCAGGAGAATAAAATATATCTTGGACTACTCGACACGTTTTGAAGAAGATGAGCCTGGAAGCTGCATTATGATATGGTTCGAAGAGGCTTTGTCAAGTTATCCGTACTCGAGGCAGTATTTATGACAGGTTGGAAAATCTCCCCATTGCCTATATATCTCTTTCACGGCTACTAACCTTTTCAGACACGCCATTTGGTAATTCGAATGCGTAGAAAGTGGAATCAGGTGCAGACAAACATCCCCCAAGTCCATTGTACCGGCGTATCGAGTTTGTCACATGTCCTACCTAATAACAGGTCTTGTACTACGATCACCAATATCATTATCACCTGATGATCATCCAGAAACTCAGTGCCTAGATCAATTAATGGGTGAGGGATGTTATGTGAATAATGTGCCTGCAACGGGTGTCTTCAAGGCCATGATTGGTTGCCACAACCAGCTGACGAAACTAGAAGCCAGATTCATGAATGGAAGCACTGTGACTCAAGCATCTAGAAGGACATGAATGGCTTAGAACGTGATAACCATCGGCAACCTGGAACGTTTCAGGAGTTAATGTCATGAATGCCACGATGGACCAAGTGATAAGAAATAGAGTATCAAGAATTTCCAGATGCCATGTTAAACAAACCGTCAAACCTTGTGGTAGGAGGGACTACCTAAGCTCTGCATATATATTGGCATAAATATGCCAAATTCCCTTGAATCCATGATAGAAGTTTGATCTCCAACATAGTAACCCGGTTTCTCAGGCATATATATTAGCAGAATCAAGGTGGCTCTTGCGGTTCGTCATTGTTTGCTCTAAGAGATGCATTTATATACTTGGAAGCAGTCATGAATCATATATACACATAATTCCAAGGATCCTATATTTCATAAAACCCGAGCTTTGCAGACGCCCGAGAAAAAAGATCTATAGTTGATCTTGATGCTGTTTAAGACCTTGCCGTCAAGTGGCTGTCTAGAGAATGATCAAACCTCTGGCCATGCCTGATCATAATATATGTTGACTGCCCTGAAAAATCAATGTATTGTGTGTTAAGTTGAAGAGGCTGACTTTGCATTTGTACTCGATCAAGTGAGGTTTGAATATGTACCTATATACATACATGTAGGATGTATACCAAATTCACCAATCGGAGCACTGAGCGGTGTCGGCTTATAGATGCTAAAAGTTGGGGGTTTTTGTTGCCGAAATTCAACCGGCAGAACATGGAAGAATAGAGCTGGAACATTGACGGCCATTGTGCTCTCTCGTATTCTACTACAATGTGACCTAGGGATGCAGAACAACAATGACGGATTTCTAAAGGAAGCTGCTATCCATCTGCATCCGGCCCATGAACCCCGAAGCGCAGGTGACTCCACATTCCAGATTCATCTGCGGGTTGATGTAGTGTGCAGACGATGCTGTTAGTAAGATACTTAACTCGAGCTCCTTCTGGGGCCTACTTAGGGGATTTACTCAATCCAAGAGACACTGAAGCAATACAATCTAGCAAGCATCTTATGTACCACCCAACTAGCGCTAACTACATAACCTACCGTATACATGTACTTACCATTGACAGACAGCAGAGTGGGGCATCTGCACTGTGCGCTTGCAACATTGCATCTGCTTGCCACAAGACGGGAAGCTTCATCAACCATCTTTTGACCTCTCCCTCCCTCTACCTTCACCTCCTACCTACACACACCACACACCTCTCACCGACATAAGTTTCTTTGCACTTAACGGTAACAATCGTTTCCTGTGTGAGCGCATCATATCTTCTCCCTTGCGATTTCCCCCAACTACTACTACCATCATCATCTGTGTCGGCAAACGCGCCACCATTCGTGCTGCTTCTTCCTGACACCCCAAACTACCAATTTCTTCCTCCAACCCCAATCGCGCCCAAAAAATCTATCTCCTCCCCTCCATTTTCCACCTTTGACCGGACATTCCTTTTGGCAAACCGGTCTCTCTCTCTTAATTTTTTCCTCTCCCTTACATTCCCTTTTCTATCTTGCCTTGGGAGTGTCTAGTCCTGCCCTTTTTGTTGTCATATTCTTCCGCTGCTTCGCCTCAGGTACGTACATCTCTCCATAACCTCCCTCACTGTCTCTTTTAGTGCGGACAAGAAGCTGATAATGAATCTACCCAGTCATTCCTCGCGAGCTTCAGAATCCATCACCCGACTCGGACAGCCTCTTTCTTCCCCGGATCGCAAATTCTCCTCATTACACATTCACGTCACCGTCACCATGGCTACAACCATCCCTGCCAACCACGTTGACCAATACGCCTCCTCCACTGCAACTGCAGCCACTACCTCTTCTACCAACGATCAAGCCAACTCTGAGATTGGCAAGGATGAGGTTGCCTGGTTCTTTGTTGAGCAGTACTACACGACTCTAAGCAAGACCCCCGAGAAGCTCCACGTAGGTTCCTGTGACCCGAAAAGCATTCTTTCGCCAGTGCATACTAACGTATCCATTAGTTGTTCTATGGAAAGCGATCACAGTTCGTCTATGGTCAGGAAGGCCAATCCGCTAATGTCGATGTTGGCCGTCAGGTACTTACCATCTTACCTCTCTTTTCCCCTTTCTATCTTTCCTGCCAGGACAGCCACTAACCTCAGGAACATCACGTAGACCATTCAAGAGCGCATCAAGAACCTCGACTTCCAGAACTGCAAAGTTCGCGTCTCCAATGTCGATTCCCAAGCTTCCCACGAGAACATCCTGATCCAAGTCATCGGTGAGACCTCCAACAAGGCTGGCGACCCGAAGAAGTTTGTCCAGACCTTCGTTCTCGCCCAGCAGCCGTCCGGCTACTTCGTCCTCAACGACATACTGCGATACATCGATGATGAGAGCGACGATGAGCCCACTTCCACTGTACAGATGCCTTCGGCTGAGGAGCCCGACACTAATGTTGCCGAGTCGGTCGAGGCCCCCGAGCCAGTTCACATTAACTCTGTCGAGGAGAAAGCTGAGGTCCTCGATGCTGGTATTGTTGACAAGAAACTTGAAGAGGTCGCAACACAAGATGAGCCTGCATCGGTCGATGAGGTTGCTTCTGAGGCGGCCCCTGAGGCCGAGGCCGAGGCTGCTCCCGAGGTTGCCAACAAGGCCGAAGAAGAAGCAGTCCCCGACCCCGAGACGACTGCGCGCGAGCTTGCTGAGGAGGCCGCCAAGGAGCCCGAGAAGCCTGCTGATCCATCCCCAACTCCAGTTATCACTCGCACCAACAAGCCGGCTGCACCCGCTCCTGCTGCCCCTCAGCCAACAAAACCTATGACATGGGCAAGCCGTATTGCTGCCGCCGCCGGCCCTGCAAAGGTCACCCCTGCTGTACCTATCACAAAGACTTCCGGACCTGCTGCCACACGCACCGCTCCTACACCTGCCGCCAACTCCGCAGCCACTCAACCCGCTGCTGCCGCTTCTCAGGCCACGGAGGAGGCTGCACCGACTAAAGAGGCACCCACTGAGTGGCAGACCGCAGGGACCGACTCGAAGCGACAGAATAGACCTCAGTCGATTTCCGGTCCTCCCGCCGAGAAGGAAGGCACCTTGGGTTACGTCAAGTACGTCACCGACAAGGTAGGCAAGAATGAGCTTGAGTCGGCTCTGGCAAAATATGGCGAGTTGGCCTACTTCGATATCAACCGCCAGAAGGTATGTATTGTGATTTTCCAATGATCTGCCACACTCACTAACAAATATATAAAACAGAACTGCGCCTTTGTTGAGTTCAAGACTGTGGCTGGATATAATGCTGCTGTAGCGGCTAACCCGCACGTCGTTAACGGCGAGAGCATCATGGTCGAGCCTCGTCGTCCCAAAGCTGGAGCTTACGGTGGTGCCAACTATGGTGCCAGCCGTGGTGGCATGCAGAACCGAGGTGGACGTGGAGGCTTTGACGGTAACCGCTCTGGAAGCCAGGGTGGCCGGGGTGGCTTTGGAGGCCAGAATCGCGGCAGAGGAGGAAACATGCAGCAGCGTGGTCGTGGCGGTGCACAGGTAGCCACCAACTGAGCCATTTAACAACGTTTCTCTACGCAGGTGGAGGTCGGGAATGAGCTGCCACGAAGTCCTTTGGGGATCACGACCACCACACACATATATGCAAACCACTAGGGCACTAATTCTCTTGTGGACCTAACGAAATAGCGATGAACCTGAAATCAGCGTACATCGGAAAAGATACCAGGACGGCAACAGCGATTCAGTCTCTTCGTGGCTGGTTGGCAAGGGATCAGGCAGTATATGCATGGCACGGTGCTTACTAGTTCTTAATGGTCTTTCTATTGGGGGATGTATACATTTTCATACGGCTGGAAAAGTTTCAAGTCTCAAATTTGCATGGAAGGAGTAAAGCGGACGACGTGTGGACAACCTTCTCCCCAAAGACCTACTACCCCAAGATGATGCGGCTGTACAATATTGATCAAGATCATAACGTATGTACTAGTGTAATGCTATTCAGGAACTGATGATGACGAGAAATCTTACACTATTGATCTCACCGCCCAGAGACATGAGCACAAGTGATTTAATTGAGGTGGTAGTGATGCTTGCTCGAGCTTTCTTCGATATAATTTTGCACATATTGTCTCGTCCCATATTCTATGGACATGAGAGGCGTGATACAGCAGCATGGCTGAGAACCTCACCACATAAGAACCGTAGACTGTGGATTATGTTATAGCCAACGGACTTTCAAACCAAACGCCTAACTCCCCATGCCAACGGAAGACAATCCTAAGCGTTCTCGCAGACTGCATCTATATACAAACTCCGACAAACTTAATCAAGTCTCAACCATCATCTCAGCTTCTATCGTGCTAGTCTCGAGGGCGATATCATCAGCTACGCCATCCATAGAAGTGCTAGCACCGTCTACGTCCTCAAGAACCTTTTCGAGAAGCGTCACTAGGGACTTTAATTCGGCGCGCTGAAGCTGTATTTCTTCATACAGTTTTGCATTGTGTGCTTGTGTAGTCTGTAGCTTGGCGTTGAGCTGGGATTGCTGCTGGTTGAGGTGTGGTGTTAGATGTGCGGCTAGGATCTCGTCTGCTGAGAGCATATGCGGTCTTAAATTCGATATTAGCGAAACATGAAGGGCAAATTGGGAAAAAAAAATTGATGACAGTAATAAAAAGAGTAAAGAAGAGGAGAATGAGAAAAAAAAAATAAAAGGGAGAGAGAGAAAAAGAGAAGAAAAGAAGTGCAAAAACATACAACACCAGGGATTCGCTGGTCGTCACCGACCCAACTACTAATCTGGCGGTATCTGGCTTAGCTATGGGGGAGCGGACGGGACCCCGCGTTTTCCAGATCCTATGGTCGTATGTGCTAGAGACCACTGCAAACCCGACATATATACCAGCTCGGCAATGCGCCAGGGGACCCGCAGAAGAAGAAAAAAAAAAGGCAATGCGACAAGAGAAAGATTGGCCCGGACTCACGGTATTGGAGACACCCCACTACTATCGGCATCCCGTCTATTTCCGGCTTCGCTGACAAGACTCTCGAATTCATTGAGTTTTGCGACGACATTGCGCGCTTGTTGTATGGATTCGAATTCTTTCTGTAGGTTGAAGAGGATTGCAGGTTAGCTTCCGATCGATCTCAGATATCTCATAACTCAAAACTACACCATGTCGCATTCAGCGCACCTCCTCGGCATTCTAGCCACCACCAACCGTCACATGACTCCCTTAGGTAGTATAGCAAGCAAAACAAAATGGTCTAAGAGCATACATAGCGCACGGAGTAGGAAAATAGGAGTCGTATTACGAACCTTACAAAGCGACCCCAACCGATCAACCATCTGCTTCTGCACCGCGCGCAACGTAGCGGGCGCCTTGGCCGCCACCGTCGGGTAGCACGCCGCGAAGTTGTCCCAGCTGATCTTGCCCAGCGTATGCGAGAGCGTGAGGTCGAGCATGGTCTGTAGCTTTGAGGCGCGCGGGCCGGGCGTCTGCGCCGTGTGTCGCTGGGGTAGAGGTGGGGAGGTGGGGTTTTGTTGGTCGTGATCTTGATCTTGATCTTGTTGTACTGCTGGGTCGGGTGCCATCTTTGCCCTTTTCCCTCTCGTTGTTTGTGGCGGGCGCCTTTTTTCGGAATGGGGGAAGACGGAATCGACAGGTGATGCTGATTACTGCGGACTCGCGAGCACGCTCTTAATTATCCACTTCGTGTACAGTAGAAGAGATGGAGGGGTGTTGCTGTCGGAAAGCTACACTTCGGGTCGAAAATGGGTTCTGTTTTCGGTTTTTGATGCTCGAATTGATATTTGATTATCACCTTATTCTTGGAGTCGAAGGGTTGCGTGTAGAATTTGCTTTAGGTAGAAGTCAGGGGTTTGCGCAGAGAAAGTAAATAGAATGATGGAATTGAAGCTTTTAATGGGTTGGTTGTTCCGGCGCGTCTTGATGCGACAACCCGCGACTTGGAGGTGGGCTGTTTTTTATCGATAAAACTTTAATAGCTATGGCTAGACCCCTATTACCACAGGGTATACTTATTTCATCATGTCTCTTCACATCCGATCAACTGGTATCAAGGCTCATCAATTTGTTTAAGAAGGCAATTTCATGATTAAGTCCTCATAATCTATTCAGTACAAGTCGTAAACAACCATTTACAGCAAACTGTAGGCTCACAACATTTGAGTCAATCGACTAGCTTATATGCATCCATCAAGGTCATTGCTCAGAGCTGAGCAACCTCATCACATCATCTCCTTCCCAGATCGAATCTTCATCTTGGAGGGTATGCTTGCTATGCTGAACATAAGAAAAGAAAACTTCAGGAAACCGCCAATGTAACGCCGAAGACTCCGCATAATGACTTATAAGTTTACAGGATCTCTCATTAACATGAGACATCCGACTTAGTTGAACTCGACTCCTCCACCTTGCGGTCTCGCATTTCGCTCTAGTCGCCTTCTCCGTCTTCGTTCAGCTGCTGAAGCTGCTGCGGATCCTGCTGGTCTCTCCGCTATGGGGCCACTAGGGGAGGGACTTAATGCACTCCAGGTTCCATGGCTATCGGGACTATCGATACTAGAGATAGTTGGAGCAGCCAATGGAGTTCCTCCACCAGAGGGACCGGGTTGGCCAGAGTAGTAGGCTGAGTCTTTTCCTGCTCGCCGTCCTCCCGCGAATGCAGGTGCTGGTGGTGAAAGCGGCTCATTCGCTAGCCGTTCAGCTTCGGCTTCGTCTGCCGTCTTCCGCGCACTTGAGGAATCTCTACGGTACCGTCTTCGCGTTGGCGTTTCGTTCCCTGAGAGGCTGCTGACCGAATTCGACCTCCTGTTTCGCTGTTCACGTCGCGCTTCTTCGTCTGTAAGCCGTCGTAACGTCACGTTCCTATCCCTGTCATCATGGTACTTGACTTTGACGCTCACTGGTTGGCTCGGTGCTTGACTACGGCTCCTGTCTCTTCGTCGAGATGAACCCTCATCAGCTGCTAGTTCAGCGACGCCTGCTGTAGCTGCAGCGGCCGTGGCACCCCCTCTACCGTGGCGCGAGGAATGCCGCTTATGTGTTCCTCCGCCTGCAGACAAATACGACTCGCTCCCTGACTCTGGACGTAATGGATGAAATATGCCATGAGGATCGTCAGGCATGGGTGGCATGGAGGCGGGTTCGACATTTTGTGTATGTGTTGATCTTGATCTTGATCTAGAGGGACCAGCAGGCACTCGTATTACTCCTGCAGTGGGAGGAGGTCCTGTTTGAGCATGACTTGCACCAAGGGGTGGCATAGGTGGACCACCAACCCCAGTACCAGCTGGGCGGTCTTCGACTAATGATGACTCGGTATTTTCAGTCATTTCAGTCATGGTAGTCGCAGTAGGGGCAACAGCCGGTGGCCTGCGTCGGGAGGATCGTGTTGGCGTCCCGTAACCATCGCCTGTGTATCGAGGACCGTGACGACCGTCTCTTCTCTCTTCTTCAACCCTTATTCTTTCATCTTGATCATTCCTACCCCGGCGGTCTTTGAGTTTCTTCGCGAACCAACCAAGACCAAGTCCCGCGAGAAGGCCCTTCCCAGCGCCACCACCGTGATGCTCATCATGTGTTCGCCTAGATGGACTAATATATGATGTGTAGTCGGAATAGTCTTCGGATTCGAGTCTACTTGATTGAGCAGGTCGTCCATGAGCAGCCCGTGGAGGAGTTGACGGGCGAGGCGGATGAGCAGCGCTCAAAGCCGCAGCCGTCGCAACTGGATTTCCAGGCCCAGGCAAAATTGGAGATCTCGGTCGTCGAGGACCAAGCTGGGTTCTGTCCTCGGTGATATCTGACTCGGTGTAGCTATCTTGTCGCTTTCGTTGTGGGCGTGTCCGATTTGGACCGAACCGACTCGGGGTATCTGTAGCGACTGCCGAATACTCTTCGTCATTGTATCTTCGGTTCTCTCTGCGATCTGCTATTTTCTTCACCAATGCCCCAGCACCCAAGACACCTCCGACGGCAAGCAGCTTGTTCATAATCCCTCCACCTCGGTGATCCGTTCGTTCAGAGTACTTCTCATCATTCATGTAGCTGGCAGAGCCTCTTCTGGATGGGATCACTTCTGGAACACGCCCGTGAGATCTGCTGCGGCTTCGACTTCGGCTCCGTTCTCTTCTATTCTTCCGCCCCCTCAGAAGAGCTAAAGTACCTACTCCAGCAGCCAGGGGACCGGCCCATCCGAATCCTGATCGTCCTGTTCGTCCTGATTTGTATCCAGACTCAGTCACTCCAGCTTCAGATCGACTACCAATGAGATGCTCTGGTTCATGTCGCCAGCTCAGGATGAAGTACAGTAACAAGAGGAACGACATCCACAATGCGTATAGAACAAACGTGAACTTGGGAGAGCCATAGAGAGCCAAGCCGAGAGGAACTTGGGCAATTCCTAGCAGGGCAGTTGCTCTTCCGATCCATCGATGAAGCATCAACCTAAGAGATCTTTTGTAGATGTTCTTCACCAGACGACCACTGATAGCTTGTACTAGGATCATAACGTAGATGGCGACTCCAATTCCATGATGAGGGTTGCTCAAAGCGCGAGAAGGGCCAACAGCGAAGAATCCCAGGATGAAGACAACCGTTGATAATCCGAGGGCGACAACATTCATGTACGCATGGATTCGACGGGCTTCTGTAATTTCTCGGTTCTGGTGAAACCTTGCATACATGACGGATATGGGGATGATGAAGAGGAAGGTAATTGCGGCGAGGACTCCATGTCCAGTGATTAAGGTGTGATACTGGGTGAGTGTTGAGAAGCGATTTCCCATGCCTATCCGATATCACTGATTAGACAAGATGATATAAGGGGTAGAGAATGTGTTTTAGTAAACCTTACCATTGTATTGCGTTGTCGCGAGGTTCAATGGCATCAGATTGGGTAGCAAAAAGTCATTTTTCGTAAAGTCCCATGTTCCATCACCGACATTGAGCGTGTCCGAACTATAGCTCGAGGACCCGGGGGCCGACAGCTTGTCGGCCACCGTCATGACGACGGCAGGATAGAAACGAAGGCAAAGCCGGTGTGTTTAGTTGCAAATATGCGGTAGAGAGAGCGAGGAGACCGGAAGGAGATGGGGTTTGGAATGCGGCTGTCTCGGAAGTGGCTGATCAGTAATGGCAGTAGCAGTGCATTCGTAAGATAAATTGAGCTGTATGCGGGGTTCGATTTGCAAGGGAATGCAAACAGGGTCCGCGATTATGTTGATATCGTTGTTGTCTCGGAAGGACAGAATATACAAAATTTTTAATTGACAGCAACAATAGAAGAAGGATCCTAGTTGAGGATGCTTTTCGAGGGTCTGGGCACTACAATGGGCGGTGGAGATGGCTGCTGGTGACATGGCACGGCAGCGTTGGGGTACAGTGGGCTGAATTACTGTGCCCGAATACAAAATGTTGTTTTTCTCTTGTGCTGTCATCCGTTGCGGGGTGACGAGTTGTGACGGGGATCCACTGCGACGTCGCCGGGTAGCGGGCCGCTTGTCTGTCCAACTGTGCAGTCCGTCGGCAGGTGTTGATCCATTGTGGCTAGGTGACGTCTTTATTGTTTCCCATCAGCCACAAAGCCAAGAATCACCTGCTGCCCACACGGGGGTCCAGCACAATGGTAGGTTTAGCTTGAAGTAGGTACCGAGTATGAGATCACATTATTATTTATGCTGCAAACACAACCCTGTCACGGGACACTTCTCGATCAGACCTCATTGCTTCCTTTACCATCAATCACCTTCAGTCATGTCTCTTTAATTAAAATAACAATACAACAAATCCTCAAACAAAGAGAAGATGTCTTCTACTCGGCTCAGCTTTTTATACCCTCATCTATTCAGAGCTACTACTCGTAGCTTTGCCGACCCTGCGTCGACAGCTTCGGTGAAAATCTCAAAGACCCGATATCGCAGCCCGCATTATCCCCCCAAACCACGTGTCGCTACCTTTGCAACATCGATGCGAGCTAGGCAAGCTGTATTTGAAAGACATGGCACAGCTGTCGAACCTATACCAGTCACACCTGAAGCTGTGAAATTCACGCAATCGGACGCGAAAACCGAACTACCGGGTCCCGCATCTACCGAGGCCCAAGAAGTTGCACAGGAAAAGGGCTCAGACAAAGATGTGAAGAAGTCAAGTGATGTCGACGCCTCAGTTGTCAGCGAGACGGCGCCGGAGTCGACCGCCCAACAGGAAAAGGGGCCTAAAGAGGCGGCAAGCTCTCCAACCCAGGCTACGACAGACGAGAGGATACAGCACAGTGGACCAATGGAAGCTGTATTGCATATGCCTCCCCCAGGGGAAATACAGCATATCCATATATCCAAACCTCAATACGTACACCACTTCGACAGCTACACTCTAGTAAAGCAACTGGAGGACGGCGGTTACACCCAGGACCAATCCATCACTGTCATGAAGGCTGTGAGATCTCTTTTGGCCCAGAACTTAGACGTTGCTCAAGATGGACTGGTCAGCAAGAGCGATGTCGATAACGTATATACTTCTGCCTATTCCCCTGGCTGCTCCGATGACTGACTTGTACCTCTACAGGAGACATACTTGTTCCGTGCAGCCTGCTCGGAGCTAAGCTCTGAAGTTAAAAACAACAGAAAAGCTGCTGATGAGCATACACGACAACAACGGACACATTTGCAGCACGAAGTGGACATCCTCACTCAGCGCATGAGTCAGGATATCATGACATTGAAGGATGATGTCAAAGGCGTTTTCAATGATCGTAGAATGAATGTTCGAGACGAGCAGAGAAATATGGAGAGTGCCGTGAGTCATTAGACAAAGCCGTATCAATAACCACAGTTACTGACCGTTGCCAGATTCAAAAAATCAACCTTAAAATAAGCGTTACCCTGAACAGTGATTCAAGATCCGAGATAGAGGGCCTTCGATGGGTCCTCATCCGCCGTTCTGTTCTGGGGATCATCTTTATGGCTGTCTTGATGCTGAGTTCCCTGCGATATGCGACATATGTTAAACATGAAAAGCAGAGAGAGCAAAAAGAGGCCGAGGAGAAAGCTCGGTATGCCGAGGAGTTGAAGAAGAGTGGTGGTAGAGAGGATCGAGCGCCACCGGTAGATGCGGCGGAGATCCTCGCGGCAAACTAGAACATTGACATTTCCTTTTGTACATGATACCCTTGGATATAGACGGGAATGAACATAGACAAACCAAGTAGTCAGCATTGGCCTGAAATATGGAAACATTGTTTGTTCAAAACGATCCGCCTTTAGTGATTGACCGACACATATGCATTATGCCTTAAATACGCCCAACGCCATGCCATGAACTGCCCAGCGCTGAGGAAATATGTTGTTACAAGAAACCAGCAAACCCGGCCGCCATCGAAATGCAGTCTTCGGCCTTTAGTCTTTTTCCTCTTTCTTCTCCGTGGCCTCTCTATCAAAAGCCTTGCGTAACCTCTCCTCCTGTCTCCTCCAATGTCCACCCTCCTCATAGTCCTTGCTGATCTTCAGCGCATTTCTCAAGCGCTCGCTCTCTTTGATCTTGGCATCGGCAAGTTCGTGGACCTGGTGCGACTTCAAACCCTTTCTGGGGCCATTTTGGCTGCTGTTGGGCTTGTTCAAGTTCTCGCGGAGTTCTTTACGTAGCTCGTCGCAGCGCCGGTCGATCTCGTCTTCGTCGACTCTGTGAGTATCGCAGTCGTATTAGTTTGTGGATAAATGGAAAGTAGAGTCATGAGTATTGACGTACCCCTCATCCTCGAGCTGGTCCCGTAACTCAAAGACCTTAACCTCGACCTCGCGCTTCCGGTCGTGCTCGAGGATGGCCTTGTCGGGTTGTCGCTGGCGATGCTTGAGGTGGTCGACATCTCGTGAGTATGGCGCTGGTCGATCCCGGGGCTTCATGTGCGCCAGGTTGCGCTGGACGTACCCTGAAGTACCGCTGCCGCGAGGCGTCGTTAGGCCGACGTTGTCTGACATCTTTGTTTATTCGGTATGACCTATCCTGAAGAAATGGGTGAGGATGGTGGTGCTGGCGATGGTTATGATGAAATGGGATTCCGAACAATGAAAGGCGGTGTTGGACAGCCGAAAGAACTGATAGCTATAGTGGTAGTGGGGTTGATCTTTAATAGGCATACAGTGTCTACAGTGCCAACAATACTACCCCTCCATTAGAGTTCCATCCCACCTTGCGATTAGGAGGTAGATTTAATATGTGATGACTCAATGCCAGTCAACAACGAAAACTTGGGTATTGACTGGAACTAAAGACTTGGAACGACTCACCATTTCGAGTTCATTTCCTACTTCCAAGTGAGAATATGCCTGCTACTACTGGAGCGTCGGCTGCTTCGTCAGATAAAACGCCATTACAGTTCCCTCCCATTACAAGGGATCACATTTTGAATTGCTCATATGACTCTTGGTTCCCAAAGTACATACCCAATTCTCACTATTCGTCTTGGTCTGTAAGACTGGATCGCAACTGACCCGTCTATAGATACCGAACATCATGTATCAAGTCACGTGTCATTCCTCTCTCCCCAGAGTTCATTGAGTATATTCGTGAGGATGGCATCATTCTGGCAAGCGAAGCTCAGGATGAAGAAGACGATGATGATGAAGAGTGGCATCCAACATCTTCTACTTTCCGTCCGCCTCCTCAGGAACTCGGATCAGACTCTGAACTCAGTGACGGTGAAGATGAATCTCCGAGGTTATCACCTGATCAAAGGTTCCCAGAGCTGCACCAGAAGATCAAAGACACAATCGCGGAACTTGGAGGCTCTGTAGCCCCAAAGCTGAATTGGACATCACCAAAGGATGCTACTTGGATATCCCCACATCAAAACACAATCAAGTGCACAAGTCCGAATGATATTTACCTTTTACTCAAAAGCTCCAATTTCATTACTTATGATCTGGAGCATGCATTCGACGACTGCACTCTAACAACAAATGGAGTCGCGAATCAGAGGCCGTTCAAACCAGTATTAGTTCTTCGATCCTTCTTCAACCCACACACTGCCATGGAGTTCCGCTGTTTTGTCAAACACCGAAACCTCGTCGCCATCTCACAGCGAGATCTGAACTATTTCGAATTCCTCCACTCTCTTAAGTCGCCCATTGTTGCCAAAATCAGCCAGCTATTCAACAACAAGTTGCGATACACCTTTCCGGATGGAAATTTCGTTTTTGACGTCTACATCCCGGAAGGCGAAGACGAGCCTCTGGGTCGAGCTAGGCTGATAGATATCAATGCTTGGGCACCGCACACGGATAGTCTATTATTTGACTGGAAAGAGCTATTGGAATTGCAGGTTCCGGATCCGATACTCGGTACGGTGGAATCAGGAGATGAGGCACAGGGTCAAAAGTCAGGTTCTGAACCGGACGATCTGAGTGATGGGGACGACACCGAGGAAGAAGAAGAAGACTTTGTCCCAGAGTTACGGTTGATTGAGAAGGACGACCCAACCGCCTACAACTTCAGCTCTTCGAAATACTCGGCTCACAAACTTCCAAAGGACGTTGTCGACGCGAGTGCTGGCGGGCAGGGCGGCATGCGTGACTTCATGGAAAAATGGAGAGAAATAACAAAATCGTGACCTCTCAGATCGTAAGGTAATGCGGGCCGTCGCAGAGGCTAGGAAGTCCAAAACTAAAAGCTTAGACGACCAGCAGGCATTTTCAGGAAACGCTACAACAAAGAAGTGTTTTACGGGGTACATCAAGCAGCGAGACCAGGCTGGATGAGGGACCGCTAGATGAACCCGCGGAAAGACTTGTTCAGTAGTTATGCCGAACGTTAATGATCTTTTCCAGATCATAATTCTCAAGACCACAATTCCATGCCTACAAAATACGAATATGACAAGGTATAGATAGTAATGTTGCGATGTTAGGGGAGATAGCTGAGGCAGTTGCGGCTCTGTTGTTTACCACGTTTAAGAGTAGCATTGCTAGAAGGCTTGAACCAGACCTAATGGGGGTTTATTCGTGTTGATCGATCAGACGATCCAGTCGCGGCCAATTCCTTGTCATTTCCGGCGATCTCTGTAGTCTGCATGTGTCATCCTAGTCGGTGCGTAAAAATTGTGCTATGTATACAGGTTTACCCCTGAAATAAGGGCACACTTCCCACAGCATCTTTACCTCCGACAGCTCTAAAGTACCGTATTTATCGATTTCCAGAATAACCATAAAATATTAAATTTTATAATAAACCGACAAAATTCTTTTTAAAAAATCAGATATCGAGTTAAAAAAAAAAAAAAAAAAAACTAGACCTTTTTTGCGTCGTGGGTTCTCGTAAAATAGATTAATTTTCTAGCCAGGCGGAACAAAACCGTTGTGGTTCTCCACTGCGTAAAGTGCCATTATTTCAGGAATAAACCTGTAGATTCAGACGAGTTAGAAGAAGAGGCAGCCCAACTGTGCGGTTGAGGGTTACATACGAGTGAAGATCGGTGTCAACACCTAAGCGAGCTTACAAGTTGCAGACCATACATACGTGCTGAAGGGGCGCCTAGATGGCTACGCCTCATGAGTAAATAGGCAGAAGCATTCCAGCTAGATACGCCCTGATTTTCATCGTTCAAAGTATACCCCCCCTCTCCCCGATTCAAACCTGCACTGCCATCACATATCGTCAATCATAATCAGGCACGGCACAACCCGAAATACGGATATGTGAGGCGATAGAGATGTGTGGGTTCTCTCCCGTGAGATGGGCCTGTCTAGACCTCCCTCGGTTAGATTTCGAGCATGGTTAACAGGGATAACGCCAGCTAAATGGTGTCTCTTGCTTTCGCAATCGCTCTCGGTATCGTCTAAGAGAAAATAATCATCTTTGCTTCACCATGTCGAGTATAAATTGTAGCGCGCACCCAATGGGCTTTTAAATTATCTGATGGGTTAGGAATGTCCATGAGAAATCTACAAAGTAATGGACGTTGACTCTTTCTTTTTACTTCCCTTATGGCTGCATCTATGAAACAAAAGGAGAACAAGACAACTTGCCAACTATTGTTTTTTTTTCCGTATTCTTGATGCTGTAGGTCAGAAAACCATGGTGATATCCATGACCCTCCTCACGCTATTTATCTCTCCTCTCTCGGATCTTTATTACCTCGATTTTGCTGTTCTACCCCCCACTAGAGAGAGTTTTTGGCAATGAAATCTCTCAACCCACTCACCTCAGCTCGTACATGGAAGGGTGCTCTTAGGATAATCCATAAAACTGTCTTCAGATCTTGTACGGCGCGGGTCAATACGACAAGTCGGAGGTATAGCATCCCGGGCTTCCGGTGATTGCGACGCTTCAACTCCGCCCCGGTCCTAGCTAATATCAGTTCACAGTTATGGTAGGATTGCCAGCATGCAATTCTCTATAGGCGGTATCATATAATAATAGAATATGGCGCCTTCAGCCTTCAGGCAACAACTTTTGATCCCTCTTTGTATTACTTCGTATCTTGTGTGCTCACCAATCTTTGTCGTTGCCCTCGAGCAACTTGGCTTTGTAGATAAATAATCATAGTATCTACTTGTTTTCTATCCAATTTCTAATTACCTACTTCATTCTATCCTTCACTGTTTACTTCCTACCCAACGCGAAAAAGGGACGGCGACAGCCTACAATCAGAGTGCAAAAAATGCCTTATTTTCCAAATGAGACAACCGATGGCAAGCCATTCGACTCTTTCGGTCCTCACGAGACGTGCAAACTCAACACATGCCCTATAGAATTTTCGATCTTCAGATATCGCCCTTCACTAGCGGCCAATACTGTTCTTCTCGCCTTATTCTTCATTCTTTTCCTCATCCACTTAGCGATCGGTATCCGAACCAAGGGCAAGAGTGTGCCAGCAGTTATCTGCGTAGGATGTCTTCTCGAGGTCATTGGTTACGTTGGGCGTATTATGTTATGGATTAATCCTTTTGGTTATATAGGATTCGTCCTCCAGATTCGTACGTCTCTTTCTGCCCGTTCCTCTACCGCCGATAGTGTTATGAGTTAGGAATAACGCTCTTGCATTCAATATGTAACTAACGTGCGAACGAATAGTATTTCTCACTGTTGCTCCTGTCTTCCTCTCAGCTGCCATCTATGTCACTGTCTTCCTAATGATGGCCCATCTTAACCCCAATATGTCGCGAGTACCTCCCAAGCTGTACTACCGCGTCTTCATCACGTCTGATGTCTTCGCACTGGTCTTCCAAGCCCTTGGAGGGTGAGAACATGTTCCTGATATGCATTTAGAGACGTAGGACCTTGCTAACAAAGCCTGCTAGTATTCTATCTACGCTTGGCGAGAACAGCGCTCACTCCGGGCTCTATGACACTGGAGTCGACGTCGCCCTCACGGGTCTGTCGCTTCAAGTAGCCACCATGGGTGCTATTAGCGTCGTCGTATGCGATTACTTGGCCCGATACATCGTTGCCCGAGGAGGATGGTCCAAGATCAGCCGAGCCCTACAACTATTCACCGTGTTCGAGAGCCTAGGCATCATCTTCATCCTTCTCCGATGTGCCTACCGTGTCGCCGAACTCAGCCAGGGCTTCACTGGACCTCTGTATCACGACCAAGGCCTCTTCATCGGTCTTGAGGGTGTCGCCGTTCTCCTTGCTGTCGCTTTCCTCGCTGTTGCGCATCCGGGCCTTGCTTTTAGGTACCCCGAGCCTGGTAAAGACGAGGTCGTGCCGAGGGGCGAGTTCGAGATGATGGATAACAATAATAACTAGGTGTCTTAAGGGATGCTTGGGTGGTGTCTTCCTACATCACTCTGGGGAAGAATAAAGCGCTGCATTAGAATGGGAGGTCTTTGTTTGCTATTTACAATTGCTTGTATTAAGTCTTTAGAAGGGGTTTCTGTTTGTACTATAATATACCATTGACTAGCAATCGTCGTAGATGATAATAGATCCTCTCAACATACTCAACATTAATCGTTCTCATTTCCGAGCTTTTTGACATGACAAGATGGACGACATGCGAGTGATTCAGGTTGCCTGCCAGGTTTTTCGTCTTATATTCGATTACCCCTGTCCTTAAATGCTGTCAACCCCTGTGACATCCCTGAAACGCGGTACGCGAACGGAGACGCACGCTCCAGATATTGCTGTATATCAACCTTTCGAAGGAAGAAGGACCGAATCCTTGCTTTATGTGACCACCAATTGCTCTGCTCGCCAGCGAGAAATGATGTTGTATCGCGCCTTCACCGCTGCAACTTGGCTCTGCATTGCCTCAGTCACTGCTGTCTCCGGTTGGGAGCACGGATCAAGCGCAGAGTTGCGGTCTGCCATTGCAGATAACGAGGTGGTTGTTGTAGCTTGTGAGTTCTAGGCTTTCACTTTACATAGCCTGATGTCTTTGCTATATCACTAGTTACCCATGCCCTTGGCTAACACTTCATTGACAGATGTTCATGTGTGTTCCTATTATCACGAGAAGGGCTTTGACTTAGCAACTACTGACTTGAGGGAACGATGATAGCCTTTAACGTAAGTCATTACCCTGCAGCATACAGTACTGATACCGAAACATCTATGTAGCGAGAAAGCCAAAGCGTTACAAAATGAATGGGAGCAGTTGAAGACTGAAGTGCAGGTATCAATTGTCAGTATCGATTGCACATCAGAGGCTGAGCTTTGTGCGTTGCATGGGGATCCGGAGTCTTCCACCATCAAGTTGTTTAAACGGGAGAACGAGGTATCTAGATATCAGGGTCCTCGCCGAGCATCAGCGTTTGTGCCACCCAAATTTCGCAACGTAACCCCATACACCTCTCATCGACGCATAGTCTAAAGGGCAATAACAGGATACTCGGCTGGATTGACCGCACTCAGCGTTCCATTATCACGGACCTTGATGACGCGTCTCTCGAATCGTTCCAGAAATTAGACGATGTTGTCTTCATCGCCTATATTCCGATGAACTTGAACAATGGAAAAGATGCAGTCAATGCGTTTACAACAGTTGCCGGGAAGTTCTTTGGGGAGTTCAGCTTCGGCATTGTGAGCGATGCCGAAGCTGGTAAAGAGGCCATGAAAGTCGTCTGCTACAAACATCTTGACGGTATGACACACGAACTGGAAGGTCTTCCAGATGCGGACGCACTCGAGAAATTCATTATTGAATCGAGTCGCCCAGTCATAGGAGAGCTGCTGCCGCATAACCAGCAACGATTTCCAGATGTAAGTTTGTACACTCCACTCTCAACAGCAGAACCCTGCCATTGAACGCTAACCATAATACCGCCATCTCTCAACAGAGGGGATGGCCAATGGTATACATATTTGGCGCGAGCGAGACAGAACGATCTGCTTTAAGGGCGTCATTGAAAGACATAGCACGTAAACAGTATGAGTCGCTGACTACGGTACTGGTCGATCCGCTCGACTTTCCAGAGTTACAGGCCAAACTTGGGCTTGAACCTGGAGTGTCTCCGGCTGGTGCCATTCATCAGCTATCGAATAATAGAAGTAGGATCTCGTGACAACTTTTTGTACTATCACTCGAACTCGAAGGGCTAACAGCACCCGATAGTCTTCCCTTATCCAGAAGGGCGAGAGATCACACCGAAAGCGCTTCAGAGCTGGGGTCTTGATGTCTGGCAGGGACGCGTTAAGCCTTGGACACCGCCCGGAGTTACGACTACTTACGATGATCTCGGTGGCCGTATCCAAGCTACGCAAAGAGTGTCAATGAAAGGGTTCAATATTCCTGGTGTCAAGCTGAAAGTCGGAGGCAGAGATGAGCTATGATGGGCTATAGGGGGGTTGGCTGAGAACATCAGATTAAAGGGATAGACATTTGGTGATGAACAACAGAGGACATGCGGCAGAACGATTATGTGTGAATCAATTGAGCTTATAAGAGAAGAAAAGCGTTGGATTCCATATATCATGCACGTATTTCGTTCCAAAGGCATTTCCTCCCCAGAATGACAAGTGAGTGTGAGTAGCCCCTATATGTACCCGTATGCTGTCTATCAGAAATATATACAAAAATACAGGTTACAAACCAGCCTGTTTGCCGATTGAAACCAAAAACAGAAACAGGGTGGTCGATCAGGCCGTGGGGATGGTAGGTCAGAAAATCGCTATGCAAATGGGGGTTTGGTGTGTGTGTGTATATGTGTAGACATGATGAGAAAAACAAAATCTTCAATACTCGTAGACATTCCGAAAGTCGTACTAGAAAAAGCGAACAAGGCATTTATACGACCTGCTTGACAGGCTGTGGCTTCTGAGGACCCAGCTTGTTCTCTTCAACGGCAGCTTTGGCTTGTTGTCCATTCTGGGCTCGGATCTTGGCCAACATCTCTTGCGCTTCAGCAGCCCACTTGCACTTGGCACGGATTGACTTTCCATACTTGTTAAAGATCCAGGGGAAGGGAAGACAGACGAGAGCCAAGAAAGCGGGAACAGAGCTGCCCCAGTGAATACCAGCGGCTTTGTACAGAGGGTCCGTGAAAAGAGGAAAAGCGGCTCCGAAGAGCGATCGCAAGATTGAGCTAGCAGCAAGTACCGAGGCGGCATATACAGTGTCTATTGACCTGAGTTAGTTTTCGTTATTCACCCGTACGTTCATCCATTTGAGCACTTACAAGAGTCCACGAGATAGTTTGTTGTGCTGAGGAACACGCTGACCAGGCCAGCGCCAAAAATACCTGAGGCAATGATAGGAACGATATAGGGAACATTGAGGCCATTGGTCCAGGCGAAGATGAATAATCCAATTGGGCAGAGAATACTGCCGTAAAGCGAAAGGCGCAGACGAGCCTCTGGAACAGGAGCTCCTCCATTGGCCTCGCAAAGCTTGGTGTATCGTGTCTTGTTGTCGTAAGCACTGTATAACACAGCAAACACCATACCAACAGCAAGACCCAAGAAGGCCAAACCACTGATGCCGGCAGACCAGTTACGCTGTTCCATGAAAACAATAGGAAAGGCTGCGAACATCAGATATAATGTTCCGTAGATAATAGCTTGGTAAACGGTAAGGATAGTAACAATGGGCTCCTTGAAGAGGAAGATCCAGGGCCGAGAAAGAGCGATCTTGAATTGTTGGGAGACGGTCTTCTTGGGTCGGCCGACTTCGAGTTTTGAGATGTAGGAATGACCGGTGATCTCACTGAGGCGAACCGCTCGCTTGCGCAACAAGACGGGCGCATAAGTTTCTGGAACGTAAAGAGCCACAAGAATCCAGAGGGTACCAGTGAAAATAGCCATCAGTCCTTCAACCCAGCGCCACCCTCTAGCCTGGCTAAGGAAACCACCAGCAATAGGTCCGATCGCGGGACCAAGGAAAGGAGCAGCGGCGAAAAGAGATGTTGCGAAACCTCTCTCCTTCGGCGCGAACATGTCGGCAATGACACCTCCAGAATTGGTCAAAGGAGAACTACCGAAGGCTCCAGCAAGAAATCGCAAGACGGCGATGGCATAGTAGCTGTCAAGGCCAGCTGTGATAGCATTAAGGATCGTGAGAGCAGCATATGAAATGAAGAAAGTAATCTGTCTTCCATACAACTCTCCCAGAGGTGCCCAGAATAGTGGTCCGATTGAAAATCCCAAAACGAATAGAGAAACGCCGGCAAGGGCTCCGAGCGTTGAGATGTGGAATTCCTCGATAAGAGAACCGATTTCAGAAGAGTAGGCGGTAGAAACGAAAGTAACAGCTAAGACGGATATGGCCTTGAGGGCGGTGATAGACCATTTTCGAAAAGGCGTCCATAAGAGCGCATTGCGATGATCGTCGGCGATGAAGTCGACCACATATGGGTTCTCTGGTGTACCTTGTCCCTTATACCTCCACTCAACAACGGCCGGCGTAATGCTCGTATGGTTGAACTGTATTTGAAACCATGATAGGTCATTGTTGGGCTTTGGGGGCGCAATAGGTTCGATGTCGATCGGTTCGGCTTCTGTGAGTGTAACGGCCGAACTGGTAAACTTCTTCTCCTCGTAGATCGCTAGAGGAAGCGCCATGATGACTTATGAGCCGTTCGCCAGCGATCGGCCTCAAGGATGTTTCAGACTGTCGTAACTTCTATCTATAAGATGGCTGAGGTGGTGAAAGGAAAAAGAATATGAATAGAAAAAAAAGGTAAGTAAAACCACCACTGCGTCGAAAAGGAACTTCAATATGACACAATCCTCATGGTGTTGTGGTTACTGGGAGTGATAAATAGGTTGCCGGCTTATTCAAGGTACCATCGGGATGAGAGAAGTGGGCATTATCTTCGGTGGTGTGTAATCCATATGTAGATCACATAAGAAGACTACCTCGACTACTGCCTCATTACATGACACTAGAATTTGAAGGTCGAGGAGGGTGAGATTTTGTGCAGGGTGTTATGCAACCACGACGCAAGGAACCCCTCTCTCCGAGAACTGCTTCTTAACTTGGACTGGATCCTTCAGGTTTCAATGATGACTGTCACGCCTCGTGGGCCATATCCGGGTGGTGCATATACACGCCATTTCTTTACGACTTTTCTTGGTCATAGAGACTTCAACGTCAACATCATCAATCCACCTTATCTTGCGATTCTAATCATAAATCAACTCTTCAAAAGGGAGAGATATGAAGACATACACGGAGGGAAAAGGGCATAACTTCGTCACAAGCAAAGCTGTGCAAACATTATTGACAAATATTGAAATAGAATCATTTCACGACTTGCTCGATTGAGGATGGTTGTGGAGGACAGACCAATGACGGACCTTGATGATTATCAGGGATCTAAAATTAACAATGCTTGTTACGATGCGCAAGTCACTCTATCAGCTGAGAGTAAAAACCGGCAAGCTGACCAGTGATCGGCGTCGCCTCGGCGGAGTCAGCTGGGCGACGCCCATGTGGACAAGTCCCTCGCAGGATTCCAAAAAGAAGTTTATGTAGAATAAACCTCGAAACCTGGATAAAAAGGTGTCAAAATACAACAATACACACCATTTATCTTGTGAATGGCAAGACATATGCGACAAGATCAGTCGTTCTCGATCAAGCCACTCGATTGAATTGCGGATATATTATTACGACAGTATTTACCAAGCGTATGGAAAATTTGAGACCTTGTACCTGAGTAAGTCACTCGATAGAAATTGATGACTCCTGGTATTGGAAGGCCACGGGAATGATGACAAAGGACTTTACCGTATTCGGACAAATCCAGGAACATTGACAACTGGCAATGCAACGCGACCGCAAGACATAAACTCAGCAAATTCGTAGTTCATAGTGTGTTCACTCTAAAATATTGACCTTTTCGCCAAGGCAGTGAACAACCGGAACTTTGAAAACTTTAATCCCATATACCCCCCTTTTGATCTCAGCAATACGCAAGATGCCAGAGTCTTCCCTTCCGTGGAGTCAACCTACTGAGTAGAATAGGAGTGGACGATCCCAGCATGTGCACCAGGGTTATTTAGTGGAGACAAAATAAGCTTACTTAAATAACAGTGATGACTGATTGGGGAATGATTGCAGGTTGTAATGAGTTATTGCCGGTGCATTACGAGACTGTTTCATGTTGGGCAACAACTCCAATTCGTGAAATGACCAGCCAGCATCTTACTTATGACTTGGCGGCGTCCTCCGTGAGAAGCAGTTATATATACATGTATACTGTTCGTTTTCACATCATTCCTCGATGGGGCTTATTGGATCGATGCAAAGCCCCGTCAGTCATTTCTTATTCCCAGTGGGAGGTAATGAGAGAGTCTAGATCTCAGTCATTGGGTACACTAACTGTGTTTTACTGTCAATTGCCGTTGAGGCGCAATGCCATACCAAGTTCTCAGGTATTATCACCGGTCTGCGTCACTGCGCTTTGTTGATGATGACTAAGGGATCATTGTTGCACTGGACTTACGAAGTAGGCTGTACCATACGAGTAACACTGTAGGATGCGGGAAGCAGACCTGCTGTGAATGTGCAAGTGCATCACTCGTCACTTCATGTTTCCCAGATTGTAATGATCTTGGTGAGACTTGCGGATTATAATGAGACACAAGAGGTGAGCTGCCCCGGGAGACCTTGCCAGCATCGTAGTTACTTAGTCACCAACTGCATACTTCTTGTTCAACTTCTCTACGAAAACGCCGAGTTGATTCAACAATTACTTAATTTAATATCACATGCATGGTCAGTCCCTTCAATCTGAAAACCTAGAGCCATTATTCATAAGATGTAACCAGATGGTTTCAATTTTGGGGTATCGGGTCCATGATTGAACTGTCTGAGAGCGAGGCACGGGAATCGCCAGTCCAAGCCACATCTTGTCACTGCCCCAAGGTTGGACGTAGTGCATTTAGAATAGACCACAGCTGTAATATCCTTTTGCGTGATTGTGGTGCCTTCTGGAAACGGGTATAATCTTTAAGACAGGTTTATTGCGAATTAGAGTCGCAATCTGAAGTACTGAAGGCTGAAGAGAGGTTCATTGCAACAGCAAGGCCAAAAGACCGGACGTCTCGAGGCCGTTGCTACTTTAGAAATAATGATCGACGTCATATCAATGAAGCGATACCCTCAGCACTTTCGGTAAAGTAAAAGAATGTTTCTAGAAGCAAGTGTCCAACTCACTACAACCCCGCGCTAACTGAGTACAGCAACAATGCCCGATAGCGATAAGGCTTCCTTCCTTCATAGGCACCTACCTGAGCTACCCCGCGGATCCACCTGCCCACCTACTTTACGTATCAGCAACAGCAACAGCAAGAGCTACCGCCGCCGCACGTCTTCGATAAGCTGTATACCTGCGTCAACCTTGCAGAAAGGCGGCGCGCAAAACTCAAGAACACAAATAACTACCTGCAGTAAAGAATTTCCTGCATTGACTGGTGGCAAGAAAGCGTACTCCGTCCTGCGTCACCTTTCGCGGCGTTCTGGATGCCTTGGTGTTCCTGACAAACCAGCCCAGTAGCGACATCAACATCGCGAGCCTCATCGGTTTTCCCGAACACACACACACGCAGTCTGTCTTCAGAACCATAGCCCATCATGGCGTCAGATAACGACAACAACTTCATCCCCTACTTCACAGCCATGGAGAATCAAGGCCACGTCCTTGTTAGAGGTACTGTAGCCCCTCCCACTTTCTCGAACCACATGGTGATCCCGCTAATAGTACTCGTCGGACAGATATTCCGAAACTCGATCTCGAATCGTACATATCTAACTACACTGGCCGTACTCGCTTCGACCGCCTCCTCCTCATCGGCCAGTGCTGTATACCGTTATGTCTCGATGCCCTCAGAGCCGCTGTGGCAGAGGCCAAGAAAGGAAAGGACGTCGGACGATATCGTGATGCCTGGCATTTACTGAAGCAAGCACTGCCTAATGGAAACGACGCCGACCTGGATAATGAGTGGATTGCTGCCATGGAAGCTGCCAACGCCGAACAAACCCGTAACCTAGAGGCCCAGCTTAAAGGATACAAACACAACTTGATCAAGGAGAGCATCCGAGTATGAACAACTACCATTACAAGCATGGTGGACTTACGGCTGACGTTCATTAGATTGGCAATAGAGATCTTGGAGAACACCTCGAGGCTACGGGCAAACTTATAGAAGCTGCAGATGCCTATCTTAAGATGCGTTCCGATGCAACCCTCCAATCCCACATCTTCGACGTTGGTAGACACATGATCAGCGTCATGCTGCAGAGACGAGACTGGCCTGGTGTATTGTCAAACACCGGTAAGCTCGTGATGGCTTCCACCATGGCCCAGGAAGAGGTGGCCGTGCAACAACCATATCAGAAGATCGCCACCGGCTTGGGCTATCTAGGATCTGGGAAATACGCCGAAGCAGCTAAGGCATTCCTCGATGTCGGAGATCCGGCCAATATCGCACTGTACAATGACACCGTCAGTCCCAATGATGTGGCTATTTATGGTGGTCTCATGTCCCTTGCCTCTATGGATCGTCTCGAGTTACAGAAACGTGTATTGGATAGCTCCTCTTTCAGAAACTATCTCGAACTCGAGCCTCACATTCGAAAAGCCATCTCAATGTTTGTGAATGGTCGATATACTTCCTGCCTACAAATGCTCGAGTCTTATCGCCCTGACTACCTCCTGGACATCTACCTTCAACCACATATCACCGCCGTCTTCACCCTGATCCGCAACAAGTGTATCGTTCAGTACTTCTTGCCCTTCTCCTGCGTCACTCTGAGCAGCCTGAATGAGGCCTTTGGCAAACCCAACGAGGGCATTGAGCCCGAGTTGGTCAAGTTGATCAAGACCGGCGTCCTCCAAGCACGGATCAACACTATTGACAAGGTAAGTTTGTATTAGAGGATTTGGAGGCTTGGATATTAATGATCGCGAATAGCTTCTTGTTGCTGTCTCTACCGAACCTCGGATCGCCATGCAGACGAAAGCCCTCGAAGCTGCTAAGAACTACGAGAAGGAGACCATAGAACGCATCCGACGTGTGAGCATTGCCGCCGCCGAGCTTGAAGTGAAAGGATCTCACAAAAAAGGCAATGGTGCTATTCCCCCACTTGAGTTGTTTGGGGATGGCACGAGATTCAGTGATGTGGGTTTAGGGGGTACAGATGAGGATATACAGTAGTGTCTAGCTAGTCCCGACAACTAAGATTCAGGGATTGAGGAGCAGAGAAGCTGTCTTGATTGCCCCCTAACGAAGCTCACTAGAAGGATGAACTCGGTCATCAAACATACAGGCAGTATGTAGGCAAAGCAGTAGAGCATAGATCGGCTGCATATATGTGTCTCGTCCCACTGGGATGAGAGATCAAAAAAGGAAGTCAGGGTATGGATCGCCTGCGTCATCTATACGCCTTCAGGAGACGTATGTGGTCTTGACATCACCAGAACATCCCTGAGCGGGCTAAGACAACGAGCAGAATAGGGGCAAAGAAGCCTCATAGCTTTATTAGTGTACAATAATAAAGTACCTAACTAACCCATTAACTGTCTTATGTCCTCTGGTGGCCACCGTATTTGGGCAAATGTCAAACACCTCTTGATGCTCTGTAGATACTTTCTTGTGACCTCATCACCCATGACGTGACCTCTTTCACCATTATGTAGCTTCTCGCGAGCACTTCGCTCGTGGATACCCACCATGGTGACACCGATAGGCCAGGCAGCCTTACCAATACTCAAGCGCAGATACCCATCATTGGCATCGACATAGCGACGCTCCTGGGCGGCCTGAACGATCTCAACAACAGGTTTGAGGATATCGTCGTCGAGCTCGCCGGATTCGAACTTCCGGAATAACGGGACCATATTCGACCGGCTGGACACCATGGCGTTGATAGCGGCCTTGCTGGCGAAGGACTCGCTGTCTTTCTGCTGGTTTTGTTCCCGCGCCAGCGCGATCTCCCACTCACGCAACACCATGGTGAAGTACGAGGCCAGTTGCCGGAAGAGATACCGCCTCCCGGCTTTGTCTTGGGGGATGGCGTCGGGAGGAGGCACTTTCATGTCCGCCTCGTCGACTAGCACGAGGGTCGTCGGGATGGGACCTTTCGTCATGACGGTCGTTAAGCGGCGGAAGCGCTTCAATCGCGCGCGGTGGGATTCTCCGAATAAGACCGCGGGCTCGCCCAACTCGCGCATCTTTTGCGTCAACTCCGCGTCGGGTATATCTTCCTCGCCATCTCCATCCTCCTCATCATCGTTGGTGGTTGGGCGCTTGAGTTCCGGCAACCCCAACCGCTTCCGCCTCTTGCGCTCCTCCTCGGCAGCGGCCTCCTCGGCGCGTCTCCGGGACTCCTCGACGAGTCTGCGCTTCCGGACTTCGCGCTCGGCGGCCTCTTCGGCGGCTTCGTCGTCGCGCTTGCGTTTTTCTAGGGCTTTGGCGCGCCGCTTGGCTTCGAGGGCGGCTTGCTCGGCGTGGTAGGCTGCTTCGCGCTCGGCTTCGGCTTCGCCGCGGCGTTGGTATTTGCTTGTTGTTGATGCAGTGGTGGTGGAGGTGGAGGAGGGGGGGGTATCTTTGGAGGATTTGTCTTTGGGTTTGGATTTGGCGATCTCTTGCGACATGAGAGATGCGAAATCCATCTTGCTGGTGGGGTTTGGTGTGAGTGCTGAGATTGGGAGAGACGGCTCCGAGCTAGTGTTCCCCTGTCTGGCTGGTCTGGTAGTTTGATAGGAGTCTCCGGTGCTGGATCGAAGTTGGGGATGTTTAGTTTGTCTTTGATGTTGATGGGATTTTGAAGTGGCAGGACCTTAGTTAACATGATGTCGGCATTCAAAAGCACCGATGTGGGTTCTATCATGCTACTGGTAGTGAAGCTCCCCCACAAATCCCCTGCTTCGTGCCTGATATACGCTGTAGCTCTTCACTGTCTTGACTGTATGGCATTTACACCCGAACAACTATTATAACAATAGTAGATATTGAGCAATGAATCACAATTTGAATGAATATGCTTCTTCCTATGGCCCGACCCAAATCCTGTCTGAGTATCTGACATTCCTTTCCAAAAAGAATCTAGGGATGGAAGAGGAGCTATCCGCAAATGACACCATCTGCCACAATAATAAGGCTGGGTCGAGGGGTTGTGCTTTCCCATTGCGATTTCGAATCTTTCCCTTGCTCATATGATATCCCCCCGCAAAGTGTTCCAGCAACACTAATCTTCCTGAATAGTCCTTGAGTCACTGCCGGGATACCTGATGAGCGTGAACGAAATCATACGCCGGCCATGGATAGAGAAACGACATCCCCATTTGCTCTACAGCTGTTCTACAGAACGGGAGCTTTCCATAGGTAAGCCGCCATCACCACAGCTCCAGCTCGAAGCACCACCAAACCCCAAGCAAACAAGAATAACTAACCCCGTCGTCAGGCCGGATGAGTTCACCTCAGACGAGCTCCCACCATCCTTGATCCTCCATACCTGGCCCGACTGCACCCTCGCCGAGCTTGCCGTACAGATCGCCATCACCGACGACCAACTCCTCCCCAACCCAGCCATCGGGACGCGTCTCGCCTTCCGCCTCATGTTCCAAGACACGCGCAGCAGCACGATGACAGCAGCAGCGGGGAAATACACCATCAAAGAGCTCGGCAGCGTCGTGATCGGCGACGGCGGACCGGGCCTCGACCCGAAGGACGTCGACAGCGAGACCCAGCTCGCCGACACAGATCCCCACAAAACCCTCAGCGACGCCCGCTTTATCGTCGGCGATTACATCTCGTGTGCCATCTTACCACCCCTGCCGGACGGGTCTGTGGCTCCCGCGTCGAGCGCTAGGATGGGGAGAGGTGCCGGCGCGGGCGAGTCCAGGGCTGCGGTGGGGATGCCGCCGAATTTAAATTCGTTTCGGAGGAAGGATGACGGCCCTTTTGTTGTGCATCATTCCGGGAAGTCGATTGGACGGCAGCGGTTCGATGGGCCGTATGGTGGGCGGGGAGGAGGAGGTGGTGGTGGAGGCGGAAGATTTGGTATGCCGCAGGGGGAGTGGCGGAGAGGTGAGAAGTTGCCTGATGTGTCGCATTCGCCGCCGGGACGATTGAGGAAT
Source organism: Xylariaceae sp. FL0255 (assembly GCA_022578795.1). NCBI lineage: Eukaryota > Fungi > Ascomycota > Sordariomycetes > Xylariales > Xylariaceae > Xylariaceae sp. FL0255. The sequence continues at coordinate 251,354 of MU388865.1, read as the reverse complement.
CGAGGGGGATTTTGAGGTTTGCATTGCAACGGATTACAGGGAGAAGCGGAAGCGAAATGTTTCAAGAAACAAGCAGGCGTTTGATTTATTGAACAAGCTCGACTCCTAATTTCAAGGAAACAAAAGATTTGCGGGTGCTATGGACATGTATGAGTATGGCTTTTATAACTGAGATACCCGGGCGTATAAATGCCTGCTATTGAATTTCCCACATTTAACACTTCTTGGGCTGATACCTCGATGAAAGTTGACGATGATGAGGCTTATTGGCATAACATACGGCGACTTGTGGCCATTGATCTCCTCATAGAAGGCTCAGTATGCTGGACTATGGCTCAGATCTGGTTACCTTCCGAAATAGCAGGATAGTATCAATGATGCAATTGGCAACTATTTTGGCATGACGATAGTAAATTGGGCGACCTCTTCGCAAGTCTATGGCTCTGACATCACGGATGTGCCAGTGTTTCCATCTTAGTATATGTATGTACAAAGGTACGGGCTCTACACCCTATCCTCTCATCTGCTTCTCTCTCTCTTCCCTCGTCTCCGTGCTCAGTACTCCGAGATCAAATCTCCCTTCCTCTTCGCTCGCATATCCCACTTGCCCTGTAGACACACAGATGTGTTAGTGATCAGTTCCTTGATTCCAAGATAGTTGGACGGTACGTTTATCACGAAGTCGTCTGCGTGAAGGGGGAAGAGAGCGATTTGCTTCTTACATCGGTCTTGTAGGCTAGGATGCCTAATAGAGCTGGGACGACGACGACGTAGGTGAAGGTGATGCGGGCTGTTCGTGGGGTCCATCGGAAGTATTTGTGACGGTTGGTTTGCATAGCTATATGGAGTGATTGTCAGTCCTTTTCTCTCTCTCCTTCTCTCATCTGTTTGCCGTCGTCTAATGTCCCTCCTCCCCCTGAATTCAGGTGATGGATTGTTCGCTCTCGGGGTAATACTCACCCTGCAGTTTCGAGAACGCAGGGTCCGTGTTCATACCTGTAGCAACGCAATGTGTTAGCAATTCGAACTGAAGAAAGCGCGGGGAATGGGATTGGGGAGTTTGTCTTTTGCGACCAATCGAGTGTTCTGGAGCGCTGCTCGGAAGGTCGACGTACGGTAGTGTGGTAGGTCACCCATCTTGAAGGCTTATGGGCTGTCGCCGCGCGCTGATTGGGGTGGTTTGGGGTGTAGTTGTTCGAAGGTGGGATACTAGAGATAGAATTGGCTCGAATTGAGCTTCCTGAAGCTTGAGGTTGAACCGTAGTGTGGCTAGTGTACTGTGGCTTGGTTGATTACATACCAACCCGACGGCCTAGATAGTCGGGGCCCGGGCTGGTTCTATCACGATTATTACGCCGTATTGGATACTACAAGTATCCTCCACCCTTTAAGCACCCCAGGACACAAGAATAAGGATATTTTCTATCTCCATGTATAAAGGCTTGCCTCATTATTGCCTTTCAATCGTACGAAAACTATTGTCGCCGAGGTTTATTATATGAGTCACTAGTTTTTATTTGGTAACAACGCCGAGTTGCTTGTGGTATGATCGGCCCCGTAAATACCAATGGGACCTCGGCTTGCGAGATGTTGTGCTTAAAAATGACGGATGGTCGCGTAAGTGCGGACGAGATCATGGACCGGAATACGGTGACCCGAGAGTCTAATACAAGATCTCCCTCGGAATAAAGTATCTACCTATATAAGATCTCTCCCGTCCGTCATTTTAATGTTCACATGTGAATCTAACATCATATTCTACAAACATTTGTGCGAATTGAATTGCTACATACATACCTACACATCACCTTGTATAGGTAGATACACACTATGGCTACTGAACAGGCAAAAGTCAAGCTTCATTGGTAAAACTAATCTTCGCCACATGATATCTACTATAGAGACTGATAAACAACCCTCAGGCTCGAGCGCTCCCGTGCTCAGAATATCCTCTGGCTACTAGAGGAGTTGAAAATACCTTATGATCTCGCGACTTATCACCGTAGAGCTGATGAACTCGCGCCTGATGATTTAAAGAAGGTTCACCCGTTGGGCAAGTCCCCGCTCGTCACGATTACACCCGTCGGAGCATCCGAGCCTCTTGTGTTGGCGGAAAGTGGCTTCATCACACAGTACCTCTGCGAACATTTTGGCGGGGATACGACGATGATGCCGAAGAAGTGGAAGGATGGCCAGGAAGGGAAAGTCGGCGGCGAGACTGAGGCGTGGCTTCGCTGGCAATACCTTCTGCACTTCATCGAGGGCTCATTCTTGTCGTCACTCTTCGTCGGAATGATCCTCGGTATGCTGAAGGGCCCGAAAGTGCCTTTCTTCATCCGTCCCATCACCTCGTTAGTCATCAACCAAGTTTTCGCACAGTTCGTGTTTCCCAACGCCAAGGGACTCTATTCCTTCCTTGAGCAGCAGCTTGAGACGTCCGGAGGTGATTTCCTTTGCGGCAAGGACCTGACCGCGGCCGATATCCTTATCAGCTTCTCTTTGATTACTGCTAAAGATAAGATTGGGGAATTTGGCACGTATCCTAAAGGAACGCCAGCCGCGACGTATCCCAAGGTGTGGGCATACATTGATCGATTAGAGACACAGCCAGGCTACCAGAAATCTGTTCAGAAGATCAAGGAGATCGACTCTACCTTTGGAATCAAGTTTTAGTGTGGGACAAGCGAGGACTGGCGGATTACGTACCTTGTCTGTCGGGGGATACATGTGCCACATATCAACGTTCCCCATATCCAACCGACGGAGTTTGTGGACTGCAAGAGAAACATCAACTATTGACGATCAATCAAATAAGCTAATGAACAATGAGAAACTCTACTCCGTTTTCCAAGCTCTTTGCTCTCGATGCGATAACCTTGCTGAGATGCTGTATGTCCTCTACTCTTGCTTTGCTGGCAATTAGGTGTCGAAGTGTTCAATATTTTATTATTGGGATCGATCACTGGAGGTTGAGGTATAAACTGTTGTGGGTTTTGCGAGTTGCACAATCACCTTCACCCTCGTGAGACCTACCGCTTCTGAGCAGTATACAGCCGTAACAACGGCTAGATTGCACTAATCATACATTACTACCTTGTAAAGCTCAGATTATCTGTACAATTAAGAACTACCTAGGTATCTAGAGATCTAATTCCATCTGATGACGAGTAAAATCGGGTGTAATACCATGCTCATCAATGCGTCGCGGAAGGGGCAGGGGGCGCGTTTAGTGGGTAGCTTGTGCATACCATCAATTGTACCGCAAGAAGAATCACAAGGCGACCGTTTCCTTCAAAACGGTCTGGTTCTACGAGCCACTCACTTTATTATTTGCTATATAAGATCATTACAGTCTTAATATAGTTCATTGGGATGATCCTGCTAATAAAAGATTGTTCATCCTGTTGATGAAAAAACTAGAGGAAAGATAGGACTGCTGTGTAATGGCAATGACTTTTATCTCGTTTTCTCTTCGGGAGCTATTACTGGATGACTGACTTCCTAGGTGTGGTGGCTTCCCGGGAAGTCATGTCAAAGATTCATCCCGATCATATTATGTAATCTGGATGTACAGCAACGGGGGTGCACTGCCCCTTTGTGCTCTGTTCTTTCATCCAAGGTGTTACCGACTTCCTGGGAAGTCGCTGCGCATAAGCAAAATTGCCCACGGCAACTGGCTGTTACAACCCAAGTGCTGAAGACAAGCGAACAGATCAATATATAGGTAAATTTGGGCTTTCCCTCAAGCTTTCCAAGGTAAAAAGAACAAAACCCGTTCTTACTTTGATTTATCGAACATCGGACTTATTACATAATTTTTTTTTTTTTTTGCAGTAGAAGCATAGATTGAGAAATGCTTCTTAAACTGTGCACCATGAAATGAGCCCACGGGGATGAAAATTGTCTCTTACAACTTTTGTGGAGACAATTGGCCAGCCGCATACCGGGTACTTCCTCCGAGAGATGACCCGCGCTTCCCTCCGATTGAAAAGCTTTCAAGAGCGGCAAGGTATTGGAAAGGTCTACCACATTCAAATGCTTTCAGTAGCTGACCGTTGAAGAATTACATGTATACTGGCTCCGACAGAAAATCAAAATGTATCTGGGATGGCAACTGCTAGGCTAGTGGCTTTCGCACTTCACTCTTCAACCAGAAACGCCCAAAATCACACCTAACTTCCCTGCAATCTCGAGCCTCTAGTGTTCTCTTCCAAGCATCCAATTACAGTAAATGCATCGGATATTGAAATGATGTTACCTTCCCAACAGTCGGATAAAGACGAAACACAACGAACGGCCTACCTAGTATCTCTTATACCCAAAATTATGTAAGCAGAATGCAGCTGAGCTGGGCAAAGCTGTCTGATGCAACACGGCACAACGCACCAGGCTGCAGATTGGATGAGGAGAGGTTGGATAGTAGCAGAACTTATGAAGTTGACATCACGTCTACAATGGAGGGAAAGAACGGCTGAGTGAATTCAATTGCCAGCCAATGGACTAGGCGGTTTTCATGTGTGATTTGAAGCGCTGCAGTATTGTAGCAACTGTATGAGCCACGATATTTAACTAAGTTATCATATTCGAATATGGTTAAGATTACGAGTCATCCCGTGTCCATTCATGAAAAATTGCGGTTTGGTTGAAGCATTATGTAGTAACAAGCTGCCTTATAATTTTATTGCTCTCTATGTACATGTAGGTAGGTAATCAACATGGGAATTACCCCAAGTTAGGTATAAGGCCAACACAAACTATGGTTTTCAGTCTCTTTTCTATCCCGCGCAAGTTTCGATTGGTAATTCGTCACAGCCCCTTATCAGCAGCACATGTTTCGGCGAATACCAAGGTTCTGATAGTAATCCGTAGGTGTCAGATATGAACCTCTCATCGCATGACTCTGCGGAACCAATTTTTTTAACCGCATGATGCGGTCGCTGTACTCCCGCAGCTAGCACTAAGGTCCCCAATACGGAAAACGAAGGATTCATTCCCAGCCCAGGCACGCTCAATTCACATGAAGTATACCCAATGCTTCCCTTGACCTGGATTTATTTCACTGATTCCGGATTAAAAAAAGCCACACTGAAAGGGGGGATGAATCTCTAACAACATGTGCCTATGGTCGCACTATAGGAATCGGAGGGAATGGCTGTAGTAGATAAACATGCGTTTTCTTCTTCTTCCATCCAAACACGAAACATTACATCCGTTATTACCGCTAGTTTGCTTGAATGATGCTTGGCCTGCGTCTCCAAGCTTATTATGCATGCTTCGAATTACAACGGTGTTATTACTATATGGCAAATTGAATTGAGAGAAACACCTACGTTACCTCTCATGTTGCTTCACACGGCATAGAATAGCATCGCTGCGAGGACCAAATTGATCGCTTTACCCTAGACAAGCATTTCCCCTTGTCAGCCCATGGAAACGCTGTGGGTTGATCGCGCAAACTCATACCTAGCAGTAAGAGGTCCAACTTAACGCAATTGTTACCAGCGGGTAGGAACATCTACTTCGTTAGAAACGGCTGGCATAATGATCATTAGGCAGCTGGATACCTGCGGGTGGAATGACGTGAGTGTCGTTTTGTCTAATCCATTGCTGCGACTAGGATAGTGGAGGGAAGACCCTATGCTCAGAATTGTTTTATAGAGTCGCGCGCCTAGCCCTAGGTACTTCTCGACTGATTTCCCAGGAAATCGTCAACGGGGAATATTACATTGGAAAATTACATAGAAACTATCTGCTGTGGAGACAGCTAGCGGGCACAGCACAATAATGTTTACTTCAATGCACAACCATTCACAGTTTCAAGGATTACTCAACAAAGTCGAGACGGACACACAACGCTGTATTCGAGGCATGGTCTAAAATGTGAAGTCTTCCACCTCATCTACCCGAGAAGGCGACATTCTATCATTTTGCATCACTGGTTCAATCTCGATCACGCAAGCAAGGGGATGCTCCGTCTGTCCACGTTTCCCCAACTCTTCCTTAATCGTTCTCTTGATCAGTTTCCTAAGTTGGTCAAATTGCAACTCATTCCCGCCTTCAATCTCTTCAACTATTTCAATACCGTTCACTTCGATCCTAAAGATTAAGGCATAGGCATCTTTACCAGCGGCTACGTCGTCCATGAATTGACACAGGGTTGTTTCCTCTAGTTTCCTAGTAGGATACCACCTTCGGATCATGCGATTCGGAATGTGAGTGACTCTTCGGTAAATGAACTCGAGCCTGGGCCCTTTGGACGGCGCTGGTCCGTGAGTTTGTCTAGCCTTTTCCTGGTCCTTTTCTGGTTTGCTGGGCGCTTTGTCAATGTTTGGCGAAAAGGTAGAGACGGTGAAATCTCGGCTCATAAGTGGCGGTGGGGGCGAGTTGCCCACAGCTAGTGACGAACTCGTATGTGTGTTAATAGACTTCGAAGTACCAGAGGGGTTTTCCTCAATTGAGGGCGAGCTATTTCTTGGAGAATGTACATCTTTCAAATTAGGATTGGCGCTGTGTACGCCGCGGAAAACGAGCTTTCCGCCATCTCTTGTAATCGACACTGGGGCTGGATTTTTTAGAGGTGCTGCATCTTGAAGCGATGCCATAGAAGGCTCTACAGCCGCCATGACTGTTAAGTAGTCTTCGCCAGTAGCATAACCATCCATCTGTAGGGTCCGTTTTGCTCGAGGTGACTTCCGCTTTGTACTGGACACTGCTGAAGGACCGGGAGCTTTGCTCTCCTTTGCAGGCCGGTTAGAAGACGCCGAATGGGTTTTTGATCTTTTCGCTTGACGGCCGACCTTCGTTGTGTCTGTGCGCCGCGCTGTCTTGGCAGTCTTGGGTTCCTTCGTTAGCCTGCCTCGCCTGTAGAGTGCTTAAAGCGCCATGGAGACGGCGCAAGAGGAACATACCTTGGCAGTGTCATAGGAAGGGCTCTGTGGTACGTCGTAATCATCCTCTTTTTCGAGATCAAATCGATCTCGTTTTGACTCGCCACGTCGAGTCGTAGAGGTTGATGGGATCCTATCATTGCCCAGGTCGACAGGCTCGGGAGAGAACTGCGTAAAGTCGGCGCTGAAGGCGGCGAGACTGTTAGCATAAGCAGTCAGAGGGAAGCGATGTCAACTCACAAGCGCTTTGGTGCGATAACCGTACCATCTTCTATGGCATCCACGTCTATAGGCTCTTCTGTACTGCGGCCTCTCTGGTTGACACCCTCGGCATTCGGTACTAGCTTAGCTTTATTCTTATATTTCTGATTGCGAACTTCCTGCTCATTCAACCGAAAGAAGAGCTGTTTCATGAGTGCTTTTATCCTGAAACAGTAAGTCAAGAGAACAACAACGTACTCGCATGGAACACATACTTGGCGCTGTCTCGTGAATATTGCAGCCTTTCGCCATCTGCAGCTGATGGGTTGTCGGGCCAGAACGCATAACCATTTCCGTCCGTCTCGAGATACGCAGTAACCATCTCGCTGAGCCCGCTCTGATGCTCAGGAGAGTTCCAGGTATAGAGGCTGATACCCTCCAGACCTTGGCGCGTTCGGAATTTCCTTCTGAATGCCCTCACATCATCGATGAAAGTATTATATCGATTTGTGCCCACGTCACCATAGCCAAGCTGCTGGCGAAGGGCAGTGATCTTGGGCAGGTTTGCTGCTGCTGTCTGGGGAATCATTTGGATTGCAAGAGGGTGTGGATGAGAATGCAGGGGAAAGCCCGTGTCGCGAGTAGAGGATGCGGCAGCTCTTCAGGACAAGAAAGACGTGGGGGGGAAGTGGAAAAACTGCCCATCTTTAAGCGCCTTGGGGGCCATGTATTTTGCCTTGCCAACACCCCTGTCCGTAGGATCAATTTGTTGGTAAAATTTTCTTATCTCCAACTCAGGTACCCTCTAACAATTATGAATATAGCAAATCTCGATCAACTATTCCGTCTAACTAAAATGAGTAGAGGCTGATGAGGACAGAGGAAAAGGCACAGGAGTTTGAGATAAATTTTAAAAGTATGTCTGGGTCACTCTATCTATATTGCTCCACGTTATGTAATTCCAGCATAGTTATATGACGCTTGAGAATGAGGCTCTTCTAAAGCACCCATCTACACTGCCTATGATAAATGAGTGCTTCATTAATTCTGGCATTTCCCGAACTACTCGGTATTTAGCTCCAATACCTAACAACAGAGCGCCCTCGGTCAGAAAAGAGAGCCTCCCTGCCCGAATCTAATTATTGGAAACAACAACCAACTTGCTGTGCTGCGAGCACTGCCATCACTAAGAGAGCCCTCGCTTTGACACAGCCCGTCACTGTAATTCCCGGCATGTTCATTTTCTCTTTCGGTTGATGCCTAGCTGTTGATTAGATTGGGCCATCTCTGACGATCAAGGGAAATAGTCCATATTGTCAAAGCCCTTTTTGAATCCGATGTATTTCACTTATCGTGCGGAGATGGAGTAGTTAATTCCTCAACAAGCAGTAATATGAAATATCAGAGATATGGAGTAGTAGGATTGAAGGGCAATAACGGGACAGCGATAGCAGTGATCAATCAACATGTCTGGGTTCCTTCTTTGGAGATTCTGCGCTGTAAGCTACTCGGTGAGGGAAAGAAGCAGGTCCGCTGCTCCCTCCCTCCCTCTTTATCTGGCGGCCGGATCAGGCGCACATGGGCGAGGGCTCTGCATTGCCCCCTCCTGTCCCTCATTTGACTGAGCATGGTAGACTAGTAATTTATTGTAGGCTTGGATTGGGTGAGACGGAACACGTTGCAAGGGTGTTTTAAACCCTCTCGTGGTCGCCTATGCGCTGGCACCTACGGGCTTGCTAGGTACGGCTAGCATGGCTTTTCCCTTCGAGTGGCCAGGTAGATGTGCAATGGCTTACAGTTGAAGGGTAATTAGAACTAGCAACTTCTCGGAGGTATCTAAAGAGAGAAATATATCAGAAAACAAGAATATCTTCAAAACAGCACTTAATTGTGCAAGTGCTAGACCAAAAGAGGTATCAGCCCGACTCCTCAAAGTGTAACATTAGTGATCTAAACGAAATAGACTCATATTTCCAGATAATTGATGAACTTCTACGGATCACCTGTCTGGTAATTATATAGATTTTTTTGCTGGATGATGGGAAATACATTTCAGAACCCTGCTGCTTGAAACACCAACTGCATATGGCGAGGTTCTATCGATGACACATCAAAGATCCTTGTAGGCCGTTTTGAGGAAGCCAAAGGGCCCGCGCGCGCCTTCAGTTATCTTGGAGAAGATTTCTTCGACACACTAGACTATAAATAGTCAATGCTCTCGGCCAACACGTCCTAAGAGCCCAAAGTCTCCTTAAACCTATCAGTCTTTCAATTCCAGTTCAAATCATCTCTCAATACAAAAATGGATGCAGTAACTCTAGCTAGCATCTCCATCGTTGTTGTCCTCCTTACCATTGACTATGGGTTTCTCTCACTGCTGTCTGAACGTTATACATCTGGATCCCATGGGAGTCTAGGTTGTAAGCGGAACAAAGCTGCACGCCCACGAGAGATGGATGCAGTCCTCGCCGGATCAGACCCCTTCACATTAATTGACTATTGCGACCAGGAAGCTCGGGAACGGGGCAAGAAAGGGACCAGTATGTCTTCATTGCAAACTATTATAGCATCAGTCACCAACTTACAGTGAACTAGGAGGATACTTCAAATGGGGCCGCGGAAGAGCCCCTGAACTGGTCTATCATTTTATGAATCTTTGAAACCACGTACAGATCGATTCTAGAGATCATCCTCTGGATGGGCTACTCCGATGTGTTATCTCGATCGATCAGCTCCCCACGATCGGCGTACCATTATTACACTCTCCCCACGATTGTGACGAACCGACACTCCGAAGGGCTATGCCTGATCTTGCAAGAAACCACCGTATCACTCAACAACATAAACGGATAAAGCATACAACAATGATGAATTGACATATCGATTCAAATGAGCATGTTGATTCAACATCACAGAAAAGGAGGAATAAGATATATAAGTTCGGACATCTCCTTTATAAAACAGTTTTCGATTTGAGACTGGGTGTCGATATTTGGCATTATTGCTTGGAGAGAGAAGGGGATTTAATTATTGGCTATGGGCTCATATGACTTTCTTGACTTTCTTTCATATCTGCAATTGATAGACTTTTTTTTGAATCGACCCTCACAATAGATTGCGTTTGTTCTCACAGTGGCTAAAAACTTGTAAAGTGATTAAACTTCCTCAGCTGAATGCAGTGAGATGAAACCACAGCGATCTTATGACATTGACTTAAGTATCAGCTTTTTTGCAGCCGTGATAGCATCCAGCATAAAACAAAAGGATTGTGAGGTGCAAGGGTGGGTGTATACTAATATTGAGGGATGCATGCATTAAGAGGGCGTTGCTGCGCACTTGTAATAGGGTAGAAGGGGCTTTGGCTTTCTGCTTATTATTTAAATCTCAAGGCCAATTTATTAAGCGGCAAGCGCGGCATACCTAGTTGTATAGGTTTTCTAACCCTTAAATCAGGGTTAGGTCAATTTGGTGAAGATGATACTGAGCGACCAAGCTACCTACCTAAGGTAGGTAAGCAACCTGTTCTACCTTTGAATGCTTTCGAAAAAAGTGTCCCTTGTATAGAGGTTTATAAAGATGAATTGTCTACGGTGTGTCAGCAACAAGTTGTATACCTACCTCTGGTAGGTAGTTATATTAAGTTAGGGAATCTGGCACACTATTAATTCGACTAGAAAGTGATTTTTTTGGACTATTCTAGATCTGATGTAGTCCGGATTTTAATTTGTGGTTCAAACTACTTTTTGTGTAGGGCAATGCAGTCCTCTAACGTTATAGATGGCCACGCGTTGAGATAGCCGTTGTACTCAAAATGATTTTGGAACCGTTACAAGCCATTCGTTGTAGGGCATAATGAGTAATTTTACCAGGTATTTGTCATTTATTAATGTCTATGTTGCTGTGATGCTATGCTGAACCTTTGATATTCCAATCCGGTGGTGATTTCAATTCTCGCGGCTGTAATTAGTACCTAGGTTGATTATAATAGCTATGAAGTATGCTGATATTGAGTAGTTGGATGCAACCACAGATACAAAGTGCTCAATGCTGTTAAGTCAGCGAGGAAGGCGAGAGGCCTGGTGACCGTTTCGCAACTTGTTTGTCTCTGCATAAATTATACATATACATAAATCATGTCCGTCGAGAGCTGTATGCGCTAAGCTCAACTTGAAAAGTCTTGGACTTGATAAAACATAGTGCCGCGGCCGACAGGATCTTGATGTAAGGTACTGTTGGTCTGCGCAAACATCATAGATGACGTCACAAACTCGAATGTGGCGTTTTCTGCATCGAAGACGTCGTTCCTTTGGACAATTCAATTCTCCATCAATTTAGGTCACATTGATGACTGATGTCAGGAAGATGTAGTAGTCGTAGATGGGAATAATGAAGAAAAATGTTATTTTTTTACAGTGAGGGCAGCTATGCTCCGGCTATCGCCGTTATACCTGCAATCCATATCAATACGACAATACGGTATAATTAGTGCCTGATCTTGGACTGAGGTGCCATATTTCAGGGTATTATGTTCCATTCTAACTGATTAAATCCTAGATTTTCATCTTTGATCTTCGTGGGGCCACAGACAAACAAGGCCCACCGTGATCCGTTGTCCAGAGGTACCTACCTATTAATAAGTACAACCGACTCGTGAGCATCAGCACTTGTCGTGCGGTATCTGCAATGAATCAGATTCATAATCATTGTCCTATATCGCCGTCCTATTCATTGTTTCCGAAGAAAGAATAGGCCGCTCGTTACTTGGTACCCCCTATTTTAATAAGACGCAGAAATCTGAATCCACCCAGAAGATTCATCATTGATTCTGCTCGGGTCTCGCTGCTGAGCTCCAATAACCCGGTACATCCGGGCGCCGTCCCTTGCCGCCAACAACCCTCGACACACACATCTCTTCCGCGGGATGTGTTTTCGCCTGAAGGTCGCATTGAGTTGCTGCATTGCCTGCATGATTTATGTCTTTACGGGCATCACGACATAAGTGTCACATTGGGATTACTGGTAATTTAACACCATGGCTTCCATTGCTACACCTAGGGCTTCTGTTAGTGTCGGAAGCGACCACACTGACAAGGCTCAGGACCAGAAGCCAGCTTTGTCTGATGAAGATGCCTCTCCGTTATCCGAAGGCGAGGAGCCCTTTGGTATTGATCAGGATACCGTCCAATCGATGATACAGCCAGCTTTGAGTCCTGTCGCCACAAGACTCACATTCCCCAATACCCCGGCTGCTGAAAAGGCTGCTGCCATGGAACACTTACCCGGAGGTGCTTTATTTGATGTTATAGAAGACGATCCGGCATCACCGCCGTTGTCGCGACCACCACCACCTAAGACACGTTCGCAGAGGGGGTTTACTCTTGGCTCATTACCGGCGAACCTACCCAATTTGTCTTATATAAACCGACTTCCGTCACCGTGGCAATCAGGTCCAAAAGAGCTTGTTATAGATAACGAGTCAAGCTCCAAACCTGCATTGTCAGGTGTTTTTGGGCACCATCAGCGTTCATCTTCAGGCGGACAAGATACCTTGAAGAGGATACGCGATGCTTTGCCGTCCATCTCTTTACCAGCATTCTTTTCTGGTCCGTCTTTGGCAAAATCGACCGATTCTGAAGCCAAACGTGCAATAAATACGGCTGATGGGGCGTCTTCATCAAGAGAACTTAGGTCTTCACCAGGCTCCGAACAAAACCGACGCAATGGATCAGAGAGTCCACACCAATTTAGAGAAGGGCTAAATGCCACATTTCCGCCACCTGCGAGTCGGCTAAGGACAATACGAAGGTCGACCTCTGATGAGTCATTGCTCTATAGCTCTCTTTCGCGCGTATCTTCATATGGCGATGATCAAAGATGGGACAATATGCGAGAACAGAAGAACAGCAGACTGAAGGCTATTACGGATAGCTGGGATAGACCTACATTCAAACTTCCTCAGCTGCCTAACATCAATATCTTACCAGAGTCACTCAAAAAGCATCCTTTCCTGAATCCAGAAGGGACTTTCATGTCAACATCCCATATTGGGCCTTCCTTGACCGTTGATACAAGTAATCATCGCCTTTCTGAGCTGGATCGCGCTCTAGAATCTCTTACTGGTGACATTGTTGTGATGGGAGGCTATCGAGGCTCCATTTTACGTTCAACAAAAACAAAACGCCAAGTCTGGGTTCCGGTGAAAGTCGGTCTCAACATTCGAAAAGTAAATCTCGAAGTCGGTCTTGACTACGAGGATGAAGAGAAAATGGAAGACACGATTTATTCATCCGGCATGCTACAAAATATCGGTCCGGTCGACATATCAAAACGCTTATTCAAAAGGTTAAGGGAATGTGAAAACGCAAAGAATGGCAAATTGAGAGTTTGGGATTACGGCTACGACTGGCGACTTAGTCCCCATCTTCTCTCGCGCAAGCTTATTGATTTCCTCCAGGAATTACCTTCAAACCAGGGATCAGGCGAATCTCGAGAAAGAGGAGTAACCGTAGTCGCTCATAGCCTTGGTGGTATAATCACACGCCATGCCGTCAACCAGAGACCAGAGCTATTTGCTGGCGTCGTCTATGCGGGTACTCCTCAGCGGTGTATCAATGTCTGTAGGTCCTCCTACGATCTTCTGACTGGACTTTGACCTTGTGCTGACTTCGTCATAGTGGGCCCCCTGAGGAATGGCGATGCTGTATTGTTCAATGAAAAAGTACTTACAGCTCAAGTAAACTTTTCGTTACGAACGACCTTCGTCTTTCTCCCGGAGGATGGCTTCTGCTTCATCAATAAGCATACAGGGGAGAAGTACCAAGTTGACTTCTACGATCCGGAAGAATGGGCAAAATATGCCTGGTCACCCTGTATCGAAACACCCTTACCAGCCTACAACTCCCGTTTCACTGCTCGGAGTTCGTTCCGAGAGCTTTCAGATAGAATACCATCACCCCTACGTAGTCGTGGTAATAGCTCACCTGGCGACTCTAGGCCATCACCAAGCTTTCTCAACCGTACAGCAATCACGGATGCAGTCAGAAAAATCGAAGTTGCCAATGATCGCACACTCGCACCACATATGGGGACAATATCGGGCGAGAAGAGTAGAACAGCACAACAGCAACGGGATGCTGACACTCCTCGTGGCCGTAGCATGGCGTATCTAACACGAACACTCGCCGAGACAAAGAAGTTTCGTGCCGAAACGCAACATGAACCTCGACACACTGAGAGCAATTCGTACCCGCCGCTTGCCCTTATCTACGGCAAGGATGTGCCCACGGTGTGGGCGGCACACGTGTCTTCGCGTGACGCGATTGCTTGCTCTGATGCGTACGAGGATCTTGTATTCAGGTCTGGTGATGGAGTCGTCCTTGCGAAAGAGGCGATGCTGCCTGAGGGCTATGAATTAGTCAGAGGCGGCCGGATTAGTACGGACAGGGGACATATCACGATGCTTGGGGATCTGGAGGCTGTTGGGCGGGCACTGCAGGCAGTCATACGCGGCCGGCGGAAGGGAATTGGCTTGAGAGGTGTTTCTGTCTCTCAAGAAAAGGATCATGCATAGGGTGTGGGTTTATGGGCATTAAGCAGAGTGGAATGGAGTTCTCGAGCGGCATATAGTGGTGATGGGTTTGATGAGGCAGGGGTAAGGCGTTGAGCGGGCTTTTGCTCCCGGCTATACAAACTTAAATCAACTTACATACTCAGTACAATACACAATTACATACATCGATATTAACTTATCAACGAGAGTTCTAAGTCTCAACACCTATTTTGAACCAATTTTCTGCCCTACCAGGTCAGGTTATGCAGGAGTGCGGCAGTGGCTTACCTAGTGATGTTACCAATGCGCTGGAAGGCCACCATGTGTGGGAAATAACGTAGGATGGATACAACCTGGCTTCCAGAGGTTGTGAGGGTAGATCTGCTGATGTAATATGTTCTCAAGTTCACCATTGGAGCCGCGATTGGCCCGTTGCTACGTTGCGGTGTGCCCGGGATGCTTATCCGCACACCTTGCAGCAACAACTATTCATGTATTCGTAGGGACAGTGGAAAGATAAAGGAATACACGACACTCTAGCTTTGCAAAAAGAAGAAGCGATACCAAAAGGAGCCAGCAATCTCGTCGATTGGCCAATCTCATCAATTGGTAAGTATTGGATCTGACAAGCGGCCGGGGTTGGCCCACTTACTCGGCTGTGCACCGAGAGGAGATACCAGAATCGCTGGTGTCCTGGCTGCCTGGGTGTTATGACTACATACTGGTGTTGAGAAGGATCGCCGGCCCCGTAATTGTGGTTTCAGCTATATTATTAGAGCAGGGTTGCTATCATAGGTTGAAAGTACGATGTTGTCATACTGATTCCCATGCACTGTTGATCAATTAACATCGGTTCCGTACAGAGTACTTGCCGAGACATCCTTCGATTTCTGTTGTTTGTGCAACCTGACTCTATCATATCATATTCAGGACATTAAATATAGATGGCTTAGAAAGGAGGTTTGGTGGTCATGAGATAGAAATATGTGAAATGTAAAAGTAGGTTGGCGAGTGGGCATTAGAATACAAAAATAGATATGAATCGCTAGGACTAATGCGAGGCACATCGACGCCGTCTTTCTTCGTGACTCGTAGCTATTGAACTGGGCTGAGTTGGTATCAACAACTCTGCCACTATCTGCCGATCGCATGTGAACTGGGGACGCTGGCAGGGGCTTATAGTACGAAATGGGTATCGCTTGTATTATCATTGGCTCAAGTGAGAACTGATGTCCCTTGCTAGGGCTCATCTCTACTTTCTCTTTTTCTGTTTTGTAAGTTGTTGTTTCTCCCTACTCACCTCTCTCCTCGCATGTGAACCGGACATCTTAGTCTCTACGAGAGCCAAAGAATGACGATTAATATCCCTGCGCTGTATCTTGGGCCCTCCTTCAGCGACCCTAGACTTATGAAGAGGATATCGGCCTCATGATCAGAACGTATTAGGAGAAACCAAAAGATTACGCGATAGAGCAGGCCCAAAAAAACCACGAACCAAAGCAAGCGCTCAAGATAGCAGCAACAGCGAGAAATTCGATGCCAAAACAGAAAAGACCCGGCGACATGGACTCGACTAGCATCATCCCTTCCGGCCTCAACACCGAAACATCATTCGGGGCCGAACCACCTCTGACAACTACGTTTACGCCACCTTCGAGTTGTCTAGCGTCCACCGAATTTTGGTCCATTACCGAACCCTCTGGGGCATACTACGTTCAAGGACCTCGGGCCTCTCAATCCAAGTGTTTCCCACCCTCTTATACTCCCTTGGCGACAGCCTACTACTCGCCCGGGATATGTCCTTCTGGTTATACAGCGGCATGTTCATGGAGCAAAGTAATAGAGCCTCTGACAGAAACGCATTATACATGCTGTCCATCGTGAGTCCATCTACCCCAAGGAATGATACCTCTCGACTAATGGACGCGGATAATGCAGGTTCGCATCCACTACCTTCTCCTGTCGAGGCGCTGACAACAATGTGCATCCTTGGGACTCGACGCTAGGCTGTGTCAGCTACTTCACTGCACCAATTACGATTGATGGGGGTATAAAGACGCTCTCAGGAAATGTCGGGACGTCTGCGACAACGAGCCCTGGAATTATTACACCTTCGGCTTCGACAGGTACCATCCATGCTTTAAGCGTTCACGTCGCAACTCAGTCGTCGACGCCATCATCAAGCAGCCCTGCAACAAAAAACAACACCTCCACAACGTCGCACTCCGGAGTCGCGATTGGTGTCGGGGTAGGAGTTGGCGTTGCCGTACTTTTGGGTGTCGTATTCGGCTATCTGATCTGGCGCCACCGTAAAACGAAGAAGGCTGAGGCCGAGAAACAGGCATACTCGTCTATAGAGTCTCCAACTCCGGAAGCCGGCAGCAATCACGGACATGGAGGGGGCGGTTCTTCAGGGATGGTGTCTCCGCCGCGCTCTTACTACCCTGAGGGTGGAGTCACGAGCGTGACGCCATCATCGGGTCTGTCAAACCCAACACCCCAAAGCATGCTGATGACAGGAGGGGGTGGGTATCAGATACCACCCGTCGAAATGAGTGCCTTAGCCGAACCCGCTGAGTTGCCTCCAAATCGAGCGCCGACCGAACTTCCCACATCCTATTCTCCAGATGGCACATCGCTACGGCCTGTGGAAATCGGATAATAAATCCGCTCTCGGCCTAGTACGTTGGGCGGGGATTCGACGATGAGATGGATTTCAGTTGGAGGATGAATTCAGCGAGCAAAATTCTTGGGATATTACGATTTTGATTGGAACTGTGCATCAACACTGGAGTTTTACATGAGCAGGCTTTGGAGATACCACGGAACAACACAGATTCTTAAAGCCGCATCCGATTACATAGGTATCAAATACGTCGCTAATACCTTACATATAAACCCTGAACCTCTAGTCTCCTATACCCCTCACTCCCGTGCGAGTCTTGGCTAAAGAACTATCGGGCCGTTGGTGCTATGATAGCAGGCGACATTGTGCGTCGACTCCGGTTAATGCAGGTATATTTGCGCTCTTTTCGTAGAAGGAATGATTGGTTCTATTTTGGGCTGACCGCAGTAATTACAGGCACATTGCCACGCGGCCAAAGCTTCCCTCGCCGGAGGGCAGAGAAAAGGCAGGCGTGAACCACGGTATCCGAGAACATTCTGACTATTCATATCTTATAGTCAGTATATATGATAAATATGCCGAGGCCTTGTTTTATATATACAAAGAACAACTAGAGATATCGTTTTCAAGACAGACAAGAATCTTGGGGGAAAACTAACTCGTAGATCGGACGATCGGGTTCGGCCGCTATAGCTCTGATATCCCATGACGGTGGCGCAAATCGAGGGTATTTCTGCCCGAGTTTCTGGATTGCATCACGAATTCGTCTTTCGACAAGGCGATTCTTCTGATCTGGGTCAACAAATATCGAATCGGAACTGTACAGAGGATTACTGTCGCCACAGACGAACGTGATCTGTTTTAGATTGCGAAGGCGTGACTGAATCTGACAAACAAGCTTTTCCGTTGCCATTTGAGGTGTGGCTGGAGGAGTAAAGGTCGATGACCAGTCAAGTATGGTACCGTCGCGGATGAGCACCTCATTGATAGCAACGTGTTCAATTAGCGATCGATCTTCGGCTGATATCATGCCCACAAAGGCATTCAGATGCGCCTCGGAGCCCGCGAATCCATCCCTAACGCCAAAGTAGAGAGTATCTCTCATGGGGTCGAAATAGACCTTCCCAGGCTGTCCCCCTACCCCAAAAAGGACCTTATACCGCTTCAACGCCTCTACCCGGGATTCGTGGCAAACATGTAGGTTGACGGGTATTGATGACGAAGAAGTACATTGTACCAGTTGAGCATCGCAATTGCCTTTAGCCAAGGATGAAGCTGCGCGAGGACCACAGCGTATGGTCACGATTCTTGACTGAGGGAGGTTCAGAGACCAGATACTCAGCCGTAATTCGGCCGGGAGGAGCGAAAAGAGATGCTTCAAGAAGCAATCTAGAAGTTAATACGTACGCTCAAAAGTTGTTATTGGGTGACAATCAACCAGGCTTACAAAGTGAGGCTCTGGCGTCGGACGTTTGCATATTGCCATACTGAGCAAAAGTGTTATGGTCACACACCGGTATAAAAGAGAGAGAACCGACAGCAGGGTTGGAGGCTTATCTTCTGCAGATTCCCGTCACTCGGTAGATTGGAAGAACAAAAATAAAAATGGAGGGTCCGGGTGGGAAGGAGCTCCAAGTAATGAGGGGGGGCAACGAGATCCGTCAAAATAGCATCCAAAACACTGATAGGAGCAGAGGTTCACATGAGGAACTAGGCTAAATTATACCCAAACGGACCAGAGATGATCCCCGACGTCATGGAAGACGCAGTGTTCGTGATCCTTCATAAATCGAATACGTTAAGAAGGAAAGAAAAAAACATTCCAGCCAGTTATACAGTGCTTCGTGTCTGAGGTATGGGAACAAGATCCTAGATGCGCAGGGTTTGTCGACCCGACAGATTGGAACCGGAGACAAAAGTAGAATAACCACCTGACTAAGTCCTTGTCTCACCCCGCAGATTACGTTTTCATTTTTGGTGCTTGCTGAATGTTTGATAGTATGACATGTACGCATCATTATTTCATAGGACGCCTTCTTGCGGTATCGAGGTGAATGTGTCCTGAGTATTGTGTTTCCCTCGTGCTTCCCTCTCTTCTGACCTGCAATGCCTAAGGCTCCCTGTTTTCTTTTCTCTGAACACTAAATAACTTACTAAACTGTTTCGGCAGTCAACCGGCATCTTCTTATGTCGTTGGCACGCCTTGCAGCTGATGATCTGACGGATCAGGCGGGAGGCGTTTTCTTTGAAGGCTTGTGCTTTATAATGGCGCAAAGTGCGGCTAGTTAGCTACTGCGAGACTAGAGCAGCCACGCACAAGAGATCATCACTGGGACCACGTAATGAAAGCAAATATGAAATTGTGACAGTTGGTAGGATCAAACCTTTTCTTGTTTGTTGTTTGTTGTTCGCTGGTGAATGATTACTACTAGATACTTAACGTTTTTGTAGCAATAATCTTTGAAATAACATAACCCGTTTTTGGAGATATGGCTTTCCTCGTTTGAACATGTAATCTTTGTGCGGAAGTGATTGACATTATATAAAGTGCCTGTTGCAACACAGTTAGCTTAAAACATACTCATAGGGCTATAAGAGACACGAAGTTCTACGTACATAGGTATACTGTATGAGTTTATGAGGTCGTACCAAGGGATTGGGAAATAGGTTTACACTTCCGATCTTTCGGGTCCGATGGAGATATGTAATGAAAACGGCACCGTCGTACGCGGGGTAGGTTCCAGTTCCTCGGGTTTCAGCATTCGTTTATCTTCTACGCCAACAGGTAAGTCAAGGACTGATGACATTCGACGTTTTTCTTAGTCTTCTCGAAATCTTGTGTTCCGGTCGGACTGATTAACCATAGGACACTTAGGTCATATGCCCCAAACGATGCGCTGTGTTTTTTTTTTTTGTTTTTTTTTTTTTTTGGATAAATATCATGTCGAAGTATTCAAGTGACTCTTCGGCTTCTAGCACGGTGCCGCTTTTGTGGGGTTTGGTGATGTGGAAATGCGACCCTGTGGCGTTTACCAATCTTCCGGATACCCGTCTGTCTCTTACCTCTGGCAGGAGACTATTTCATGTGAGCAGAAAGGGGAGTCGGGATGCAATATACATACATAGTGAGCTAAGTTACAACGTGCATATGGAGTTTGGCATGTGTATGATAGTTGTGCCTGTGCTTGGTGCAATCTCAGAACGTTCATGAAATCGGTTGTTTATCAGGTTTACTCCTATGAAACGGGTAAAGGGAGGGACCACTACAAAAGTACCTTACTCGAAAGACGAGCACGGGTTTTTTTCTGATTGGCTACTATATAAATGTGTGAGACAGAGCAGGTAAAAGACTATTTTCAGGCTCAGCTTATGTAAAGTGAACCCGGTATATTCATACTTCTCGAGTTGAGACCGGAATGGTCCAAAGTCTTAATCTGGAGAATACCATCTGGGAAATTATTCTGATTGGCATAGTTCGTAGTCAGGTAGAGTTCTGCATCGAACAACCCTCTCCGTGCTGTACGTCCCCATCGTCCAGTCCTTGCCGCCCGACTTCTAGGTTGGCTCTCATTGGTCTGCCACCGGCTTGGTCAGGGTGTTTGCACTCACCTAAGCGCCCGTGATGGGGCCTCTAAATGCCGGGCCCCCCATGACTGAACCAATCCCCAGTCAACCCGCACCTCTATAAACATCGGTTGATATTGAGAGTGCGCGCTGCATCCCAGTTCCTAGCTCAATCACTGGTCTCTTCGTCACGCATGCGCATGTGCATAGGCGCATCGCCGCAAGCACACTTAATAATAGCTTCTAAAACAGCCGACCATCTGAACACCAGGGTTTGAGTATAGTAGCAGTCGGCAGATTCTTGGGAGCTGGAGATGAAAATGACACCAGGGGTGCATGGCGGCGGCTGTTTCTAATCTGGGCGGCTGTTGTGTGAGAGAGAGTGTGTTTACGTGCATACTGAACCTATTCATAAATAAAGTGACTGTCTTAACCAATCCATCTGGTGTTTGTTCTTATCCTTCCTCTCTTCTTGTCGAGAAAGTTTCAGGTCTTCTTCCATATCATCTTTTTTATTCTATTTCTTTTTCCCTTGCTGGTCTTGATTCCTTCCCTTCAATTCTTGACGTATATTCTTCTTCTACCCACTCTGCTTCCCAAGCACTCCTGTGAGCTGCCACCATCATTCACCTCTTATCATCAGACTCCCCACCATTCTTTACACTTAAGACAAACCATCCTGCCACGATGTCCTTCGATACCAAGGGTCCCGTCTCCACAACTGATTTCGAGATCGACCCTCGTGATGTCCACTACCAGAAATACCAGAAGAAGATCCGCCTCTTCAACAGTGCTCGCCTTGGTCTCATTGCTGTGGCTCTCCTCAGTGGATTGATCGTCCTCGGTAATTCTGCCAATACTCTCCGGGTCTATAATGCGACGCACCTGCCAAGCGAGTATTACCTACCTCTCTGGCCTAATGAGTTCGATCGTCGTCCTACCGTCGCCCTTGTTGCGGGTAGCGCATTCGTGGTCTTTGCCAACATCATCTCAGTCCTCTTCAGCAGAGTCAAGATGGTATGTCCACCTCCCAATCATGTAAATCATCTGAGCCGGATCTAACATGCATGGAATGAAGCTTCAGAACCGCACCCTAATCCATAACGCAGTTACCCTTGTTGCGCCCTTCATTGGGTTTGTCGCTGCCCTGGTCGGTCTCACCTTCTTCTACACCGTCAACGCGTCTTCGACGGTGGACACAGTTCAGAGCTGGAGCTGCCGATGGAACTACACCAACATGACTATGCAGCCACACTTCGGCAGCCTTTGCTCCCAGAGCAAGGCAGCCCTGTACCTATCTGTCATCCTCGTGCCCGTTGAGTTGATTGCTCTCTCAGTTGCCGTTATTGAGATGGCATTTGAGCGTAAGGCAGCCTCGATGCCGATACGCAAGGCTAGCAGCCCTGCTCTATCGTGAGATCGAGCTATTATGCCTTGCTGACAATTTAGGGTCTTAGCATTAGTCCGTAATAGGATTCTTGCTTGTGACGGATTTCTGCCTCCCTAGGACTCTTTGTGAAGAGGTATTTGCCTCCGTGAAACGAGCATATACCAAGGCTAGCTCAAGGTGTGGATCGGCTTTTCTGCAGAGGGAGTCTGTATGATAACAAAACTCTAAGCGCGGTGGTAATTTGTGGTGAGGAAAATGATGAAAGAGAGATGAAACTTCCTGAAAGTCTTCGACGGATGCAGTCGAATTCTCAATCATGACTGAGACATTCCTCATGACATAGAAATCGGTATAGCCCATTGGGAGCGCCTCCGCAACAGACCACACCAACGACACGCTATGTCAGATGGGTGATCGGCATGCTAGACCAAACTATACGAGTAGCCAGCCTTCGAATGGGCATAGATCAAACCAAATCTATTGTCTATAGAAACTCTCAAAAATGAAGAGAAATGTATTCTTGCTAAATCAGTCCACCAAAATTCTAGCAACCGTCTCAAAATCCGAGAGATCGATCCAAACTCAGCGAGCTCTGCCATCCGCGAGTAGTGTGTCTTCTGACATATAGGTCAATGATGCGATGTCTATTGAGGGCAGACCTCGTCCACTTTAACATTTGAGGTTAGTGAACAGGATCTGACACAAATCTGGGAGAACAGGTACTTACGCGCTTGTCCCTGGCAGTTGTTACCACCCTCAGCTTCGCAGACGGATTCGATGTAGTTGACCTCAGAGAAGACACTGTAGTAGCAGTCGGTCGGGTCGGATGAAGTAGCGCAGAGAGACAGGCATCGTGGGCAATCGGCCGAGTAAGGGCCAGCCTGAGACTCGCAAATTGTCTCCAGGCTAGCGGAGCTGCTAGGTGCTGGAGCGCTGCTAGTCATGGAGGCCTGGGTTCTCTTGTTAAAATGGTACTCGATGTGGATATGCTCGAGACAGGATATTTACCTGAGGCACAGCAACGACGGCAACGGGCAAGACAAGAGCGAGAATAGCGGGAAACTGCATTTTGAATGCTGATGAGATGTACCTAGTGAAGACGGTTGACGATTAAAGCTGATTGTACTATGTAGTCAAAGTATTTCGTGATAGTCTTCCTACATTTCAGACTTAGAGATTTCATCCCCTTTTATATCCACTCCAGACATCATCGCCATCCTCCTGACTCTTTCTTAGCGTTATTTCTGCTTGTTCGTGTTCGATTCGGTTAAGTAATAACATGGATCTTGATGGATCGTCAACCCCTGTTGTAGCCAGGCACCAGAGGTAGCCTAACTGCCCCAATAGGAATTGTCAGGGCTATCCCAGGCAGAGCCGCTAAGAACCGTTCGATTAGGTCATCATTCTGGGGGTAGCATTTACCGTAGAAGCTGCTGTTTAATTTCCGGCGGATCCCAAATGCCAAACTCATCACGCAACTTCTAACGGGGTGTCCTAGATAATTTCTTCCTTGGGTTTCCTTGTCTAGCATGGGAGTACTATTACAATAATAGCAACTGTCATTTGCTCCCTAATTTCTAGCCCATCTGCTAGATCTCTTAATGAAACAAACACCTACGGACTAATCCGTGCCAGGACGAACAGAATTTCGCCGAGAATCATTCCAATTCACTGCAGATACAGGATATGAGATGAGTAAACAACGAATAAAGGCATTGACATGTCGTTGTTTGGAGCAATACGAAGCAAATAAAGTGATGCTATGTAGGGAGCTTGGAATTAGAAATAGCCAGCATAGCCACTTAGTCAGACTCTCTCAGAAGTTCGTATAGAGTTTTGTCTCCAGTAAGTACTGGCCTTGTCTGGAGGCTCGAAGCGAATATCTATGGTCCACTGACGATACGTGTGGAGCAGAGCGAGACTCGGCAATGATGATGGTAACAACCGTTATTGAGTGAGCTTTTGAAGGAACAGCGAATCGCCGCTCAACGCTTCTCAGTAAACAAATGAAATGTAGAGACGCAGGCAATGATGTTGTTCATCTATCCGATGCACAATACCATTCGCTGTGTGCGTGTAACGGGGCTCCGATCGCATTTCAATATGTATGTCCTTCGCTGAGATAACTTGCGCATGTTGGAGATGTATCGACTTTATAGGTCATTGATGCATGCATCCGTTGGAGAACCGGGCAAGCGATAGAGCCAAACGAAGCACTACTACGATGTTGTGTGACTTTGATTAAGCCGTCTACAGCCACCCACATATCATGGAAATACACATAAAACATCTACTCCAGCGATTGTCGTTGAGTGTTGTTGTTGTTGTTGTTGTTGTTTTGGCACCAGAATCGGTCTTTCCCTCGCTACACTCAATCATTGATGGACATTTCATCCCATACGCACCTTCTATTTTGCAAATTTCAAAGATTTGATTCATCGAAACGGCCAGTCCTCCGCGAGCAAGGGTTTTCACTCATTGCTTCCCTGCCTACTTGCCCATATCCCTTGACTTCACATGTCCATTAGAATCGAGACCGCCTTCTGCAATAAACACTACTGATCTGTTCAGAGTCAATCGAACGCCGGGGAGCCCATTGAGACCTGCATCATCGACCAGAGATACATCACTCGTCTCATTCCTATCGAGGCACTCCTCCACAGTCAGTCATCCACGTACCTTCTTATTATTTCGGAAGCTTCGCTACCGATACAATCAAGCAAGCGCTACGGACTGCAGACTTGAAGGGTGGGCATCATAGATAGTCTATAACGACCACTGCGCTCGAGCACAGAAAAGATGGCAAATCGGATTTCACCACCAATGGCCTCTAGGATGGAAAATCCTCTGCGTAGGTCCAGGAGAGCTTCATATGTCGCACCAGCAAGCAATTGTCGTCCAGACGCCCCCGCTATTGGATCAGCTGAAGAACCCAGCACAACGCGCTCTAGTTCCTCTTATGCAGAGAGACAAGCTCAACGACAACATCCTTCCACCGCCACATACGTCGAGGGTAACGATGTAATACGTAACATTGGCCGACCACTACCTGGAGATGTCGTTGGTCGCCAGAAACCGCAGCAACATCCGGAGCTAAATCAGAAGAGAAGCTTGTATTTTGAGAATGAATTCGTTGCCCCGGGTCGCGGAGAAGACCCAATCAAAACACGAATTGAGAATGAAGCTATGGTCGTCGCGGAACTTAACACCAATGCTATAGTGAGACCGCACCATCTCGTTTAGAAGACATTAGAACTTGCTAACCTTTGACAGATTCGAGACGAGTTCTCTATTATTACGGACCTATCCTATCACCTCTCAAACCGATATCAGCGGCCGATTACTTCCATTAGTGTTAGTCTTCAGCACTCGATGTGTATGATGTTCGCGGGGAATTTTGATCGCGCTTACACCCTGACCATATATACTCTACCCGGCCTCTTGCAGCCAGCGACAAACAAGCGCAATGCGGCTCTGATCCAACAACATCTTTCGGAAACATTGAGCGTTACCCCTTCCCGAGGCTATATTCGATTTGTGGCGACTTCAGAAGACAACGTAGCCATTGGAGGCAAAACTCTTGCTGCGGTCACCGAGAACGCTGAGAAACAGATCAGAGGTCATGAGAAAGTTGGTCTCTCTAGAAAGCCATCGATTTCAGGACGCAAGATCATCAAGAGTGTAAAGGTAAGACTCTAATCTTTCAGTGAGCCATGAAAAGTGACCGCAGGGGATCTTTTGGCTAATTAGATCAAGTCGCTCGGCAATTTCAAGTCAATATCGATGCTAGATCTCACCCGAAAGGCCCCTACATCACCAGCGAGCAATTCAGACGAGACGACACGTATCGAAACGATTCCAGAGGCGCCCGCTACACCACCCGAAGACGAGAAGGTGAAGCCAACGAAGGATACCAGAAACATATCGCGTACAAAGAGTATTCGACAGTCCATTTTTAGCAACAACTCTTCGTTCAAGAAATGAAGAGCATCATGCCCAGAAAAGGCCGAACTACGCGCTTTCTGATGATTTCATTGAGTAAAGACCTTCATGAAAGGAAACTGTTATAACACTATCTGCTAAATGTAGCTATCACCCCATATTCTATCTCGTGTGCCTCTAATCAGTACTGAGAGTTGGGAGAGATGAGACTAGTGTTGGTTTGGCAATGATGACGTTGTGCAATATATACCCAAAAGGAGGCAGGAAGGAGAGACAAAACCTGGTAGCTGAAGTTCACTAGGACATGTATTGGTCAAAGAGAGCAGGTTTGGGGAAAAGACGTAAAACGCAACAGATCTCTTTGCAGGAAACACTTGTTAGTTGCCTCTCTTGCTGGTCATTCGTCTTTCTGTACGCATGTGTCACAGATACGAATAGGTATAGCCCCGTACTTGAAGCTACCTATCAAATAAATAAACCCAAGCCACAACTTAAGCCATCAGAGGCTTTATTGTAAGGTATTATCTCCGGAGTGTCTTCGGTAGCGGCTGGTATGAGCTGGCAACGGCTATCCTCAGCTGGCATACACCCCTCCGAGACACTCTACCACCCGATTGAATGATTGAGTTCCCTCTCGCTTTCAATCAGATGTAACAACAGGATTAATCCCTGATATCAACCCGCGTCACATCCTCTTATCTTACGGCCACGGGATTGTTTGTATCAGATTCTCATTGATTGGTGGCTACATCTCGGTCCTTACACATACGCGACGATCCGTGCTACCGGAACGTCATACCGAAGAGGAACCCCCCCCATAAGCCAGCCGACCCATCCTTGCCCCCCTCTGGCGCATCAACCGCTGGAAAGTGTGCGAGAGTGTGTGTGATTGTGTCACTGTCGGAGTGAGGTGAGTCAGCTCAAGCTTCTTTTTCGTAAATGGTTACCCCTGGTGCCTGGTCTATCTGTCTGGCCCAACTGATCGGATAACGTTGCTAAAGGCTGTGTCTCAGAAAATCAATGCTACTGGACAGGGGACGGACTGTCCAAAAAACCACATCCACACCTGTTGTACACACGACTTTCAACGTGGACAGTTACCAAATATGGAGGTAAGACCGTGATTCTCTTTTTTCTTCTATTCCCTTCTCTCCGACATGCCTTCTCCGGTGGTCTCGTGCGGTGGCTTGGAAGGAATATGAATACGTCAGTCACTTCACCGCTGCTTGATCTTAGCTTAGCAAATTATGATGTCTTTTTTTCACTTCCACGATGAGCCATTCACCGCTGTCTATCACCCTTACCGCTGTATCTTCTTTCGCAGGCTTCTCCTTGGTCTTGGGGTCCCATCCTTCCCAGCCTACGTCGGAGCTCTACTAGGCAGGCGTTTGAGATTGCGGCCCGAGCTCGATAATCCAGCTCTTTATTCACGACCCAATCCTCTGCCGTCATGGGCTTGACTGTGCGACGTTGCCATCAGCAATGATAAAAAAAGAACACTATGAACTAGCCTCTTCTTCCCGCAATCCTGCCTAGTCTCATTCAAATCATAGCCCTGGTCATTGAAAACCTACCTTGCGCGCGCACGAAAGAAAAAAAGAGCCCTTCTTCAAACCATGCTGGATGCCGCTATCTTGTCCTTGTCCTCGTCACACCCATTCCTTTGAATAGTGGATTTTGAGGCCCACGACTCTGGCAACCTCGTTTACAGATTAGCTGGTACTACCAATCCCGCGTCGTCACGACAAGCGTACAAACCGACAACCCGGCATCTAGGCTCACCGGTCAGGAACTTTGGGGACCTCATATATCACACGCGCGCGTACCTGTCTCTCGGTCGACATGCAATGACATAAGGGCTGTTTGGGATCTTTGGGCGCTGCTCTTCATAAATGCAACATCTACCCCGTCTAGACAAGCGTCTGAGCTGCGTATCCTACCAAAATGTCATCAAGGTTACGAGGGCGGGATCTTTCCTATGATCGTGACGACGATGGACTGTTTTCACCGAGCGAACCCAGCACTCCTACTCCTGCTCAGCTGAATCTGACGAGAGTATTTGAGCAGAACCAACAAAGACAACAGCAGATGAATGACAGCATCAGATCCCCTGATCAAACGGTAGACGGAGCATCTAAAGGAAAGCCCAGACTTCTGCTTATGGGCCAGAGGAGGTAAACCTTCTACACAGCAACTTGACTAGGGAGGGCTACTAAGAAGCAAATAGGAGTGGCAAATCATCCATCGCGAGTGTTGTCTTTCATAAGCTTCCGCCGAGCGAAACACTATTCCTCGAATCTACGGCGCGCATTCAAAAAGACCAACTAAATCCGTGAGCCTACATACCGTTATCAGCCTCTATCCACTTCCATACTAACACAAACTCTAGCTCGTTCATGGACTTCCAAGTCTGGGATTTCCCCGGCCAAATCGATGTCTTTGAGAACCCAACATTCGATCTAGATGCTGTCTTTGGCGAGATTGGGGCATTGATTTGGGTTATCGACGCCCAGGACGACTACATGGAAGCTGTCGGCCGTTTGAACGTTACCATTTTAAACCTACAAAGGACTTACCCAAACGTCAAGATAGAGGTATTCATACATAAAGTAGACGGACTATCAGACGACTACAAACAAGACATCCAGCGAGACATCACCATACGTATCCAGGATGAACTTTCGGACCATGGATTCGAGAATGCGCCAGTCACATTCCACCTCACCAGCATCTATAACCACAGTATCTTTGAAGCCTTTAGCAGGGTAATACAGAAGTTGATCCCTCGACTTGGTATACTAGAAACCATGTTAACCAACCTTTGCCTCAATTGTCGATTCGAGAAAGCCTACCTCTTTGACGTCATGTCCAAGATCTACATTGCTACAGATAGCTCTGAGGTCGACATGACAAGCTACGAAATATGCTCCGACTATATTGATGTTATAATAGACGTCACCGAAGTTTACGGAAGTTGGCCACGCTCTGGCAAATATCGTGAGAGCCTCGAGGGTCCACCATGGAATCAAAAGCTAGATGATCAAGTGGCATCGAATTGGGCAGAAAGCTGCATGGTACTGAGCGACGGCAATAAGCCGATCGTTCTACGCGAAGTCGACAAGTACCTAGCATTGGTTGCTATCATGAAGGAAGAAAGCTACGACAAGATGCCATTGGTTAACATGAACGTCGAAGTCGTGGTACAAGGTCTAAAGGACTTTTTTGAGATTACCAAGCCGAGATAAACGAGGACTATGGTACATTAGGATTGAAAAGAGTTGCCTGCTACGGTTACGAGCGCGGGAGGGGGACAGCTCAAGCATCGTTGAAGCCACTCCTGCCTCATTGGAGTTGTTATGCACTTGATATCTTGAGGGTTGGCCCGAATCAGCTGTTATGACGCAGAGGTGGGTATTACTGAGCAAGGCAACTTCTCAACTCCAATCACACCCCTCAATGGCCAGGGTCATTGGCGATGTTCATAGTTGCCATAGGCCCCATTTAAACAGCCTTGGCTTAGGCAGATGTCTAGAAAGTTGGCCGCAAGGAAAAAAATGCAGCTGCCTTATCACAAACTAAGCATTATAAATAAAGAGAACATGAACACCTCAGGCACTCAAAAGAATGATTGCACATAGCGATGGCCATTATACCAATTCTATCAGTCAATACTTAGTTAAGCGACAGGCAAACGATATGGCGGTTCCAAACTATTCCATCGGCCCGGTCACGGAAGCTGACCACCCTACCCTCATCACGTACCTCCAGGCTTCGAAGCTACAGCTGGCAATCAATCGCTTCATTTTTGAGGATTGGCCTAATGAGAGTGGCCAGAGGGAGAATTATACGGGTATGCTCGCTCTTGTCCTACCTCTACACTTCTTCTTTGCTGTTTGGACATTTGCTGATGAAGGTATAGTATGTAATCGGATGTTATCAGATAGGGACCTCTATTAAGCAGCTCGCCTGTACTTTCAAGTATCAGACTAATGAAGGTTGAGCCTCCTTACTAGAGACCCTTCACTGGCCCTCTAAACCCCGACGAAACCAGTCTGAAAATTGTCAACGATGAGACGGGCGAGATCGTTGGTCATATCGTGTACACCAAGACAAAGACAACTCGTCTTACAGCTGCCGAGAAGACCGAGAAGGCTCGCGAGGCTGCCGCTGCCGTGCCTAAACATGTAGTTCCGGCCGTCTACTCAGTTATGATTCATGCGGTAATGGATCTCGCGCCGGAATTCGAGGCGGACGAGTACATTGGTGAGTACCGAATAATTGAGGTAGATAACTTCTACTCGTACCTATTTCCTCCTCCTCTCAGCCCCCTCGCAAAAAAGGCTCACAAGCTACTCAACAAACAGACCTGACGCACTTCTACGTCGAGCCCAAGAGTAGAGGAAAAGGGATCGGCGAATGGCTCGTCAAGACGGCGCATGATGCTGCGAAGGACGCTGGCATCCCATTTACTGTCTGTGCTGAGCCGAATGATCATGAGTTCCTTGTCAGCTGTGGCTTCCGGGATGTCAAGACTGCTGATATCGACCTGGTTCCGTTTGCTGCGCCGATGAGCGGATACGGGGTTTTCCGTCTCTTCCGCATGATCATGTCAGCTTGAGATTGGAGAAAAGAGGTGAGGAAGGAGGAGAAGGAGATCACTTGCCTTCGTTGCTGTCATTACCGTCATTGATATTGTTGATGTTAGTTGGATGTTGGGGACTACCTTTGAACTCTCCCTTGGTTGCTGGCTTGGTTGCTGGAACCGAACTTTCACTATCGTTCGATAACTCAAACGGCTTACACTCGTTCATCACACAAATACAAATCGTACCACCAGTCCGGCTTGATGATTGATGGAAATCAAAGTGAAATGGGATATAGTTCATAAGCTACAAGATCAAGCAATAAAACACGAAGCCCGCCAGTCATTATCATCATTTCTTCCATCTGTCAAAGTCCTCGTCCATCCCATCACGCATCTTCTGCTTCATCCGTCAATAAATCATCAACAACGGAAACATCGTTCTCAACATGGTGAATCACGGTATCTCCATCCGCATCCGTGTCTTCCTCGGTTACATCCTCGAGCATCGTTCCGTCATGAGACCGCTGCCCTGGTATGATCGTAGCATCGTCTTCTTCCGTGGTGGCAGTCTTGTCGTGGCTTGCCTGGCTGACATGACTTGGAGCGACGGACACGCTCCTACTGCCACTTTGTTGTGACCTCTTGTCGTGTTCACCCATTTGGTTGACGAGCTTGCCGAGGCTGACATGGATCTTGTATAGAGCGTTCCGACTCGTCGCATCAGTGAGAAGTTCCTCCTCAACAGCAAAGGATACCTCTTCGTATAGGGTGCGGATCTTTTCTTCACTTGAGGCTGGCGAGATATATAGCTTGCCTAATAATGGGGCGATGACCTTCTTTTCTTCCTCTGTACATTTATTAGCGTTCTCCCAAACTGCAACAATCAGGTGAAGATTCACTTACTGCTAAAATTGGTATTGAGCTTGGCGAGAATATCCGTAGCGAAATCAAGATGCACATCACCGTTGACGTTCTTCTTGTCCGCATCCATAGGAATGCCAGGAGTGTAGCACTTTCTGGGATCGGTCCAATCTACCAGACATGCGCCGATGGTGTTCAGACTAGCCATCTCGTCGGCAACGTCCATGTCATCGTCGTCAATACCCTCACGGACATTGTAGAGAGCGTGGAGAGCATCGAGGGCAACCGAGCGCATGAGATCTTGATTCTCTTGGCGAGAGTAGCAGAAGACGGGGAGGAAATAGTTGAGAGCCTGTCTGACACTTTGGTTGCCTGCTGTAGAGGGGTCGAAGTAGGCGACAATCAGTGTCTTCAGTAGCTCGCTTGAGGTTTCCGGATCAATCACAACTCTTCCCAACAAAAGCTTAGACACGGCTATGGTCGCCGCCCCCTGGACTTCGGGGTTTCGGGACCCAGAGCGCAATGCTTTGACGTAGACTTTTAGGAGTGTTGGGTTTGAAGAGAGTAATTGGGCCCCATGGACGTTCAAGATGTCGGTCAAGATCTGGAGTGCCGTAATTTGAAGTGCCGCATGACCCTTGCTGAAGAAGTGCATGAAAAGCGTCAGGTTCTCTTCGGCGAGTGCTCGGTCCAGAAGGGCACAGAGTCCTAGACAGACCAATCCGCGTTCACGAACAGGGGCTTCGTGGCTGCGAACAGCGGGCACTACAAGGTTGTTGAGCATCGATACTAGATGATCATTCTCTTGAAGTGTGCCCTCAACATTGGCAAGCATGCATTGCACAATATGTAAGCACTTCATGTTGATCATGATCTCTTTGATAGCCTTTTCCCGAGATTCTTCCTCGCTCAAACCGTTCTTACCGTTTCCAGCGGGAGTGCTTTCGCGACTGACTTCGGAACGAGCTGAATGGAAGCTTTCTTCACCATCACCGATATTCGATTCGTCGACAATTGCATCGTGAACATCGGCGACGGCTTCAAGAACGACACTGCAAAACTCTTTCTCTCCAGCTGCGTCAGGAGCACATATGTCTCGCAGTACTTCAACAGTGAGCTTGGTGACCTCATCTGGGAGTTCTGGGATTGACAGGGCCTGTCGTAGAAGAGCAAACATCTTCCGCCGACCAACTTCATCCGAGTAGTCAAGAGTCAAGACGATATGAAGAAGCTGTTCGACGATAAACTCTTGCTCTACCGTGTCCTCTTCCTCTTCTTCATCCTCAACATTTTCCTTGCTCTCGATTCTCCTGATAGCTTCAATCAAGACGTTGAGGTAGCGCTCCAAGTAATAAGCCAGCTTTGTGACTTCAGGTAGCTTTTCTTCAACCAATGACTCGTATTTACCATTTCCTTCGGTATGGCAGAAGTCATTGAAACTGCGAGCGACAAAAACGGACTCAGCGCTCAGGGTCTCCCAGAAAGTATCATCAAACTCAATAGCGTTTCGATAATCAGGTCGGCCCTCCCAAAAGCCCTTCATTGCTTCGATCGCAACACCATTCTCAACACCAGAATTGACGATGTCGATTCGTTCAAGAAGCTCAAGCAAACCTTCAAGGCTTGGGGCAGAGGCTTCAGCTGGGGGTTCGCCCTCTTCAGTTTGGTTGGCCCCAACACAGTCCTCAATCCAACGTTCACGGAATAGCCTTCCAGCGGCTTTACGAACGTTCTCATCTCGGTCTCTTAAACCCCAGCGCAAGAGCTTCTCTCGCATGGAAAGCGACAAATGACGGAAGTCACCCAGCGCAGGTAATAAACGAGAGTATACTGCACGTCGAGTAGCGGCATCTTGGTCTCTCGCTCTCTCAAGCAAATACGGGAGAGTATTGGGTAGAATTGGCAGGTTCACCAACAGGGATCGCCGAACATCAGCGCTGGGATCATTTTGCAGAACCTCCAACAATTTCTCCAGCAAACCAGTCTCCGCATCGTCGTCACTATCGTCTGGATTGGCCATGGCTTCAACTTGGTTGCCCGCTAAACGGCCCAACCCCAAAACTGCCTGAGATCGAACAACAGCTTCCTTATCGCGAATTCTGCGCAGCAACCCCTGTCGCAATTTTTGGAATAGCTCGTCGTCGATTGCATCAAGGGAGTTGATGATATGAGAGATCAACTGAGTTGATCTATACCTCACAAACTTGTCTTTGGAGGTGAGTAATGGAAGAACGGACTCCATGACCTGAGTGGTGAGGCGAGTACTTGGAGTTTCGGGCATAGTACTGGCATCAGCGTCCGTCTCACCGAGGAGATCGTTGTCTTTGTCGTTGGCATGGCGAAGGAATAGACCAATGAACCGGATAGTCTTGTCACCAACACCCTCGCTCTTCTTGACGGGCATGATCCTCAAAACACATCGCGTAAACTCATTGTTGAAGTCGGCCTCGTCAAAATCATTTGAAGCTGCTCCTTTCTTGGGATTTGTTGGTTCGTAGCAACAAGTCTCATGGACTTTTCGTAGGGTCACTGCTAACTTTCGGTGTGTCGCTGTAGTTTTCTGGGCATCGCGGAACACAGCGCATACTCGGGATCGTAGCTCATTGTCAGGTGCCTCGTCGGGAATATCGACATTGGACGAGGAAACGCGTGATTGTGCTGATGCTCGTGAGTTCAACGTGGTACTTGAAGCCTTATGCGACACAGCGCCCGAAGCCCGTGATCGGGCGGAAACTCTCGCAGGCATGATCGCGGCTGTCTGTATTATCGTTGGGGATTTGAAATTGGAAGATGGTGGCGGCGCAACGGTTTTACGGAATGGTGTTGGTCTCTGTGGTTGAAGGGATGGGATATTGAAGATGTGTTGATATAAACATGGACAGAACAAGAACAAGTATAATGCGATTTCCCGCTCAGTCAATCGCGGCTATTCATTTCTTTCCTGTATATGAAGTTGACGATATAATCTAGGTGCAAGGTACAGAATGGCTTGGCTTGGCTTAGGTCGCGAATCGCGATCGGGCGGAATGAATGGGACTTCGTCTGTTTGTGTTTTGATAGTGCGCGACGGGGTCTCGGCAGATTGGCTGCTGGGACAACGCGCTGACCCCGCCTGCCACACCGGGACGCACAGCCACAGAAGGTCCCTAATCGCAATCGATACCAGGCTACCAGCTCTTTATCCTTCATCTCCACTTTATTTTTTCGAAAGCTCAACCTCACCTTTTGATCTGAGACTGCGACATCCTCCCCTGTTATTTTGCATAACCTGTTTACCTCATGACTATGGGCAAGAAACACTTGAAACGCCAAGCCAATGAGGCTGAAGCGCCTCACATCGAGTCAGAGACCATTGAGGGCCGTCCCTCCAAGAAAGCCAAAGTTGAAGAGAGTAGATCTCTTTTCGTAAGAGGTCTTGCCCCTCATACCACCAGCGAGGGCCTTACAGAGTTCTTTTCACAACATTTCCCAGTCAAACATGCTACTGTGGTTGTCGACCCCAAAACAAAAGCGTCAAGAGGATTCGGGTTTATTACATTCACCGATGTTGAAGACACTCAGGCTGCCAAAACACAGCTCCAAGGACACAAGCTAGATGGACGACCAATCTCTCTAGATATCGCTGAGAGCCGACAGCGTCAGCCTGGTGCTGAGGCTGATAGTGCTACAGCCAAGAAAGAAGAGAGGAAGGCTGCCCTCCTCGAAGCTCGGAAAGCGCCCAAATTGATTGTCCGGAATTTACCATGGAGTATCAAGAAGTCCGATCAATTGGCCGCCTTATTTCGAAGCTACGGACTTGTCAAATTTGCAGATCTCCCCCAGAATAAAGGGAAGCTATCTGGTTTTGGGTTCATCACGATGCGTGGAAGGAAGAACGCCGAAGCCGCTATTGAGGGTATGAACGAGAAGGTCGTCGATGGTAGAACCTTGTCAGTTGATTGGGCTGTCTCAAAAGAGGAATGGCAAAAACACCAGACACAAGAAGAGGAAACCGAGACGAAGAAATCTAGGGAAGCAAAGGACGACGACGATGAGGAGGAAGATGGTAGCGAGGAGGGCAACGACGAAGACCAAGAAGATGAGGAGAAAGACGAAGACGAAGAAGAGGATGAAGATCTAAGGAACTTCATGAAGAATCATATGCAAAACCTCGAGAATGAAGATAGCGATGCGGAGAAAGAAGACGACGACGAAGACGGATCGGAAGATGAGTCACCTGAAGGAGGAGCCCCTGTTTCGACGAAGCCCCAGATGACAGACAATTCGACAACACTTTTCATTCGAAACCTACCATTCACGACAACGGATGCTGAACTCAAGGCTCATTTTGAGCAGTTTGGTCGCATACGTTACGCTCGAGTTGTGACTGACAAAGCAACGGGTCGCCCAGCCGGTACAGGATTCGTCTGCTTCGCAAGCGCTGAAGACTCGAAATCCTGTCTGAAGGCAGCACCACGTCCCCAGCAGAGCGGGATACCCAACAAGAAGTCAATTCTACAAAACGAGATGGCTGATCAAGATGGCAAATACACTATTGATGGTCGTGTTCTACAAGTCTCACAGGCCGTGAGCAAGGGCGAAGCTACTCGTCTCGCCGAATCCGGCATCGCTGCTCGACAAGGCAAGGACCAAGACAAGCGTCGTCTCTATCTTCTATCAGAAGGTATAATTCCAAAGGACTCAGCTATTTTCAAGATGCTTGCACCCTCCGAGGTCAAGATAAGAGACCAAAGCGCCGCGCAGCGAAAGAAGCTTATCCAAGGGAATCCGACTTTGCATATCAGTCTTACCCGTCTAGCTGTTCGTAATATGCCCAGAAACCTAGACTCGAAAGGGTTGAAGGCGTTGGCTCGTGAGGCCATTGTCGGATTTGCTACGGATGTCAAAGCAAAGCGCCGAGAACCGCTTTCCAAAGAAGAGCTCGCAAGAGGAGGAGCCGAAGAAAAAGAGGCAGAACGCCGTCGAAAGGAGAAAGGCAAAGGTGTGGTTAAACAAACCAAGATCATATACGAGAACAAGGAAGGATCTAAGGTTGCCGAATCGGACGGGGCCAGCAAGAGTCGAGGGTATGGTTTTATCGAGTATACCTCTCATCGATGCGCTCTAATGGGTTTGAGATGGTTGAACGGCCACGCTCTAAAGACAGATGATGGGAAGACACTACGTCTGATTGTTGAGTTCGCCATCGAGAATGCACAAGTTGTGGCCAGACGGAAGGACCAACAAGAGAGGAGCAGGACGTTCCAGTCCAACCGCCAAGACCCTGCAGTAAATGGTGGAACAGACAAGACATCAGCACTACCAAAGGGTAAAGATTTTGCCGTATCAAAAGGCAGATGGCAGAAGAACAAAGGAAAGGGCAAACCTGAAGATTCGGTGAAGGCGAAAAGTCAGGATTCTGCTGACAAGGATGCTCTGCAGCAAAAGATCATTGGAAGGAAAAGAATGGTACGAAAAAAGAAGGCTCAGGCCCGACGGTAGATTTAGGTTTACGAGAAGCGAGCAATCAGTACATAATTTATCAATACGCAGCTTTGATTCGCAAGTCTAAAATGCTGATCCAGGTTGCCAGGAGTATTTTGAACGAGAGGAGAGGGTATATCCAATTATACAGAGCTATTGCTACACCGAAACAATGATTAATCCATTCCAAACGCCCACGTCATGACAAGAGACATTGACCATCAATTTATCGTGTCCAGAACCAACCATTACCGCTATTGCTCCCGCAAGTAGGTCGTGATTTCTCCTGCTCATCAGCTCCTTCTCCAGCTTGGTCGTCATTCCTTGATTCCCTGTTCCGGGTCCATGTGAATGTAGTCTCTAGACCGGGCATCTTGGCCGACCATGTTCGTGTGCTCGTAGACTCCTTGCTTTGGGCTATGAGGTTGCCATTGGGATCGTATGTTTGTACTGCCCTGGTCGTTTCTACCCTTCCATCATGTTCATTGCTGGTGGTTGTGATCACACGTTTGCTGCCATCAGCGAGAACCTTAGTTTCCACCTTTTCGGGAGCTTCGGATACCGACTGACTCTGGGTCTGGGACGGTTCAGAAACCCCTTTCGAATGGAACATAGAATACATATCCTCTTCGGTCTCTTCTTGTGCTGCCATGTTTCTCTTGACTTCTTTGAGGACGTCTTTACCTATGATGGCCGAGTCTAGATGTTCCATAGCCTGAGCCCAAAGAGTCTGCGCGTCGAGCTGACTTTGCGCCGGGACAGCATCATTATCATGCCCGAAGCTGAATCGCAGTACTGGATTTTGGGCGGCGTAAAAGGGAGGTTGAGAGAAGTAAAAGCGCGGTCCTGACATTTCTTTGAAGTGACTCCACATCCACGGTTGCCGAGCGTCAGGTTCCATAGGGAAATAAGCACATAGAAAGTCATGGCTAGCGAGCTCCTTGAGCCAGTCGGCCACGTGCGGAGGAGGCTTGGAATTGGCTGTACACCGCTGACCTAGACTTTTTTGATGTGGACGCTTAGAATAAACGCTCTCGGGGGAGCTCGTTATCAGGAGATCTTCAAAGGCATCTCTGAAAGTGAGAGCACCTTCGGGAATGGGCCGGTTTGAAGGATCTTGCTGTGGGTTTGGGGGTTTGAGGTGCTGTAGGTTTAAGGGCGAATAGGGTGATGAAATCGCCCACCAGAAGACATCGTCTGGGCTGACTCGAGGTTCTGGCCTGGATTGGTTTGGTTCCATTATGGCGACTGATGATACTGACGATGCCGCTGATGCCGCTGATGCTGCTGATGGGTGCTGTTGTGTGGAACTCCCGGTGGTGGAGTCTGGCACTGGTGGAGTTCCGAAGACAGTTTCTACGCCGCGACGGACTTTTTCATTGATGTGAGTCTTAAAGCGGATGAATGGATTGCTATTGTCGGCAACCATGTCGAAGAACAATACGGGTATAGGATGTCGATGTAGCTTGAAGGTGTGCATATGAGGGGCAATCTGCAGGTAAAATACCACCGCTATTAGGTCAGCATCCCGTACCTATGGGACAGATGCGGGGCAGAAAATAGGGCGGGTATGCAGCATGATGGAGCTACCGATAGCTGAAAATCAGGGGTCTCTGAAGCCACCACTCTCAATTCTCAGCTCCTCGCTTTTTTCTTTTGGGTCTTTCAACAATCTCACCCTGGTCGCTCCTTTCTATAACAAGGTCGCAAAGAAATGCTCCATAGACGGAGTCGAGGCGCTAGATAATGGGTCGTAACTATATGCCCTCTGTCTCTACTATCTTACTTGTCGTTGCCAATCTCCTCATCCCCATTTCCATCCTGATATTTGCGAATGGCTTCTTTCCCTACAAGCCATTCCTCTCTGGTCTCGCACAATATGACGATGATCTGGGACTCGGGTCGCCTCCGCCCGCGCCTTTCGACAAACTGATATTCATGGTTGTTGATGCTCTGCGCAGCGACTTTGTCTTTCTCAAAGGGTCTGGCTTCAATTTCACGCAAAGGTTGGCCTGCACTGATAAAATGCATTGGTTTGAATTACAACTGAGTCAGAACATAGCTTGATCGAAGATGGAGTCACCATTCCCTTTACTGCCCATGCGACGTCTCCTACCATCACAATGCCACGAATTAAAGCCATGACCACCGGCTCGACCCCCTCTTTTCTCGATGCCATCCTAAGCTTTGACGAAGCCGACACATCTTCGACCCTCGCGACTCAAGATACATGGCTGGCTCAGATGAAAGCAAAGGATACTGGGAAATTGGTCATGTACGGCGATGATACATGGCTGAAGCTTTTCCCTGGCGTTTTCGATCGAGCCGACGGCACCACCAGCTTTTTTGTCTCAGATTTTACCGAAGTCGACAACAATGTCACTAGACACGTCCCTGACGAGCTGCGCAATGATGATTGGAATACCATGGTTCTCCATTACCTTGGTCTTGATCATATCGGGCATAAGACGGGCCCTCGTGGTCCTAACATGATCCCCAAACAGCGCGAGATGGATGGTATCGCTCGAGACATATATGAAGCCATGGAGAAAGAGGAACATCTGAAGTCGACTTTACTGGTGTTATGTGGCGATCATGGTATGAACGATGCTGGGAATCACGGAGCTTCGTCTGCGGGGGAAACATCAGCTGCGATGGTATTCATATCCCCCAAGCTACGATCCTTGTCGGCGAAATATGAAACTCCATCAAAGGCTGTTGAAGATTTCAGATATCATCGCTTGATCCAGCAATCTGATCTAGCTCCTACCTTGGCTGGTCTGCTTGGATTCCCTGTCCCTAAGAACAGTCTTGGTTTATTCATTGCGGACTTTTTGCCGTTATGGCCTGAACGTGAGCCTTTTGGTTACAAATGCTTATTCTAGATCACTGCTAACTCAATTCCAGCTCATGACCAGTTGAAAATTCTTATGGGTAATGCTAAGCAAATGCTGTCAGTTTTACACGCAACTTTAGGCGCCTCCACTATTGAAGAGGCTGTATGTCGCCACTCGACATCCCTTGCGGTGAAACTGGTCTGTGAATGGCAGGCTAAGATCAGCCATGTCCCTGAGAAGGCTATGAGAGATGATGCCAACCCAACTGAATGGATGGTTGATATTATGACGGTTAGTAAATACCCCGTGTCCTCAAACCACCCGATTCTGACAGGAGATAGTGGCTATACGAAGCACAGGACTTGATGAGCGGTATGGCTAGCAACTATGATGTTGCTTTACTGGTCATGGGCTGGAGTGTTGCTGCAGTTGCTGTGTCTACCGCCATTGCTGCTATGTTAGCATCGACCAATACCAATTTCGCCGGTTCTGGAGCTTTGGCAATGATCACAATCCTCTATGGCGTAATGATGTTTGCTAGCAGCTACGTGGAAGAAGAACAGCATTTCTGGTATTGGTCAACAACAGCTTGGCTGTTTTATCTTGTGTTTAAAAGGTTTTTTTTTCTCCTTGATTCATCAGGAGAGGTTGATAATGACTAATTCTGATTGGTTTAGGGCCCAACGACCCGTTCGGTCCCTGCTGCTGGTGGGAGGAGGCCTTGGTATGATGCGACTCCTACGAAGCTGGAATCAAACCGGGCAGAAGTTTGCTGGTGAAGCCGATATTGTCACTACATACATGATACCTAATCCAATATTACTCTGGATCCTGGTTTTCGTAGCCTATACTTTTGTAGGCATCAAGCTATTGCAGGGGTTAAAAGGGACTCCGATGCTCTTGTCTGGTCCCATCGTTGCAGGCGTCGCGACTTCAGCACTCTCATTCAAACTCCAGTTTGCAAAGCACGATGCGCCTGAACTTATTGGCATGGTGCAAGTCTTCGCCGATATGTTTGACGGACCACCCCTTGTTAACCAAGCCCGTACTGTGTTCATGGGTATTGGGCTCATCTCACTATATCCGATCTATTTGCTTATCCTCAAGCCTTCGAAATCAGTCAAAGAGCAATGTGAGTCTCTCAAGTATCAGCCTCATCATCCTCATCGTCTTACTCATACCTTTCTAGCTTTATATCTCCTCCATTATTTATTTAGTCTCGTCGCATTGACCCAATCGCGAGTCACAAACATCCCATTATTCCTCCCTTTCAACTGTATTTATCTATATCTACGCCTGCTCGATCTCATGCCGGTAGAAATCACGATCTCATCGCTTCTTCTACAGTATACCTCCTTCTTTGCTATGGGCGGTTCGAATACATTTACAGGTATAGATCTATCTAGTGCCTACAATGGGGTTAACGACTTCAATGTCGTTTTGGTGGGATTATTGACATATGTCAGTAACTGGGCAGGGCCGATGTGGTGGGTGTCGGCATCTAATCTCTTGCTGTTGCGGAGGAGGAAAACATCATTACAGGGGAAGAAACCGAATACGGATGACGAGACCACGGAGGTTTCTTTTACGCCGCATGCTTGTCTATTGACGGGATTTGTGGCAGCCAGCCTGTGCTTTGTGATGGCGGCCTGTACAGCATTAAAAACGCACTTATTTATCTGGTCCGTCTTCTCACCAAAATATCTCTATAGCATAGCTTGGAGTTTGGGGCAGCATCTGGCCGTGAACATGATACTTGGGGGTATATTATTCCGGCTTGGGTCTTCATAGACGAATACAAGAGCTATAGATAACCTGGGAGTGACAATGGAATTCTTCGTGCTTTCATTCCTGTAGGAATATGACCATAGTGATTGAGGTAATTAGCCCAGAAGGCATGAAGGTAGTATTTCTGGGATAGCCGGGCATATTCTTGAGGTATGACGGCATGGGAATGACACCCGAGACAACAGTGGTCATCTGATCAATGTCTGGAATGCCGTTTCGCAAGCACTTGTTTGTCTCTCTTCCTTTCTCCCTAGACGAGTGTTTTGCATAGACGTTCGTCCCGTAGAATCGGGTCTGGGAACAATCTGACAAGAAAGGGGCCTCGAGGTCTTTTTTTTCTTTTTTAAATTTGATTGTCAACATACGACGGGCTTGCAGGGTCCCTGGTAGTTCGGCCATTACTAGGGTACGCGTTCGGGATTTGTGGGCGCGTCTGCAGCATTCCGGACTGTTGGGTGGCTCCGCTTGGCTACCTAGCTGTCAAAGGAATCAGTCCATTTCAAAATCCTAAGCTCATTAGAAATCAACTTTGTCTCCGTATAATCTTGCTCATCTTCTTGTAAAAGACGCGAAAATGATAAGGAATTGATATCTTTTATCTCTCAACTTCTGGTGAAGATGAATATAACAGACGAACAGAACAGAGAACACACGATCATTGCAGCAAGGCACTATGAAATGTCATCCGTCGGCGATTAATAGAATAGATGACTTGCATGACGCGCGAATCTCATAAGGCAGAAATGACACGGGTCACATTGGCATAGGACCCTAGCACACATGGTCTGTCTCTCTTCGCCCAGCTGATTAGGTAGAGTACGGATAGAGTACACTAAATAAAATGTGGAATAAGCCTTCCTCCTTGTCACGCTAAGTCATAGCTCCAGCCTAGTCTTGGTATGATGCTATCTCCTCAGTTTTTTTCTTGGTTCTGGTTGTATTGTTGTTCTGTTTCCGTTATCTTCTTCATCACGTACTCTTACATTAGGCATAATAAGTTGGATTAGACAGGGGGGGTTATATTCCCATTCCCTACCTCCGTTCCTTTTCGTTGGTATGTTCTTGACAGTCTATTCAGAAATTCGTCTTTTTATTATTATTCCTCTAGCTTGATAGTCATCCTTCTTGTTTGCTTCTGCTTCTTACCCGGTTCTGCGAATCTGTCAACAAAACCCGAATCAACAACCTCTCTTTGTTGTCACCATCCTCTTTCTCCCCTCCTCTTCCTTTGTGCGGCGCAATACTCCATACTACTCTATAATGCTGGCGACATCCCTGAATGAAGTTGCTATAGATTTGGTTCTTTGAAAGATTTCGAAGAGCAAGCCGATACTCCCTACGCATCGCGATTCGCTACCCGACTTACACTCCTCTAAACGTTATACTCTGCCGGTAAATACCGTTACCTTCCTATACTGAGTCGCGCGACCTGTAACGCGCCTACCCTATTTGCGCAACGTACGATAGCTACCACATGGAAATACCGAAATCGTAAAGAATCATGTGGCGGCGCACATATCTGTTTTTGGTATTGGTTCGGTTATGGTTTGCGCTGTCGCCGAGCTATCTACATCCCGATGAGAATTTCCAAGGTCCAGAAGTCATAGCTGGTATGTAAAAACTCAGGAGAAGAAAGCGCCTGGCGCATCACGTCCACGTTTGTATTCTGAACTTGACTAACTCGGCTTTGTGCGCTTCTTGTATAGGTCAGATCTTCAAATACCCCGTTCGACTAACATGGGAATTCACGAGCGACAACCCGATACGAAGCGTCTTCCCGCTATGGCCTGTCTATGGTCTTCCCATGCTCCTCCTACGATGGCTGTGGATCGGTAACGGCAACGACGGCGAGATACCCCCGATCGCTGTCTTCTGGACTTTGCGCGTGTTGATGTTCATCCTCAGCTTTGTGCTGGAGGACTGGGCTATCCATGAGCTTGTTCAGTCGACCCGACACCGCAGAGTCGCCGTTTTGTTAGTCGCTTCGTCCTATGTGACTTGGACGTTCCAGACCCATACCTTTTCGAACTCGATCGAAACACTCGTCGTTGCGTGGTGTCTTGTGCTGATTGAGCGCATACTTGACGATTCATCTGTGAGTTAACCCCGGCTGTGCCCCAGTAATCCATACAGCAAGCTCCTCATGCTGACATATCTATAGCACCACCACTCTTCGCTATTGGCGTCGACTGTGTTAGGAATTATTGCCGTCTTTGGCGTCTTCAACAGGATTACTTTCCCTGCGTTTTTACTGATTCCCGGCCTTCGTTTGATACCACATTTCATTAATAAGTATGTATCCCTAGATTCGTGTCGTCTCTGTTCTCTCAGCTAATGACATTCTTTTTCAGACCCTTCTCGCTCGTTTTTATGACAGCATCCGCCTTATTTACCATCTTCCTCGCCGTTTCCCTCGATACGTCGTTCTACACCCCCCATTCGATTACTTGGTCCGATCTTCTACAGAACCCCGTGCTCACACCGTGGAATAATTTGCGATATAATATCTCCCCTTCGAATCTGGCGCAACATGGAGTTCATCCTTGGTATCAACATTTATTAATAAACCTACCGCTGCTGATCGGGCCAGCTGTGGGACTTCTATTCGTACAGCCGCATCTATCGCTACGGCTCTATTCGGCGATATCTGGTGTGTTCGTGCTCTCGATCTTTCAACACCAAGAAGCTCGGTTCCTGCTTCCGACGATTCCTCTACTGCTTTCGTCAGTGCAAATGCCTAATAGCACGAGACATTTGAAGATCTTCGTGGGCGCATGGATAGCGTTCAACGCGACGTTGGGACTCCTGATGGGGACATATCATCAGGCGGGAATAGTCCCTGCGCAGGTTTTCTTGAGCAATCAACCGGATGCGACAGAGGCGATATGGTGGAAGACATATATGCCACCAATATGGCTTCTCAACGGCAAAAATGCTGTTTTACATACAAAAGACGTTGCAAGCATGCCGGGTGAGGAGTTACTGGAAGAGTTGAACCGCATTGCCACGTGCGATACCCCAGCCGACAGACGAAGTCGGGAATATTTGAAGGAG
Organism: Xylariaceae sp. FL0255; assembly: GCA_022578795.1. Lineage (NCBI taxonomy): Eukaryota > Fungi > Ascomycota > Sordariomycetes > Xylariales > Xylariaceae > Xylariaceae sp. FL0255. The sequence continues at coordinate 206,607 of MU388865.1, read as the reverse complement.
ACGAGCGGTGCGTATTTAGTTGCGCCGCTGTCGGCTACATGGCTGGATCCATATTTAGGAAATAAGGGATTAGATGGGTTGCGATTTAGAGAGATCTGGAGGACGAGCAAACATCTAAACCTGGATGATCTAGACTGGGGCGATGATGGGATTTGGCCTACGCTCAAGAGAGTGATTGGTAGGAGGGGTCTAGCGGCTTGGAGAGTAACTAAGAGTTGTGGCCGTTAGTGAAGGTAGAAAGAAAAGAAAATAGTAAAATTCAATGAGAAGACCTCTGATCTTACTCAATATAAGTCGTGCATCATAAGTGTGAGTTGACATGAGCTTTAGATGCTGATAGCTCCCCACTTATTACAGAAAGCGAATTGCCAAATTGATGACAGTCGGGGTTTGTGATTGGACGGGATCCCATCGTAGCGCTAACCTGACCTGCCCCCGGGAAAAGGGATTTGCCGACATCTTCCATTTGCATGTGGAAGCTGATGATCTCACACCAGACAACCAACAACACGATCAGCTATCGGCTCGACACTATCATCGCGCGTGTCAATTGAATCGTCAACCCCGAAAAGACAGACAGCTTCTCGTTGTATATCATCGCTCCAGTTATATAAACGAATCTGAAGTATCGAGACAAGCTCTCGAAACACGATAAAATGGGTGGGCTAAACCTTGAGGTGTTCAAGGTAGGCAATCCCCTCCCACCCCCTCTGAACCATTGTCATTCTTCCCGCTTCCTACCTATAGGTCTCGCTAACATGATCCGCTGCGCAGTTCGGCATGTACGTCATGTTCCCGATCGGCATCATGTTCTACTTCGGAACGAACCTCGACGAGCGATTCCACGTGCCCAATTACTGGCCCAAAGCCGAGCAGTCGAATCGCGTACCGTTCGAGCGAGACGAGATAGAGGCAGAGCTTGCGCGGTTGAAGACAAGGAGACTGTTCTTGCGGGACCGGAGGCTGGAGCAGGAACAACAGCAGGCTGCGGGTCGGGGGGAGAGTAGTAATGGGAATGGGAATGGGAATGGGAATGGGAATGGGAATGGGAATGGGGAGGGTGGTTCTTCTTGAAGGTTGGCGGATCAAGGGAAGGAAGAAATTGCGAACGATGCAAATCTGGTATGTCGAGATGACGCCTGAAGGCTTGAGACGGTGGTATCAGCACAACGCCTACGACCGATTGCCTTCTCTCGCGCTTGATGATCACATGCCACGGCGAAGGACTGTACGATGGGTGTATGCGGACAATGGCGTTTAGGGATGGAAAAGAGATGAAACAATACTCCCATAGATTGACACCTTGGACCCCTCTCTCTATTGGTGGCATGTAGCAACCAGAATGTCTGTATGTGTATCTGATGTACATTATATGGTGTACAAATCTATGATGTATAAATACCCCAGTCTAAACCCACTGTGCAATATGAACACATATATCATACAGTCATCTCAAGCATCCATCTCCTCGTATCATGATTCAAGAGCATCCTCAACAGCGCTCCAAGACTCTTCAGAGACACCACCGCGCTCGGCATTCATATAGACGGCCGTCACATCGGGATATTCCTGAACAGCTGCCAATATCTTGGCCAACCCATCAGCGGCTTCGGGATCGTCGACCTTGACTTTATCTGAAGTACAACTCCAGATGATTTCGGAGCTCAAGAGCTCGAGACCTAGAACCTTGGCTAAGTCTTGCGCAACCTGCTGTGTGACATTAGGCGCTGTCCACACGACGTAATTGTCGTCGACATCCTGCTCGACGTTTTCAGAACCCACTTCCAGAGCCTGCATCATAACGTCGTCAAAATCGTTGTCGCCATCCTGCTTTTTCTCCAGGACGACGCGCCCCCGCCTCGTGAAGAGGAACGCAGTGGGTGTTGAGATCCCGCCCAGCCGTTTTACAATGGATCGCAGGTCCTTGAGAGATCGCTGCTTGTTGTCGGTCTCGATGTCGACGAGGAGGGAGATGGACGGCGCAAGCATCGCTTCGTAGATGGCGGGCTCGAGACCGGCTCCGGTGTCGGATTTCCCTTGGCCGCGGGCTATGGCTGTGTCGATGTTGGCTTTGGGCATGCCTGCCTTTTTGGCGGCTGCGATGGTTGAGGCTAGTTGGGAATTGAGGTTTGGGTCGGCGCCGTGGACTGAGACAGAGGGAGAGGAATATTAGTTCGTTATGGATCAATGGAGATGATTTATTACATTGTGGCTTGTACTTACATCTAGTATACATGGTCAATTGCTTCGCAAACATGGTGCGCACAGCCGTCTTCTTCTTGTCTGCGGCGGCTTTCTCATGTTTGATCTTTGACCACTTGTTATGGCCGCTGTATAGGACGGCATTCGAGGCGAAGGACCGGCGACATTGGGCGCATATTGCTATCGACGTTGACCCAAGTGCCCGGGCCGGCGATGGCAATAGACCCGAGAAAAAGGTCATGCCGGGCTTTTGGAGCTGTTGCTAAAGCTCGCGGCGGTGACGTTTTCCTAGCTACAAATTTACGTTAGAGAAGTCGCAAGCCGCAACTTTAGAGATTCCGGGGTCGGGAGATGATTGGGATCTAAACTGATTTGGGTAAGATTTTTACCTATGGAGCTGCAAAAGGGGAATAGTTCTCCAATTTCTCATTGGCTTATTAGGGTATAGCTTCCCCCATCATCAGGGGGTTTAGAGGGGTGCTATGCCTTCTGAAATGGAAGTCATGGTTTCTTTCGGCCATTGGGACAGAAAAGAAACAGCAACTGGAATTTCTTCGTCATAACAACTTCAAGATACCTGATAGATTTATACCGTCCATACCTCACTCTAGTCAATGACTACATGATGATGCTTGTACAGTCACCGTAATCCCATTTGAATCTATCTGTTCATTCCAATACCGCCAATGTCATCACCCAACTCCCCTCGTCCATCGCAGGGAGCTGCGCCGGCTTCGACACCAGCTCCTGCTCCCGCCCCTCCCCGGGCAACCTCGACGAACCCAGAATTAGAGCTATCCAAGTTACAATCACTACCCGCAGAGCAGCAGGATCTATACCTCCTCAACTTCGTCGCCACTCTGACTAAACATGTCCTCGCCCTCACCGCCGACGACTGTACTGCTCAGCAATTCTACCTCAAAAAGGAGGTCTTCCAGATTATCAATTTGCAGACCCCTTCGCCGAGTCGAGTCATCAGGAACAATTTGGGAAAGATTATTGCTCATGTGCTTGGGAAGGGTGACAGGAAGCTTCTATTTGAGACTGTCAACGAGTTGGTGGGCATAATCGCAAATGGGAAATCTAAAACCGATGCTGATATACGCACGCGACATGCTGCTGTGACCTGCTTGAGCGATGTGTACGCAGCAGCAGGTGACAGTGCCATCAACCTTCACCCCCTGGCTTGTGGAGTCTTGGTCAAGCTACTCAAGTCTTCCCAGACACACGCTGGGTTGCGCTCTGCCACATTCATTTCCCTCGGCAAGATCGCTGGCATGATCCAGGCTAGCATAGACGAGAGCATCGCCCGGGACATCTGGAAACAAGCTCGTAACGCAGCTACAAACGACAAAGGATCTCTCACTATAGTCTCGGCTTGTCGTTGTCTGAAATCATTGGTTAAGAACACCCCTTACTTTGAGAACTCTAGCGACTTCGAGAGTCTCAAGTCGACCATATTCAAAGTTATAGATTCGAATTCTGCGCAAGTTCGACATGCGGCGGCTGATTCTTTAGCGGAAGCTATGGTGAAAAGCCATTCTGAACAGGGTATCGCTGCAAGTGCGGTGCCGAAAATAAAGAAACCGAAATCAAAGGCGAGCAAACGAGCATCCATGGCGCCAGGCATGGGACTTGATGAAGATGAGGATATCCCATCTCGACCGGGAAGTCCAGCCCCTGGTGGAGGAAAGAAGAGTCAGGACCTAGCTCTTACTCTCAACGACATCTTGAAAACGTTATCTAGCCAGTATACGCGCTTGTCCACAACTAACAAAGCAAGAGCTGGTCTTGGAGTCTGCTACGGTAGAGTTGCCAGATGTCTTGGAGAGAAATTCATTGAGACAAACTATCTCCGATTTCTTGATCATCTATCGACTGAGATCTTGGGTAACCAGAATATCGCCAATAATCGATATAGGATGCTCATTTCACGCCGAATAATTGACACCATCCTCCAAGATGTTATCGGCCGACGAATACTTGGAGAGTCTGGCCAGATAGCAGCAGCAAAGTCGGTCGTTAATGACATATTCAAGAATTATCCCGAAGTCATCAAGGAGCGACCTGAACCGACAAAGTATACGCTCGTTGTATCTCTGAACGCGGTGGCTGCGTTAATCAACTCTCTTGGCTCTGCCGCCAACAATTTCGCTGAAGCTTGCCGAGATGGACTTTTACAGATACTACAACATCCGAGCTATACGGTTCAAGTTCATGCCTCGCATTGTATGAAGACATTCGTGCTTGCTTGTCCTCAGCAACTTCTGCCGTGTTTGTCTGTTTGTATGAACAGTCTGACTCGTGAGTTATCTTTGCTTACGGGTGGACGAAACTCACCACGTAGATGTGTTGGATTTGCCCATGGACTCGCAGCTTGTTTGAGTGTCAGCCCAGCTCGTCCGCTGTACGGATCTCTAGACATCAACAACCGGGTTTACTCAATGGCAACAAACCTCCTCAAATCAAGCGGCAAGTCGGAACTACGAGTTTCTAGTACCCAAGTTCAAGTTGCATGGATACTTCTAGGTGGGTTGATGTCTCTTGGGCCTAACTTTGTCAAGATTCATCTTTCTCAACTGTTGGTGCTTTGGAAGAACGCACTTCCTAAACCTCTTGCAAAGGATAACTTCAACCACCGCAGCATTCTGGAAGTGTCTTTCCTCACTCACGTCAAAGAATGCGCACTTGGCTGTATCCTGTCATTCCTCCAGTTCAACAGTCGTCTATTGACAGTTGATGTCTCGAAACGTATAGCTGCAATGCTTCAGGGTACGACGGCCTTTTTGAAGTTGCTCCCGACGAAGAAGATTACCGAGGATATTTCTCAAAGGTTGACGCCCGCCTTACAACTTCAAGATCTCGATATGATGGCACAGAGGCGTGTACTTCAATGCTACGTCAAGCTCGTAAACCAAAGTCCTGCTGGTGGTAGCGAAGCTCTTCTGCAATCCAACTTATTAACCCTCGCGATCTCTCTCTTTGCTGACCCCGAAAATTACGGCGAGAATTCTCTGAGTGCATCTATTGCAAATGCAACAGGATCCTTCGAGACCGTTTGGGAGATTGGTGATAACTCTGGTTTTGGCGTCAACGGCTTGATTCAGGGCTTCAAGTCTAAAAAGCTGCCCGGTGAAAAGGATGAGCCACTAGATGGACTCATAGCAGACGAAAAGGACCCGGACAACTTAATCGACAGTCTCCTCCTCTCACCCATATGTCCATCACTCGAGCATGATGCTGCTGTCTTATATATCGGGGAACTGGACGCATCCTCCGATCTCCCAGATCCACCTGCTACCGAAGTTGTGAATATGGCGATCCGTCTGTTCGCTTTTGTGTTTCCCCTTACCCCTGCCAAAGTCCAAGAGAGTGTTCTAGAGCAGATTGCTACCTACACATCCGCTGGATCTTTACAAAGAGACCCCGGAAGGAAAGCCGCTATGAATGTGAATGTGGCTAGTGCTCTACTATCAACATTGAAGGTGGCGGTCAAAGAGACACAATCTCCATCAGGTAACATTACAAATCTTGCCGTGGAGAAGCTGCTGCAAGAGATGATACGCGACTTTGTCATCAGCCCTGACCAATACATCCGGAATCTTGGGTACAACGCAATCTCTCGATTGTGTAGTGCGTCCGGCAATGCATTCACCAACAGTGAGGTGAAATATCTTGTTGACACGATCGTCAGTAATAGAGAGCCCAGTGCACGTGCTGGATGTTCTATGGCGTTAGGTTGCATACAAGCTAGAGTGGGTGGCATGGGAGCCGCATACCATTTAAAGACCATCACTGGCATTCTAATGTCACTTTGCAACGATCCTCACCCAACGGTCCATTTCTGGGCTTTAGAGGCTCTCGGTAAAGCTGCAGATGCATCAGGTCTAGGATTTAGTCCTTTCGTATCTGGAAGCTTGGGAATGCTCGCCCAATTGTACCTCTCTGAGTCACATCATACAGAGGTAGTATCGCCAATATCAATGAGTCTAGAGATGGAACTATCGACTGTTACAGCAATCACACGCTGTGTAGACTCTCTCATCAATGTCGTTGGTCCAGACCTACAAGACTCAACCAAATCCAGAGAATTGATCCTCACCATGGTTGGTCAACTCCAAAATGAGGAAGATGTATCAACGCAACGAGCCTGTCTAAGTTGCCTAGAGCATCTATCTCTTTACGCGCCGGGCCATATGATTTTTGCCGATTATGTCAAGCTGCTACAGAAGTATCTGAATTCTGAGTTTACGGATCTTCGGGATGTAGCGGTCGACGGACTTTACAATCTCATGAAACGGAATTCATATGACGTTATTGCAGCAGCAGATCCGGGCTTTGAAGATCGACTATGGCTTGTATTGGACGTCAGCCCCGATCATGATGGTATTCGCAATGTGATTCGCAACTGGTTGCGGCAGACATCGCTAAAAGACACGGGCGATTGGTTATTGCGATGTCAGAGTGTGTTGAACATGACACGACCTAAAGTTGCCGAGACAATACAAACCGCCGCAGTCAAGTCTACCGCCATCGATCTTCAAGATGAAGAAGTTGCAGGGTTTGCTGCAGCTGGTGGAGCAAAGGATGAAGCTCAACCAGGGGCAAGCTCCGAAATGGAACCATTACGATGGCAAGTAAGGACATTTTCTATGAGCTGTCTCAGCGATATCTTTATCTTGATAAGCAAGGACATTGCCACTAATGGAGAGTCCCCTGCACAACCTGTCATGCAAAGTAAAGTGGCAGAAGTCATTCGTACAGCGTTTTCAGCTTCTACCTCGAGTGTCCTTGAGTTACGGATCTGGGGTCTAAAAATCATCGGTGCCGTCCTACGAATGTTCGGTAAAACACCAGACCCTGATTTCGAGGAGGCTATGCTTCTGGAACAATATCAGGCTCAGATTAGTTCGGCATTGACGCCTGCGTTTGCTGCCGACTCATCACCCGAACTTGCAGCGGAAGCCGTCAATGTGTGCGCTGCTTTTATATCAACAGGAATAGTCACAGACGTTGATCGTATGGGACGTATCTTGAAGACATTGGTCACTGCACTCGAGAACTTCTCTAGCGATGTCGAGAATGCTGGAATTGGTGATCTGAAGGGACTCAGCTCCAACGCTCAAGTCATGGTGAAGATGTCCGTCTTCTCTGCTTGGGCCGATCTTCAAGTGGCCAGTCTTGAACAGAAGTACCTCCTCGAGGTGCTCAAACCACATATCAATACCTTGACACCACTGTGGCTTGCTTCATTACGAGAATTCGCACGTTTGCGATTCGAACCAGATATCTCTATGACTCTGGGGCCTCCTTCCATGTCGGGGAGCCTGGAGACGATCTACTCTGCTCTTAACCGAGAGACTCTCCTACGATTCTATCAAGAGTCTTGGCTGAAGCTTGTTGATGCTATTGCCAGTTTAATTGAGCAGGATAGCGAGTTCGTCTTTGATGCTTTAGATGGCAAGGAGACGGATGGTCCTGCACCCAATGGTCAATCCAAGGGTGCCGATATCAACTACCGCGATGAACCAGTAGCCTTCTTCTTTGTACTATTTGGAATTGCATTTGAAGCACTTGCAACAAGACCTGGCCAGACTGATTCTCTTGCTACCCAAGAACAGACACTAGAAATCCTTCAAGCTCTCAAGAAGATCCTTCATCCGAGTGTCTCGGGTCATGCTATCTATCGGGAAGCTATTTTCTCAGAAACTATGGATCTCTTGGATCGTCTAGTCTTGACTGAAGGACTCGATGTCCAGGCTGTCATTGTTGAAATCGCACGTGCACTCTGTGTTGGTCATCCATCAGCAAGAAAGAAGGGCCAAGTAGAAGAAGGGGATTTGACAGAAGACATCGAACAGCTGTTTGAGCTAACAAGAATCATTGTTCTTGTTCTGTCTGGATTACTCCCTAACCTAACCGAAACGAATCAGCCTGTACGCCATCAGCTGACAGAAGAATCGGTTCTGCTTGTCAGATCAGGGTTGAGCGCAATCGTGGATGCCGCTGAAGTGTTTCCCGCCATTATCAAAACGGATCTTCATGCTTGCATCATTCATATCTTTGCTACCATTCTAGCGACACCCTCTTGCCAGGAGATCATAGTCCCTCAGGCTTTACCCATGTTCAAGCGGTTCGTCGTCAGTATGACGGCTCGAGCTGGTGTAGATGGTCGGTCTCCTACCGACACTCAAGTACAAGGTTGCTTACGGCGGTTCCTCTCTATCTATCTGAATGCGCAGAAGCGAGAGGCTCCACACGCACTGCAATGCGTAAAGAATTGCCTTCTTGCGATTACCATACTGTTCGCGGGCGGTAACAATCGGTTAGCGGCTAATGATCGTGTTGTCATCAAATTCTTAGACGAAGTTCTGGACTGTCTAACTGATCGCATGGTATGTTAATCTAATACCAACTATGTTGAAGACTTCACTAACAATTAAATAGACTGCCAAGATCGCTGCCAATTGTATCAGGTCATTGATCTCACAACCCTCACCTACACCCGCAGATCAATCCATTGCTCGCTACCTTCTACCGCGTCTTGTTGCATTTGTTTCCAATACCGAACCTGAAGATCCCGAGGATGCGAGAAAGCTCGTTGCTCATACACTTACGCAATACGTATCGGTTGTTGGCAAGGATCATGCACAAATCGTCATGTCAGTGGTTGGTCCTACCCTATTATCTCGTGCCGCCAGTGAGGGAGCAGAGGTATACAAAGAAACAAGTGCAAGGTTACTTGAGATGGCATCAGCGGATCAAGCAGCATTTAGAGGGATGGTAGCCAATATGAATGAAGGCCAGAAAGCCTTTATGGAAGAAGTAATACGATCAGGTCGACAAGCCAATGACGCTGATCGGGACAATGCCAACACTGGTCAGCCGACAATAACTCTGAAGATGAATTTTGGAGGAAATTAGACAGCCCGAGAGATGATCACGTTCAAAAGCCAGTTGCTTGACGGGGAATACGTCATCAGCTTTCATCCAAAACCATTGGATTAGGCATATAATGCATAAAAGGAGAGCATGCATAATGGAAAAAGATGAAAGACACGGCTTAGAATCGAAATGGAAATGAGTATATCCTAATTTACAAAGCGACTAAAGGATGACAGCACCAACAATGTCATTCAGTACTCCCCATCTTATTGGACCCTATTGTGAATCACTAATGACCATGAACGCTAAGAAACGTCGCAGATCCCAACTGCGCACTTCTCTTTGAATTTCAGTCAGCCTTAAATTGATGGGTCTAAACGCTTTCAGCTTACTAACGGCCTGGGGGAGCTGAGTGGTTGTAACGCTGAAATCACCGTTGAGGCAAGGGCTGGTTCGGGCAGGTGATTGGCCGAAATACCGGCATCCACTTAACCCCTATTCGGACCCGATGGCCAATCACAGTCCGGAACCTCTTCGGCATCTCCTTCTCGCTAAGGCAGGCTGTACGTCTTCGAGAAAGCAAGGCCTTGGGGAAGATTGGGGAGCTAATTTGTTTGTAAACGGGGTAGGTAGGTTGATTGCCTTTGCTGTTCCTGCCTTGACCCGGGTCTATGGGTTTGATTGGGGTGCTTAGGAAAGGTTTGTATAGGTCAGGATTGGGAACGACGACCGGGAGTAACTGGCCCCTAACCTACGATGGAACCCTATATCATGTCGTAATGCCTTTTGAATCTATTCCCAAAATACCCTCCTTCGTGCGTGGTGCTTATCTGGTCACTTGCTCGCTATTGATACCCAGGCTTTCTATAAGCCGTTCCATTCTTTACTGAACATCCAGCTTGCTGTCGACCGCGTGTCCACCGACTATCGTCATTCTTTTATTTGCTGGCTTTTGCCTACCTACAGTCATTTTTTTCGTATTGATATTCACGTAATAAGTGCGATATGGTGCTCGTGAAACAGCTCGCTCACCTCGGGGCTCTCTTCTCTATAGCTGCGATTGCTAGCCCGACGCCATTACGCGATCTTACGCTTGCTGGTTCCCCTGAGACGAACCTCCTTGTTCGAGAGGGTATTAGGCTCTCACAAAGCCGGGACTTGGAGAAGCGCATCGAGGCGGACTTCTCTCTTGATAGATCATGGGATAATGTGGTTTTATTTGGCGGGTATGTCTAGTGTTCTCGGCCTCCTATTCTCATTGCTGATTATCGAGACAGTGCATGGTCTGAGAACGATACGCAAACCGAGACGTCAGGATCAGGGTCGGATCTCGTCTCAGTCACTACATCTGCCTCAGCGAGTGCTCATCTGAGTGTCACGTGTCTCGAATGTAGGACAAGCGGCACAGTGACAGCTAAGTTGGATGATAGCGACTTCTTTAAGCCTTCTTTGCGTCTCGAGTTCATCGGCGTCGAGGCATACGCTTTTCTGGGTGTTGAGGTCAGCGGGACAGAGACCTTCTCCGTCACCTTGTTTGCATCTGATAGTCCCCTGGGTCTTGGCGTTCCTGGACTCGACGTTGGTGTCGTATTCTTTGTCGATTTGGTCTTTTCCCTCAGCGAAGCTATTGATCTTACCGCTGGATTTGATGTCACGGTCCCAGATGGCTCGTATTTGGAGGCTAGCATCTTTGGCGGGGACATCGGAGATACACTGTTCGAGGGTCTGGAATCTCACTCGCTTCCCGTGACTGTCTACTCCGGCGCAGCGACATTTAAGGCTGATCTCCGTTTACGTGTACAAGCCGGTGCTCAGACGGAGCTAGAGTTCTTGGGTATAGGCGCCGGCGCCGTGGTGGGTGTCTACGCGAACATTATTGAGTTTGTCGCAGTTATCGAGTCCACTCCGGCTTGTTCCTTGGAGACAGAGTTGTGGTGGGATATGAATGTTGGCGCTTATGCCAATTTAGACGTAAGTCGACTACTGCTCTATCCGCATGGAGAGGAAGTTGGAGCTAATAAGAATAGGTCGTCGTCGATTACACCACCCTTGGTCCTGTGCCAACTATCTCAACAACATTGATGGCAGCTTCAACGATATCAACTTGTCTGATTGAAGCAACAGCCACCACGAGCGTAATGGGAGTCTCTGTGGCTTCCGCAACCGTGACACCGACTCTCACTGCTGCTTCTACGTTCAGTGCATCCTCCTATAGTGGTGCCACACAAACCGGCTCTACCTTCAGCGCATCATCTTACAGTGGGGCAACGGAAACAGCGTCTTCATTCACGGTGTCTTCTTACGATGTTTCGACCTTCAGTGTCATCTCCTACGACTCGACAGCCTCGGCCAAGTCCACCTTCAGTGTCTATTCGTATTCTTCATCACCAACAGAGACCATTACCATCGTTGGAGGCAAGGTCCCAGCCTCGACTACCAGTTCGACTACAGCACCGCAAATTACATCGGCGCCTGTATCCTCTTTAACGGGGCAGTCTCTCAGCACGACGAATCCTGCCCAAGATTCGTCTGCGGTGACATATACATCAACATATACTTACACTGTGACCCGATGCAAGGCTCAAGGTGTCATAAACTGCCCTGCAAGCTACCAGAGCACCGTAGTCGCCACTGAGACGAGCACAATCTGTCCATACCAGACTACCACTCCCTCTGCAGCCTCTCAGACCACAACAACCGTTACAAAGGTCATCCTAACCACGCTACCTACACCAGTGACATCCACCTTTGCCAGCCCGGCGCCGACCACGACTACGACCACTGTGTCTTCCGCTGTGGTCCAAGTGCAGGAAGCGAAACCCACGATAGTCACTGAGACAGCGACCGTATCACCAGTGATCGCAATCGCTGCAGCTGCCACGACTCCTGCGAATTCTGCATCGCCATCGCCATCGCCATACAGTGCCCATACGCAAAGCAGCAATATTACCAGTACTATATACGCGGTTGTCTACCCAACCCCCAAGGTGAGCCCTGGCAGAAATAGCACCGTGCCGACGCAGACTCCTATTCCTATGGGGGATGCTGGACGTCCGGGGGCCTCTGGATCAGCTCTGATGACCTTGGGTATGTTTTTCATTGTCTTTTGGGGATTGTAGAAGCTGGGCTTGGTTTGTATGATCCTGTGAGCTGGGCTTGCTTTTCATTTTTTTTTATGCATGGACCGGGACAGTAGTTACCGTTTCATCCTTCTAGGGTAAGATATCCAATACTAGGCATAGTGGTTTGGGGTTTTTATTATGCGGTGGACGTGTTAGATGGTGGAATCTATGATCTATAATGCGTAATGTGAGGTTGATTGAGTAAGACCGGGTTATGCATTCATTCTTATGTTTGGTTGCCTTGAGTAATCCAGAGGTCAATTACAACGTCATGTACAAGTCTTGTCTTTCAAAACGCCCGACAAATGTAAGATCGATCAATGCACGACGCCAGCCGAAATGCTTCTTCCTTTCCAGATGCATATATACAGTTTCTCCTTTCCCCCTTCTCATCCCTACAGCTAGCTCTGTTACAACCAGAGCGAGCCGCATTACGACTCTTGGGATAGACGTAACAACCCTCTCACAGCACCACTAGCGAACTCATCCTCTTCCCCAAGCAGTTGCCGGTCTGGTGTGTTAGTGTCCGTAGACGGCGGTGGTGGGCTGTGATCCGGGCCATCAACAGACCCTGGCTGCTGTATTGAAGCAGCTGGTATCGCCTTCCGAGCTGGTGATGTTCCGTTCCTTCTGTCTTGCCCTTGACTCGTTAGTGCTGATGATGTAATGGGCCCCCGGTTCACGTGACGCGTTTCCGGGAAGCTTCTTGTTATAGCAGGGACCGGAAGCGGAGGTAATGAGACCTCTTCTTCTCCTCCTTCTCCCTCCTCCGTTCTTGCTTTTGATGTGGTTGTTGTTGCTGTTGTTGTTGTTCGTTTGAGGGTTAGTGGTAAAGGCCGGATCTGTAGTCTTTCGAGGGGCAGGTTGGTTTGGTTCGTCTTCACTTTGTAGCTTGCTAGACCTAGCCTTAAGCGGAGGATCTCGGTTTTCTGCAGGAGAATGATTAATTGGGGGTGGAGACGGATTTGTGGGCAGGTTGGTGGTTACGAACCTGTCGAGCTTCTTCGCGTGTCATGCTTCTTGGCCGGGTAACAACAGGTGGGGCTGGAGCTAGAGCCGGAGCATCGGGCTCTGTGATAGACGTGACCTGGGTGTTATCCATAGTTGACGTATCGCAGACCGACGAGTCCTCTACAGAAGGGGAGCGTGGCCTCTGAGGAGTATCAACTTCCTGTGTACTGAGTGTTAGCAGGCTATACAAACTGATATTCTGTGACCAAGGATACCAACCCCGGGAGCGATGGTCTCAGGTTCGACCCGTTGTATTGTAGGACTGCTTAACCGCCTCTTCTTTGCTGTCAGGCCCGAGTCCTCATTCTCTTGCTGCATTATGACCCGTTTCGACTTGCTAGGGGTTGGGAGACTGGCATTGGTCCTTGGTATATCGAGTTTGGTGGGTGATAGACGCGGAGCTGGTAATGGCGACCTGGTATTCACGTCTAGCGGCGCAAGAGCGCGTCTCTTATTTGGTGAAGTCGAATCCATTTTTGCAGGGTCGGAGGTGGGTGAATCGGTGCTGTACTTGGATAATTGGTCGCGCGTTGGTCTTGTTGTAGGTATGTGGTGGTGGGTGATCTCTCTGAGGCGCTACAACCCGCTGAAGCAACCAAGTCTCGCAGGGAAGAGAGACAGACGATATACCGGGTTGAAATTTTGCAACAGAATGAACAGACAAAGGTCAAAACAAGTTCAACAAAGTCAAGAAAAGACAAGACGCGTTGTAGACTAGAGCATCATATGTAAAGTGGGAGGGGAGATTTAGACAAGCTCGAATACGTACATACCTGCCTAGAGGTATCTATAGGTGGTACCCTGGATGGACCCTTAGTTTATAGTGGGTAAATGGCTGGGCATCTGGCGGGCGCGTCTCCAGCGCCGCGTCGTCGTGATGGTGCTTACAGTACTTGGCCCTTAGATCAGCACGGTGCTGATCTTCCCTTTTTATTTATTGACTGATTGCCTGCTTTGGTAGATTAAAGTAAATAGCAACAATCAAATCAGACTAAACTACCGTGATCGCGTTTCAATGTGCATTTTAATTAATTGACGGAACTGTTACCATGTCCCGTGCGACAGACACAAATGACATACCCTTCCTTGTTACCAAGACTCTAGCGAAGCATCAAGGCGTCGCTATTTATCGGTTTGTAGCCAAGCTACCTAGGTAGATTGTTGTCAACTCAAATAATGGTAATACGTAACATGAAACGACATTGTCCATTTGCCAGGTTCTTTCTAAATTTATTGGAGATTTAACATAGTGTCTACTGTATGCCCATGGAGGTCCGTATCGAGCATGCGCTTGATCCTAAGGCCTGTACAGCTTCCACTTGGAATGTAATGTAACGCACTGAGCAACCACAGCCAACAGAACCATCAGCAGTGTTCCACACTCTCTCCTCCATTTCCGGGTGCTGGTCACAATAGCCATTTGCTTCATTGTCCATTGCTCAAAAGTCTCAAGATGTTATTGAAGAAGCCTTTAGTAGCAAAGCTCTACTCCACCAAGTGATTTAGGTGCCTGGTAACCCCAAGCTATGGGACTGTATGCATCCGACCACCTATACGTAACGGTAGAGCAAGGCCGACAATTCCTACCTCTTCCACTTGGTCTGTTGACATCTCTGTTCCATGAAGTGAAGCCATAATAGTCACGGAAATATGAGATGCGGGCATATACCATTCCGCGGTCCATCCTGGTGACAAGAAATGTGGATTACATTTAAAAGCTACACAGGAGCACTAGAACATGCTGACGCTTGTCACTTCGATAGGATGACACCTATCAACGCATGCCCTGACGATCCCATCTGTCAATGGACCCTAGTGCCGCTCCCGAAATGTGGGGGCAGCACGCGGCTCCGTATCTTGGCTCCGGAGATAGCGGCGAGCGGATCCCGTCCTTGCCTTGGAGGGGTCAGTCTGTAAGACTCAGCTGAGATCACTATGGACAGACCCAGCCTTATCATCACTCCGCAGGACATAACAGGGGTCATTTGATCATATTACCCATGATGAAAACCATAGCTTGATTAAAGATAGAGGGGTGCACTCAGCGTTATATAGACCCATGAACAAGTCGATCTTTGTGTTTCCGTAGCAGATTGGCTGCCGCAGCTAGTGATTCTCTTTCGGCATTTTTGACTTCTCTGCAACTTATCATTGCTACCGATCACTCTACTGTCCATGTTAATCCATTTTCACCATATTAGAAGCAGTCCATCAGTATTAAACAACGCTGTATTGACTGATCCATCTCTCTGTAGCTGGGTATCGCTGCTGCCTTCCTCTATACACGAAATTTTTGCCATGATCAAAGGAAAATAAGAAAAGAGAAAACCAAAGTATATCGCTGTTCAATCATGACTGAGACTTCACTCAGACATGCATATCACCCATGCCCGTTTTAGAAAACCAAATCCAGCTTTTCAAGCCTTTCCGACGCCGCCCCGGATCCCCGTCCCTTTGCTTCATTGTCTCATTAAGGATCATGGCCATGAGATGTCGAAAAAACCGTTTGCGGCTGATTCTGCTATACCGAAAAAACTGTTAAGCAAAGAGGTATCCATAGAAAAAGGGGTGCTCATGATGAGGTGTCGAGAGAATACAAAGATGAATCAAACACAAAAGGTTTGTCGAAATCCACGGTGACGTCGTTCCATGTTGCCAAGTCCATTGCCCCTGCCCCGAAGTTGTCTGAATCTCCGAGGTCGGCATTTGCTTTAGCGGCGTCAAAGTATGGGGTACCATTGAAGGGATCCCAAGTGTCAAAGCCCATATCAAGTGTAACATTAATGGCAACTCCATCAGACAAATCGCTGATAGGCTCTGATGTCAAGCTGTCCTTGCTGGATTCTGGGGTGTCTTTCGGTGTAATAGAACGGTATACGCTCATATCCGAAATGGCACCCCCACCACCTAACTCAATGCCGCCGCCAAGAGTAAAGAGATCTTGAGGATCAATAGTGTTTTCTGCTCCAAAGAAGGTGTTGTTGCCCATTGGCGGAGCAGACATGGCAGGAGTGGTGTTCTCTGTGGACTTGGGGGTGGCCGCCTTCTTGAGTAGCTCGTTGGCCTTCGCGACTGCTGGCGCTTGAGAGTTCTTGGCGGCATCAGTACCAGGAGATTGTACATTCGTGCCAGTTGAAGACGTCTTCTTCGGTTTGCCATCGGGATCTAATCCCAGGTAAGCGGCCAGGCTGTCCGTGGCGAACTTCAACGGGTCCTCATAGGGCTTGACATGTTCATCCTCCACATGCTTACGCAGTATCTCCTCCGTGCTGAAACCAATATTAGAGAATTCGCAAGTCTTGTCTTCACACATGAACTGTGGTTTGGCTGGAGCTTGCTTCATCTCTGTGGATGTTGGTCGTTTGTTCATCTCGGGCGATGAGAGTTTCTGCAACTGAGGTGAAGCATTTGAACTGTTGTTC
The DNA here is from genome assembly GCA_022578795.1 of Xylariaceae sp. FL0255. NCBI lineage: Eukaryota > Fungi > Ascomycota > Sordariomycetes > Xylariales > Xylariaceae > Xylariaceae sp. FL0255. Next base: position 189,965 of record MU388865.1, on the reverse strand, counting down.
GCTTGTGGGCCTCCAAGCTTCGGCTTTTTACGTGCAGGCAATTGAAGGTTCTCTTGAGTGACCGTAGGCCGCCCGGGAGCATATGTAGGTTGACCACTGGGTGATTGGGCTCCAAATGAGAAAGGTGGCTGCGCAGTAGTAGGTGCCGCAGGTGGTTGACCCCCAGCCTGACTCCGGCTTCTCTGATGAGCCTTGTTGAGAATCTGTGTTTGTTTCTCTAGATTTGCGGCACTCAGAGGCGCAGGCTGTGGAATGTTGGCAGGCATATTATTCTGAGCGGGAGCCTGTTGCATCGATGTCGCGTCAGTCGGATTCTGCTGGCTTGGACCTCTCTTCATCTGTGCTGGAAGGAAGTTCGTGGCATCTTTAGCCATGCTTTCAAGAAGACCCTTCATCTGATTCAGTTCGTTCGCTGACATTGTGAATGTATCTTTTGGCACGGTCAACTTGTCGGGATCAGTAAACTGCTTGAGAAGCCGAAGGCGCTATTGCCACTGTTAGTAAGACCGCATTCTATAACATATTTCCTGAATAGAACTTACCATCATGAAGAACATCCTGGCACGGTCATCATCATGAGTGAAAGTGTACCATCGACCCAAAATCTTGCTCAACTTAAACATCTCGGCACCCATTGACTTGGCTTTCTGTTTAACATCCTCAAGTTGATCGGGTGTCATTGGTATCTCATGTAACATTTCCGTGGACGCTTTCTGGTGCTCCTCTTGTCCAATACTCTTCAGTCGCAACATTTCAGGGGTATTGCTGAGGGAAGCTTGCTGCTTGTGGGCCTTCATCATCGCTTCGTACTTCATCCTTTGCTCAGGAGGCATGCTTGCGAGTTGCTGAGGGTTCAACTGGGGAATTTGCGGCGGCGCATTGGGAGCTGGTGGCTGAGCTAGTTGTTGTTGCGGTTGCTGCGGCGGTTGTTGTGAAGACGGTCGTTGAATGGGTGTACGAGAAGGGGCTGGTACCTCAACCGCTTCATCTGTACTAGGTCTCTTAGTGCCTGTCTTTTGTTGTTGGATCGGAGTAGGTGTGTGCGTCGGAGGACGAGCATTCGCGGGTTGCTGCTTGAGGTTGTTCCGGTTCTGAACTGCCGCATTCATCGCCGCCATCGCACTCTGTTGTTGCGACAGGCCATTCATAGCATTCATGGGTGGTTGAGGAGGACCAACTGTTGTCGCTGGTGTCTGTTGAGGAGTGGCCTGCAACGCAGAGGGTTGAAGGCCGGGTGGTAATTGACCAGACTTTTGTATTGCTTGCAACTTGATACGCATCAACATCTGACGAATCCTGTCATCCGGCCAGTCTTTGAATTTTCCGCTTGCCTTGGCAGTCTGCAACTCTTGCGGACTGACCTGAATGAGGGGGTTACCCATATTTGCCTCTGCTGGGTTTTGAATTGACTGGCTGGGTTGTTGTTGTTGCAGTGCACCCTGGGCACCAGGCTGAGGAGGAGGTTGCTGAGGTAATGTTGGTTGAGGACCTTGGAGACTGGCGAGAGCTGGATTAGTCTTGAGGATGCTTTGGAATTGAGCACTTTGCAAGTTGAGAAGCCCACTGATGAACGGCTGCGGCAAGTTCTTGTTGTTCAAGAACTGTTTAAGATGCCCCCATTTCTTGACCTCCTGAGGTAATCCGAGTTGCGGTGCTTGAACTCGGACCTGGTCGAGAACCTTTTGTGGGACCTGCATATTATCTATTATCGCCTGCTGGTTAATGGAACCCTGAGGGGTGCCTGGCTGGCGAGCTCTGTTGGCCATGAGCTGCTGTTGCATTAAAGCCATCTGGTTTTGCTGATTTGGTGGTGCACCCATGTTAGGCTGTTGGCCCATGTTCGTCATTCCTCGACCCAATTGAGCCATTGAATTGACACCAGCAGGACCTGCGGGGCCCATCTGTCCAGCCTGTGGCGGCTGAGAACGGCCCTGTAATCCAATTCCTTTACTTGCAGCCCATCTTACAACCATCTCGTTGATCTTCTCAGGTGGTAATTGGCTTATCTGCTGCCGTGCTTCTGCAGACATCGAGTTGAACATGGTTCGTAAAACTTGATCGCGAGTATTGTTGTTGCCCGTATTTGGTCCACCCATGAAAGGTCGTGGGCCCATCTGGTTGAATCGGGGATCCAGGATCTGAGGGCTGAATGGACCATTGCCTTGCCCCATTTGTGGATTTCCTTGATTGCCGATCCCCATAGGTGGTTGACCAACGGTTGCGTTGAGCGCGTTCATGGCAGGGCCTTGAGAGACAACTCCTTGAGGGCTCAGATTGTTAGGCTGACCTTGCATCTGCATCTTCGCTTGAGCTTGTGCCCTAATCTGAGCCTGAGTCTTAGCAGCTCTTTCATCCATCATCTTCGACTGCTGCCCTGCCTGATTAAACTGCTGGGGTATGTTCTGTGGCACAACACCTTGAGCTGATCCTGGTCCAGGACCAGGCAATCCGCCGAGCGGCTGTGGAGTGGCATTGCGACCTGCACTGCTGGCTGGAACGACCATCTGTCCTTCTCGTTCGGCTAATAATCCTGCCTTTTGCTGATTCATGATACTTTCAACATTGGAAAAAGGAAAGTCTCCATTCGATGCATTGGGATATTGCGGCATAGCCTGATTCATCGGTCGTTGGGGGTGAACAGGCATTCCCATCCCGGGCTGATTGACAGCAGCTTGACTCTTAGCAGCAGCCACAATCTGTTGCATGGATGTATAAAGCAGCGGGTCAATATTTTCATTAGCCAATGATTGAAGGAGTTGAGGTGGAAGTCGGGCTTGTGCAGCAGCTCTAGCTTGGGTTCGCTGTGGATCGGGTATTTGTGCCACCCTCGTTGCTGCAAGTTGCCTATACTTGTGCAGCTCTTGAGGCGTCAAGCCAGCAAACGGACCTTGCATGGCCATCTGAGGTCGCATCTGTCCACCCAGTTGCATTCCCTGCTGATTGAGGCCCATCGGGAGACCGTTCGCACCGTTCATGCCCATTCCAGGCTGACCATGCTGAGCCATTTGACCAGGTTGCATGGCCTGTTGAAGGTTTTGAAAGCCCGGTTGGGGTGGCTGGCCGATACCCCTCATTTGGTTCAACATCATTTGTTGATTTTGGGCTTGCTGCTGAACAGCCTGGGCATTCAACGTGTTATGCATGTTTTGAGCGTCTGCCTGGCGCTTCTGGAAAAGCTCCTGGATTCTGCCCGTGATCTTTCTCTCATACGCAGCCTGGAGGTGTTAGTTTACACCCCGAAAAGTAGGTGAGGAGGGAGGCGGGACGAGCGAGAGGAGAGTGTGTCAGAGGGAAGCTAAATAATATTTGTGGGGAGGGGGACGAGGAGGGTGAGAGGAGGCCGCAAGGGGGGAAGTGTAGCACAAACCTTATCCGCAGAATTGAGAAAAGCATCGCGTTCAAACTGGAGTCCACTGTTGAGTGCTTGGGAATTATCACCATTGGCAGCTAAGGTTGTGTTTGTAGTGCTACCACAATGTTAGCGACCCGAGGAGACGGTATAGTTGTCGCGTGATGTACAGATTGAACTTACATGTTCATGACATGAGTCACCCGCTGATTAATGGGCATTTGAGCGTGCCAACCACCCTGAGGTATCTGTTGCCCAGCAAGCTGATTATATATCAGTGCAGCGGGGCTGTGTCCAGGCTGCCTGTGTCGAATAGGTCCACCGCCACCCATCTGCGCCATATTGGCGGCCATCGCCGCTAAGTTCGAGGTAAAATCAAGTCTCGATTTAAGGATCTGTGCAACCCTTTACGTCCCGGAATATTTGAAATGGTGATGCGAACTCAAGAGACAACCGAAATAAAAGACTAATGACGGTCAAGATGGTTATCTCAAAAGATCGATCGGAACGAGAAGAAGTTCGTGTATGGTGAAAGGAGTCTAATGGTCCATGTGATGAGTATTTGGGGTGTGATATTTCGTGAGGTCGCTGTAATGAGGCGGTTCAAGATTTCGTTGTCGTTACTGACTTCGTCAAAATCGAAAGTGATTCAATGTTTGCGTAAGATCAGGTCGATGTTCTCCGCTTCAGTATGTAGTGATGATCGGAAACTGCGAGGAGCGCAGCGGCGAACAAGATGAGCGCTTAAGAATCGCAGATCGTAAGGGTGTCCGTGACTGAAGGTGAACTCTGAATATCTTCAAAGCGGGTACATTCTCGAGTGTCAAAATGTCGAGTATGATCGGTTGAGGGTTCAGGGTAGAGGTAGCGTCGGGGGAGAGGTCGAAAGGAAGGCTCTGAAGGTTAGGTAGAAAGAGAAGATTAGCGGGCTACTCTTTTTCAGTTCAATAGCCAGCACCCAAGCCTGATAGTATCAAGAACTGGAAGGAGACGATGTACAATTGGTGACAGGAACATAGTCTGTACACACACATCTAAAGCGCTCAAAAGGTAAAGGAGGAGTAGGTAAAAGAGGGCGCGACACGAGAAATGTGGAGGGCTGATGAGTACTGCGTGTGTTGAGAGGCGAGGTAGTAAAAGAAAGATCGTGATGGTGGTGGAGAGGTGGTGGAGGAGTGCGTGCGTGCGTGGGAGAGTGTCGATGGTCAGGCGGTAGCGGGACAAGGAGGAAACGGGAGCCAAGCCAGCAAAGACCAGGACCTGGACCGGGGCTGGCTAGGTACACCCCGTAGGTACTTGCCAAGCCCTGCTGCAAGGCAGGTCGAGCTCTCTCAGTGAGGGATGTACCCAATAGACGGCACCTAAATCTGAGAAAGGGTGGGGCAGAGATTGACAGGCGGGCAGGTACTGAACATGAATGGCCAGGATGAACCTAGTAAGGCAAAGTACACTTACCGTACTCAACACCCTGGTACTTGTCCTCCTAAGCACTGTGTCTGCGTCTGTGTCTCTCACTAGACTCGAGCCCCGAAGCTTTTCAGTGTGTGTGCGATATGCGAGATATGGGTTTAAGTAGAGTGAAGAAGAGGAAGAGGACGAAAGAGAAGAAAGGTCTTTCGGCAATTCTCTTGGTAGTTATCGCCACCGAGCGCTGAGGGATAGATGAGTTTGGGGTGAAGTAGGTGTGGAGGAGGAGGAATTAATATGCGCCGAACGGTTGAGAGAAGGCGCGTAAAAATAAATTATTGAGAGAAGGGAAAAAGAATTAGTAGTGAAGGAAGAATGAATCAATGAAGGGTGAGTGGAATACGATGCACTCAAATCTTCGGAGGCTCTGCCTGTAGAGTCATGTAGCACAACAGAGTAGATAATACGGTAGGTGGCGGTACGCGGTAGGCAAGAAGGCAGATTTCTGGATGGTGTGAGTTATTCGCACCAAGTACTGGAGATACAAAAAAGGAAGGCACTACCCGACAGTTAATGGGTAATGGGTGATGGTCAATGGGACGAAAGGCGAACAAACGGATGACAGATAGGCATGTGTGAACGCATTCGCGAACGCATTTCAATGAGGACGACTCATAGTGAGCATTTGCCACATACATATACCTACCTACCAACCTACCTACTTACCTACCTACAGCAAAAATTCACACAGCTACATCGTACATTACCTTAGGATTGGTGCTTCACCGTGATGCAGGTAAAGACCTGCTTACATATCTGTAGATTCTGAGACAGGTCATGAAGCCAAGATACTTTTTTGGTCACAGGTAGGCCATGGTGTGAGATATATTCACCTCACGTGTAATCAGCAGCAACATGGGTTGGTTTGGATCTTGGTGGTAGAAATTGTGGGGGTTCGATAGGACATAATATCCCCCAGTATCTCCTGTAGGTCATGGGGAGAGGTAGGCTGAGAGAATAGGAACTCGGACCACGAAAGTATTGCAATGAAGCCGTAAAATAATCAATTTATGAGTGTATCCATTGTAATTTGAAGGTATTGTACTAAAGATCTAGATGGCTGGGATCTCATCTCTCCCATACATGGTATTTGTTCCCCTTGACTCGAAACGGCAAACCTATCTAGATATTTCTTTGTCCCATTCCATTGGCACCACCATTCGTTACGGCCTTGATTATCCCAAACGAGTCTTTGGTACTAGTTCAACTCCCTTCAAGCATAAGGACATTCTCATTGCTATAACGGTATAGAACATGAAATCTATTTAAGATCATCAGGTTAGAATGTGTCAAAGATGACGACCACCCCTCACAAATTTCTGTTTAGATAGACGAGTAGGCTCGGTAGAACGGCGACGGCCATTTTTAGGGGTTTTTTCTTCAGGGATTAGACATTTCGGCCCCATTTTGGCGTACCATAGCGCGTCTTGTCACGCCATCTAGACCCTGGGCTATCCCTACCTATCGGCATCTCAGATTTCCACCCTGAAGAACTCGATGGAGAAATGATAAATGCAGCTTTGAGATTCGATGCAATTCTTCAATTGAAAGCGACTCAGCAGTAACAGTTGTCATGATATCAGACTATCAGAATATCATTGATTCAAAAGCCTAAAATGCCTGCAGTGACAAAGTCCTTAAGGATTTAATCTTTCGCCACCACCATGTCGATCTCTGCAGGTCGGGAGATATAATAAGTCTAAAGCTTCAATTGCTTATCTCTTATTCACCGGTTGGAATTACCGTGTATGCTCATGAAGAGGCAAATACACGAAGATTCGCATCCTTAAGTCGTCTGTCAAGGGCATCCGCAATCCCTTTGAAGGTGAAATGCTGTCAAATAGATGCTGGAGCAGGGAAGTCTTTATATTTTCGCCCTATTGAACTCTATCACCGATATTGAGCTCTATCACCGATGTCAACCTCAGCTCTCTACTCAGCTCCGCAACCCCTTCGTAGTCCGAGTACGTCTTCACCTACGTAGGCATCTCTTCACCTGGAGGTTCATTAAAAATTTAGCTTCTCTTGGGTTATGTGGTACTGGTCAGCAATACGAAACCATGGCCCCTGTTCATCTTCTTTTATATATGATTTAGAAGCATTCCAGTGAGTGACAATAATTATATAATCATGTTCGAGGAGGAAGAAGCATTGTAGATGGATTATATCGTTCCCACCACCTGCTGGCAAGCCTCTTGAAGCTATTGATTGTGAACCGGAGTTCGTGGCTTGCCAGATATAACCATTTTCAGCCTAGATCCGGAGCTACGTGCCTAAACAAGCTTATTTGGGTCTGGCTCGGCCTACCATTCTGACGGTTTGAGCTGGTCGCATGTAGTATGCAACACCAAACTGTTTCTGTCGAACTCTTGGAACTAGTAATAGTCTGGGGACTATACTCTGCACTTCGCTTGCCGACAGAAGATAAAGTCTTCGGAGTTCAAGTTTGACAATCGAAAAGCTCAAAAATTCAAAGAAGCGCGGAACCACCCTTCTTGTTTCAGAACAGACTCACCACACTCCTAATCCATCCACACCTCTCTTCTCTCAAACTTGTCTTAAAATAAGAGCGGAGTGGGCCCTGTAACAAAACCACGATGGGATTTTCCTTGAAAACGCCATCCTTCGGACAGACCGAGCGATACCGAGTTGATGAACCAGCCTCAAAATACGGTCTCTTTGAAATGTAGTATCTATATCAATTTTTCATTTCCTTCAAAACAAGTTCCAATGTTACGGTTAACTTCTCAAATTTTCAAAGATTTCTTCCAGATGGGGGGCTATGGTAGATTCAGTACGCCCTGTGAACTGAACCAGGAAAAGAGTCAGGTGCCTGCGTGAGCGTGCCTCGTCCCTCTCGTTGTGCGACACACCATTAACCATGATCTCGAGGCAAATTCTGGTATCTCCATTTGGTGTGATGACGTCTTTTATCAGTATTTTGATCGATTGATCAACTTAATCAATCCTACGATCATCGACGAGAACGGGGATTGTCTGCTCGATGGCGTTTCGAAGAGAATCGGAGTGAATACGGGAAGGCTAATGTCTTATCATCAACAAATCTGCTTATTTTGATTATATTTAGATACTTTCAGCAGATCATGAGGCGCAGGACCGTCCTAGCTGAAGCAGCCCTATGAATTTCTAGTGTCTAGAATGGGTTCTTGTAAGCTGCTCTACTCGGCAAGACTGATACTTTACAACAGTCTATCGCGGTTACCAGTCTCGCCCTTTTATAAATGGTTTGTAAATGGTGGAGACACAATTATATGGTTTGTGGCATCCTGTTTTCATTGCGTGTGAAGAATGTGTAGATCCGGGGAGTGTGTGCCCGGATGAATGAATTGTGGCGCGAAATCATAGAAGGCAAAGAAGTAAAAGAAGGCTTTTTCCCCAGGTTTGACACAATACAGGGGAGTTTGATCTCCGACCAACCGCTCGAGGATTACTCCTTGTCGAACAGACCGGCATACACAATCGGTACTCGAACATTAAAGATACCAGCACAGTAAGCGACCACATCACTCGATGCGTTGTCCTTGATACAAACACGGAAAGATAAGGGTGTTCGGGCCATTATCTCGTACCTACTTCATATCTACCTCTATACCATTCATTTCCTGTACAGATAGTAAGTAGGTCAGGTAGTCAGTCCACTCAATTGCCAGGATGTCCCAAACTAAATCCTGCAGCAGATCATCAAGGAGTATAGACGATAGGAGAGCTTGATAGAATACTCGAAATACAATCTTTGGGTTAGAATCCGTCATCTTCATCATTCTGATGACTCGCAATCGGGCGCGCCATAAGACCAGTTGACCGGGCGCAATGGATGATAGGTAACAGCCAGACACGTATCTGGGAAAAGATGGGTGTGCACGAACCCTGTCACCCATGTCTCCTTGCCTCAAAACGGACCCCTGATCTTCCATGAGGTGCTCAGGGCAGAATGAAATCTGTTTTTTTGATTGGTTGCCTCCCTGTTAAAAACCTGATGAATCAGAAGGACGGGGGCTGTTCCAAGTACCGAAAGGTGCCCTTGAAGTATTTCACCGTGCTCAAAGAGAATGCATACGGTTATTGATAGCTGTTGAATCCTAATAACAAGACCATTCACAATTAGTCTTGACTTCTTGAGTTCACGGTCTAGAAACTGATGCATATTGAGAATAAGTACCACGAACATCATATAAGCAATATAGCGTTCCCATTTAGTGAATAAGAGGCGCGATACGAGCGCTTCCATGCTTGAGCGTGTGCCCAAGGACAAGGACTGCCTAGCAAAGTAGAACCTCATATTAAGAATGTTACCGAGTGCTCTTATCCATAGTAGAGAATGCAGCGCCTCGAGTTATTGTCCCTTTACGATATACCATGCCAGCAGTCAAATTGAGGAAAACCTACAGATTGATGATTGCCAAACATTGTGCTATTACGACGATCAAAGGTGCTGACGTACTCATGGGATACGCATGGATTTCCGGATGCGGCGAATCGCAGATGGAGGGGATATTGGAGTTTATTGTGCCTTCAAAGGATTTCCGGGTCCTTTGGAGATCCCAAATTCATCCCATCACTCTCCATGACTTTTTAGGATCAGCAAGATATAGAGAAATTGGGACTTTTTTTTTGAGGATGTTTATTTCAGAATGAAGAGTTTCGCACCGAAATTCTTACAAAATCTCTAGACCAAGAATCGGCGAATGAAATATTGGAGGTCACCAGTCACAAAGCCTCGTTATTGACCAGGATCTCAATAATTGGTCGGAATTGATAGGGGATTCAGTCGAGATCTACACGTACCAGGTGCATTCCTTGTCAGATAGATCAAAAGAAACATTTTATGCCTGACACGAATTATCAAGAATTAACTACAACGACGAATCTCGTGACTATCATTTGGTTGTTTGTTGGTGGTCGGCCCCCTTCGACACCCTGTTGGTGTACAAATCTGCTTTTATGGCCACATCACTCCTACAGCATCCTCTACTGAAGCGTAGGTATGTGGAAATGTGGTGCTCCTTCGTTACGGCTTGTAGATGCCGAGAAACAGAATTTCAACATTTCGTCTGCGTCACATTGCATCATTTGAGGGCACCACGCATGCATGTAATAAGGGCTTAGCAATGGGCAGTAATCAAGCTGATGCTGCCGAGACCCTTATGAGCGACAACATTACTTATGAATGACCTTGTCACCCGATCTTAGGCATCATACTGTTTTCTTGTCGGGAACATATTTGGGTTGGAAGCCTTGAATGCCAGAGCCAACAGACCAAAGCCAACACAACAGACTGGGAGGTATTGGTACCAACAACAAACATGTCATGCGTGTGATGAGTCGATAGCCATTGACCGAAACAAGCATCCAGCCAATCAATATACGGTGGGCGAAACTGATTTATTCCAAGGCGAACATGAATACTGCCATCAAGATTGGTAGACGAGAAGCAAATGAATAAGGTGGCGTTCTCTTTATCTTTGATCGCCCGACCATCATCTTGATCGTCAATACTACAGACAGAATGGCGATCAACATGTAAATACTTAGTATAGCAATCGCTCAGATGATAATACTCAATATCGCATTACAAGTCCTATAAATTTGCGATCCCATAAATTTGCGATCCCATAAATTTGCGATCCCAGGGTATTAATCGGTGCACGTGCACATCCTGCCGTATGCAATGACTCGTGCCAGGACTTCGACGAGTGCGTAAAGATGTCATTGTGAGTATTCCTGGCGAAGCGCAAGGGATATGCATGCCATTGATAAAGAAAGAAGCAAAGATTGCTGATATTCAAACACAGTCGCGTTTTAGAAATCAGCCTTGAGAATGATGTCTGAGGGCAATGACTGCGGATAGCGACGGAGAGCGGGTAGGCAGAGTATAACGACCCTAGAATGGATTCGGCAGGTCCCTTCTTCCCCACATTGTAACCGACGACAACGACCATTGCTCATCTTCATATGCATCTCTATCCTTGAACGTACGATCAGATTCTGTATACTAAACATACAAAATTCCTTTACAAAGCTTTGTCTACGTCTTTCTTAAATGATACCAGGAGTCCGAAGATCTTCTGGTATCCGTTCAATTCACGCCCTCCGTTTGTTCACCGCCGCCCCCCTGACGTCGCCATCATTCCCATTTGCAAATAGTAGCTACCCTCCTCAAAGCTTGATAGCTCTATTCAGTACCACGAAAGTCACAATGGCTCCTCCCAAATCAGCTCTTGACTTCCTCGACTTTGTCAATGCATCTCCCACCCGTACGATTACGATTCTTTTCCATTCCATTTTTGCCCCATCCACATGTCTTGTCGTCATAACCCATAGCTAACGGATTCCGACCTGCTGCAGCTTATCATGCCGTCCACTCGAGCATCGTCCGACTAGAGAAGGCTGGCTTTACTGCTATCAAAGAAAGAGACAACTGGTCTTCCACTCTCAAGCCTGGAGGGAAATACTACATGACGCGCAATGGCTCAACCATTGTCGCCTTTGCCATTGGTGCCAAATGGAGACCAGGAAACCCAGTTGCTATGCTCGGTGCTCATACAGACTCCCCTTGTCTACGTGTGAAACCTGTGAGCAAGAAGACAAGCATTGGCTTCATGCAGATTGGCGTGGAAACGTATGGCGGAGGTATCTGGCATAGCTGGTTTGATAGAGATCTATCGCTCGCCGGTCGAGTTTTGGTCAATGACGGGAAAGGAAATTTTGTCCAGAAGCTCTGCAAGATCGACCGACCCATTATTCGTATCCCTACTCTAGCAATTCACCTCGACCGCGCATCTGAGTTCAATCCCAATAAGGAGAATGAACTATTCCCGATCGCCGGCCTGGTCGCCGCCGAGCTTAATCGGACTGGTGCGACCGCGGCAGAAGCTGCAGCCTCCGAGAAAGCTAAGGAGGGTGACGAGGCATTCCAACCACTCAAGGACATGAGTGATCGACACCATCCCTACATCCTCGAGCTTGTGGCTGAAAATGTTCAGGCCAAGGTCGAGGACATCGCAGACTTTGAGTTGGTTCTATACGACACCCAGAAATCATGCCTTGGCGGTCTAAATGAAGAGTTCATCTACTCGGCTCGTTTGGATAACCTCAACATGACCTACTGCAGTATCATGGGCTTGATTGAATCGATTAAAAGCTCACCGCTAGATGCTGAGTCTTCTATACGTCTTGTTACCTGCTTCGACCACGAGGAGATTGGGTCGACTTCTGCACAAGGTGCCAATTCTGATCTACTACCTGCAGTAGTTCGCAGACTTTCTATCCTTGCTGGTGGCCGTCACGGCGATTCTGCCTCCGATAGGTCTTGGGAGCACGTTAGCTCTGATCCAGACATTGATTTGAGTACCGCCTTTGAACAAACTGCGGCTATATCATTCCTTGTCTCGGCGGACATGGCTCACTCTGTCCATCCTAACTATGCTGCTAAACACGAATCAAATCATCAACCTGAAATGAACAAGGGTACTGTCATCAAGGTTAATGCTAACCAACGTTACGCAACCAACTCTCCAGGTATTGTACTGCTTCAAGAGATGGCTAAGCGAGCAGGTGTACCTCTTCAGCTGTTTGTTGTGAGGAACGACTCTCCCTGTGGCAGTACTATCGGACCTATGCTGTCTGCCAAGATGGGTGTTCGCACTTTGGATCTGGGTAATCCTCAATTGAGTATGCATAGCATTCGTGAGACCGGTGGAACACATGATGTTGAGCATGCTATCAAGCTGTTCGAGTCTTATCTAGCTCACTACTCAGACCTTGAGGCTAAGATCTTTGTAGATTAAGCTTAGTCTTCACTTGACAAGACGCACCTCGTTGGTACATATGAATAAAATGAATAAAGCAGTTCACAACATATATTCCAAATCTCAACATGAAGCAATACACAGTGACATTGGCTGCCAGCCATGATGACCCATCCGTTCCAAGATGTGATGGAATTATACCTTGTGTTATTAGATGTGCCCCGTGTCCATGTGCATCTACAAACAGTCAAAGCTAGTGATGGTATCGTGAACCCAGATCACTTCCTAACTTGGTTGATGACCACTGGTGGAAGGGGGCTTGAGTTGGCAGTGACAATGCTATCCCATGAATCGTGGTTGCCGTGTTGCAGTTCTTCTCGAAGCCCTCAACACCTGATATTGCCTTCATTGACTTACTGGCCCCCTATATGCTGCGATAACTGTCGAATAACCATGTCATTGTGCTCTCCTCTCGCTCTGCCTGGCCGCCGTTGCCGTTCCTATCCCCAGCTGGACATTGAATGCCCACCACATATTTGGATGACCTCGGAGAAAGCCTTCCATTGTTCTCGCGCCGGTCGCTCTGCCCTGCTCTAGAAATACCCCTCTGTGCATGCAGAGGCTCCCGCTTCTTTCATTTCCCAAAGATGCAGCAGCAGCAGCACCACCACCACCATTCGCTCCCTGCCCCTCGCCGTGAAGGCATCTCCCGTTCTCTCCCCCAATTCTCATACACCCAATTCATCATTCACACGGCGAACAGTGGTCGTATTCAAGACGACTCTCGCTTCAACCACACTCGCTTCTTCACACTGACCTCGCCGCGTCACTGCTGTTGTCACTTGGGGCTGCGCTGGTCCTATACTCCTTGTTTGTTGTCGCCGTCGACGTCTTTCCGAATAACGCCATTCGCCGTTGGCTTTGGTTTCAATACCGGCGCAGTAGAGTCAATTGACACTGAAATCGTCAATCACGTCGTCGCCATGGCCGCTGACAAGAAAACCAACGACGCCGACAAGGGCAAGAAGGTCGACAAGAACACCAACAACAACAACAACATCGCCGACACCAACAACGTCAAGGTTGTCGTTAGGAACGCCGAGACTAAGAGCAAGAACGCCGCCCACAAGGACAGTGACAAGAATGCCGCCGATAACATGGTCGCCGCTGCCGAGCAGAATCAGGTCGCCGATGCCCATTCCATTGCACAGTATCGCCGTGTTTCTCGCCCATCGCAGCCCGATCTCGCTTCTGCTCCTGCTCCTGCTCTCAACCCCCAGGCCACCCCGTTTTTCGGCACAGGTCTCACCTCATCCGCACCAGAGCCTGGAAGTCGCGATATTTTCCCTGCAACCCGTGGCCAAGGTCGCACCCGGCCTCACTATGGTCGAGGTCATGGACAAGGCCGTGGACACTTTCCTCAGAACCAAGATACGGCGCCAGGATTCCCTCCAACAGAGTTGATGCCTCGAGGTGGCTGGCCCCAGGACGCGTTTCTGCCTCGAGGATCTCGGCGAGTCCGAGCTAGTACCTCCGGTCGTGAGCTATGGCATCCCGGCAGTGATCGCCGAAGCCGTGGTTATGGAAGCGGTGGTTCATCCCAACCTCAGCAGAGCCTCTGGTATCCCAACAATGATCCCAACAATGATACCCATCGTGGCCGCGGTGGTTATGGTTCATCCCAGCCCGCCCAGGGCCTATATTACCCTCCGCCCTCCGCCCGTCCTGCCCCTCCCGCTCCTGCTTCTCCCGCTCCTCCTTCCGCTCCGTTCTTTACCTATCAGGAGTCGGTCCCGGGTGGTTCCTTCCTCCGCACCCCACCCCGAGGACCCCGAGCAGGCAATAGGGCCCGATTTGCGCCACCGCAGCCATTCCGTCCCTCTTCCGGCTACATGACGCTTCCAGAGGCAACTCTTGCGCAGAACGAGAGGGAGTCATTCGAGATCGCGACGCGCAACATCGAGTTGCGCCGCCAGCAAGCTCTACAGTGGCAGCAACAGCAGATGCAATCCTCGCTTACCCGGCAGGATATGTACGGACAGGTGCTCTCCGAGAGCCAGCCTGAGGATCCCGAGGACCCTTTCGTCACTCGTGCGGCGCCCGGTGCCGGTGTGCCTGGTGATCGCCAGCGCCAACAACGCCGCCGCCAAAACTGAATGGGAATGGAGGCAAAGGTAAAATGGCTTGGAGAGGGAAGTAGAAGAAGAAACTCTAGAAGGTTACGTTGAGAAGGGATTTGTTAAACGAGAGAGGGTGATGATGACCATGACGATTATGATGATAAGGATGACAACGATGATGATAGTGATACCCAAAGGGCGGAATGGAAAGGGAAAAGGGAAATAAGGAATTAGAAAAGGTTCCGGAATTTCGAGGTTTCTCATGTATATCGTTCAAGCCTAGGAAAGCGCAAAGTGTACGAATAAGGGTTTCTATCAATTTCCTTGATTTCCATACATCTGTGACACTCTTTCCTCTTGTTGGTAACACAGTCACTGCTTCGCCGTCTGAAGTAAGCGCCATCGTCGTCCCTAACCTCTATAACTACCGTCCGATATCAATGTCATACCCGCCGAACCACCGCCCTCGTACTTTCCTGGCATCATTGAAAATGGCAAGAACAATAGCGATGCCTTCCTTATCGTTTCAACGTCTAGATGGTCATAACGTTGATGAAGCCTAAGGTAGAGGCAACAAGTTGCAGCTGTTTTTTGAGAACAACAAATAGAACAGATTCACCCTCAGAGTCAATTGAAATTTATGCGTCGCAGCGACAGCCACCGTTGAACAGAGCAAAAGTAGAGAGACATGTTGCTTTCACCATCATCTATCTAATCCTGACAAAATTTACACCCTTCAAACTTCGGTGTGGTGGTATAATCGTCCTTGAACTCCAGTACATGCAATAGTAAATGAGATTCGCCCCATGCCGGATACCCTCTAACAAATCCCTTCCCCTTCGACCTTCGCGTCTCCTATTCCGGAGTAATATCTTAGCTCTTCGCAAAAGATTGTAGATACTTTGCAAAGGTCTTTTTATCGACACTCGTCGTCATCGGGCGTAAGAAATCATCACTGTTGATGCCTAAGGCAGGGAAAAGTGTTGATTGTAGGTGCTGTATGAATTTTTGGCCTGTCTTTAGATAGATAGCCTGCTCCAGGCCAGCAATCTCGTTCAGAACCTGCTTAGCTTGGGCATCTGCAATGGGTCGGAAGTTGGGGTCACGAATTACTTCCCAACATGCCAGATGAAACCTGTCTAAAAGGAACTGGTCAAATCCGGGAATGTCAGGAGTAGGTGTCCCAGAAGGAGCAGAAGGATTTGCTGATATGTTTGCCACATCCGGTCCACCCCAGACACTAGTCATCCTAGCAAGGAGTCCAAAAGCTATGCGACTCGCAGTAAGGCTTCCAGAGCCAGCGTTGACCTCTCTAGCAAGGGTGAGAATGGATTGAATCAATGATTCGAAGAAACCCTGATTGGTTTCAGATACGAGCACTCCTCCCAAATTGTTGTTCAGTATGATTCCGAGAAAGGTCAAATACTCGCGTCGAAGCTCAGCAAGTTGTATCTCGTCGTCTGTCCCACTCATGGGCTCCGAAAGTCCTCCAAACACCCTCTGTAGCAAAGGTGTGAGAAGCATGTTGAGGACATCAAATATTTCCGTCTTGAATCCAAATACGACTTGATCTAGAAGGCGAAGGAACATTGCCATCTCATCCTTAGAAGAGCTTTGGGACAATAGACCTTCGATCCACTGAGGAAGTTGGGGGAGGATACCAGCGCCTAGAACTCCGAGAAGACGAGAGAATGCTGATCTACAGGCCGCGCGAATATCAGAAGATGTATTGAGACCATCGAGTGCTATCAGAATGGCCTCGGCTGCTCGAGCAAATTCGTCCGAAACCGCCTTAGGTGGCTGTTTCTGATTGCTTGTTTGAACTCCAGGAGTCCAGTCCGAATACCCATGCGCGAGTGTCCCTAAGGCCATAATGATGTGGTGTATTTGTTGTATAGCCTGTGCATCTCCTGATTTAGCTCGTGGAAGATGCTGTTCCATGTCAGCAAATAGCGGATCCATGACAGAGCGAGCATATAAAGCTTGCTTCTCAGCAGGGGTAGCGGTAGTCGACGAGATGCAACCGATTGCTTCGAAAAGGTAAAGCTGGCCATTAAAGACGGCGCTCGCAGAGTTGTCCGTCTCATCTGACGACATGTCATCGTCCGCATCATCGCCAGGAGCTTCGGCTTTGATAGGTAGAAGATCGCTAATAGACTGTATCACGGTCTCGGCGACATTACCGACTTGAGCCCTCAGATGCTTTACAAATCGATGGAAAAGATACCATGACCTGACTCGGACACGGGCATGTTCGTGATGTACAAGACGAACGAAACTTTCTAGGACTTGACCAATCATGGCAGTCCGACTCTCAAAGAAAGCACAGTATCTGTGACAGATCTCCATGTATTGTAAAACGATGACCGGGTGAGGGTAGCTGGAGACACCTGGAAAGGGAAGTTAGGGGACAAGAAAGATAAATCGGGAAGGCAGAGGGTTACATACCTGATTGAACCATCTTGGTCATCATTGCTCCCAGTCTTTCGACGGCTTCAGGGGCGGGTTGGTTCTTGGAGCTTAACCCCATATTTGGCATAGCAAGTTCACCGAAAAGGTATAACTCATGAAGGGCAAGATCCAGATCCCTCCAGTCTAGCTGCGATCCTCTTTCATCGAGAGATTGAAAAGTATTGGCTACGAGATTGGACAAAACCTCTATGTAAAGGGGCTGGCTAACCGCAGCAACACCCTTCTGCAGTAACTCCAACTTCTTTCGTAATTCTTGGAACTCTGCTTCATCGGTCTGATCATCGTCATTTCCCCATGATGATGTTTCGTCGTAGCGCATCTTCATAATGATAGCATTCAGGATCGGTGGGAGTATCTGAGAGAAGGCTTCTGGTAGCTCAGGCATTCGGCGAAAGTACTGCAAAACATCGGTAAGAGAAGGTACCACAGTCGAACAAACTTCGTCATATTCATCGGAGAAGAATCGTAAGAGAGGAGAGATAAAGTCATGTAGGAGTTGGGTAGCCTTTGTTCTGGTCGAATCATCGGTCGAATTATCCTCTAGCACTCTCACTAGATCAGCTACGACTGTGTTGACGAGCTTCGCAACAGATTCGGCCAGATCGGTATCATAGCGCGGTGTGCCTTTGAACTCGTTGAGCGAAGGACTGGCGATGAGTTGAGAGATGACGCTGTGAAGGTTAAGAAAAGAGATCATTTCCGTTTTGTCTGCGGGACGCATCTTTTTGCCCACAATTTCGTTGAAAGAATCCACAGCTGCATCACGAACTTTATCATCTCCCCCTGACTCGTTCGTCCTTCCAATAAGAGGAAAGATCTGACCCAGCATAGGATCGTTAATGATCAAAGAGATATCGATCCAGCTTATCCATTTCCCTATAACTTTGAGGGTCATCTCGACAACGCTGTCATTGAGATTTCCGTATTGCGCAAGGAGATCTTGCCATGATTGTGCTATTTTCGGTACATCTCTCTCTCGCATGAGATCCTTTAGTTCGGTATGGAGCTTAACTTGATTTCCCTGGCGAGCAACAAGAACATCGGCAATTTCATCATGGATCGAACTTAGAATTCGCAGGTACAGAACCACACCAGCGAGGTTATCGTAGCGGGAGCTGCCAGGGGATACAGTTAGACCCATAAAATCATCGATGAATGTTTCCCAGCCTTCTTTGTATAGAACGACGAAGAGGGTGGTGAAGATCTGGGTCAACTTGTTCTGAATACTTGGAGAGTCGGAGATGGTGTGTATATCTGGGGTGTAGTTGGTTCGAACGTATTGGAGAAGTGCATCTCGTAGGAAATGGAGGTTTTGGGTGTCGAGGGACTGAACGTGAATAGCATTATTGATGATTTCTAGCCCGACGAGGCGGACGACTTCGGAGGGTGGTTGTGGTCTCGTGAAGAGGTTAACGCAAACCTGCCAGGCCTGCGGATCTAGGCGGAGTTGGTTGAGATATTCGAAGGCTTGACCCTTGAGGGTTTGATCAGAGGTAGGATTCCAGGCAATCTCGATGGCGTCTTCGATCTAGAGTGTGGCATGTTAATATCCGTGAGTAGCCGGATAGATTTTCATGGTGGAGAGGGACTGCAATGTCTTTCTCGGACAAGCCAGCCATACATATGCAGCTCGTCACAGTCGAAAAAACATGCATGAGAAGACGGTACTCATAGCGGTGATGCTGATTGACAGTGGGGTGAGACGCATGGGAAGGGGATGACGATACTCACCTGAGACTCCATGATGGTTGCTTGTATGCCGTTCCTATAACATGCAGTGGCATGCGATGGTCATCATTAGATGTCAAATGGTGTTTTCTGGTTCGTTCAGGGACTCGGTCTGTTGTTTGTCGACGTCGGTATCGGATTTGCTGAATGACGAAAATTGCTTGTGTGGTTAAAGGTCCGGTTCCGATACTAAAGAATGTGAAGAGCCGTTTAAGACCCCACCTTCCACAGCGGTGAGCTGTTCAAATTGCCCCTCCCTAGATTAGGTACCTCTCTTTGCTACCCCTCCGCCCACTTCTCTCCACAAACAGGCATGACTCTCGGGCAATGGCTTGCATGCGACAATGGTTCTAGATGCATTCTCTACATGTTTACCGAAGTCGGTAGATCCTCGGTTTATTGATATATGAAGAATACTCTTTGCAACTATCCTCTCATGACAATGGTGTCTCATAATAGTTGATGGCAAGCTTTCTAATCAAGTTCAGGGGCGAATGAGCAACATCACCATCACATAACGACCAAGAAAAAAAAGAATGAGTTCTCCGTGTCTTCACATCGGCAATGAGTCAAGTCAGTGGGTTTGCCAACAAGGGACGACAACATCGCAAGCCAGTAATGCCAAAGGATACGAACTATCATCTGGTCGACGGCATCGAATAACGCCCATCTCCTAGGCATCTTGGCAGTGCGAATCCAAACTGTGCACTCCTGCGCTTCACCTACATGCCATATTACTTCTTAGACTTCAGGTCACTCTGAATGTTTCTTTGTTGCCTGCGATCATCTTTACGAAGCATCACAAATATGATGTAGACTGATCTTCTGTGGTGGTGGTCAGACCTGGGCATCGCAGCCGATCTGTTCAGTCATGGTTCGGAGTATCCTTGTCTACTGTAGTCGTTGTGCCTGTCGAGGATAACAGGTAATATAGGAGTTTGGTAGTATGTTGGAGATAGTATTCGATACTTGATGTCTCGTCGTGTCGTTGAAACCCTCCTAAATCTGTTAGAACTGAGGCCTCATACCCCCGAGCTCTCTGGTCAAGACCAGATATTATCTGGTTCGAAGTCCGTCAGAGACTATCCGTCAAGAGACTTTTATGAACGCTCGTAAGGTACTGCCAGGAATCACAAGGGACTTCGTTTTGAACAAAGGGGCGCTTCATGGGCCTTGGACGTTTCTCTTATCTTGATTGATTTCCTCAACCCGACGGCCTCGCCCTGATAAGCAAAAGTCATGGTGACAATGAAGCCGAAGTCTCCCGTCGGAATATTCGTCTCTTCATGGTAAGACGCTTTTCAACAGACAATAATGGCAGATTTCGTTTCAGAAAAAGTGGTTCGATGTATATGAGAACACACAGCATCAGTGAACGGTGGAGGATATGAAGAAAGGCGGAATGGCCGTCAAAGTTGGGAGGGCGGTAACACACTGACTAATCCATCGGTTAAGTCGAGATTCAACACCATTACGATCAACACTAGGTGGAAAAGCTGGGTGGCAAACACGGATCTTATCAGAGTGAAAATTTGAGAGAAATCACCAACAGCTACTCGTCCTCCGTATTTCGTGGCTCCAGTCTTGGCCCCTATTCCGTCTTTCTTCGTAAGTTAAATTACAGTCTGGCCGCCCCTTTCTTCATACCCCACGTTACTCTAGCTCGAAAGAAGCAAAGCCGCAAGCCACCAAAAGCCGGAGCACATGAAACGGCAGAACCACCGCCATTAAATCTCATTTCGGAACAGACTTTGCAACACTAAAAAGATGAAATGTACAGAGTGGATGCCGATGCGTAGTACTTGATATATCGGTGTGAGCGGAGGCAAAGAAGATGGCTGGCGGCTCAACCGATAATTCGGATCCATTTGGTTGATGCAATGTCGATCATAGAAATCTCGCCGTTTCTAAATTGATGAATAGGGAGTAAGGACATCCATTCGGCGCACGTTTCTTTCACGCGCCGTCGTTTCAATGGAACACGCGCGCGCGATGCTTGAAGAAGACGTGCTCGACTTGCAGTCAGAGTCAGGCGACCACTTTCCTCATACTACCTAGGGGACGAAGGACTTCTGTAGTAGTATCATCTCTTTTTGGGGCAGTTACTACTATGCCCATTAGACACTGCTGACAGTCATACGAAAAATCGCACTGCAACACCAAGATACGTTTAGACCGACTTTCAAGATTGTTGGAACTGCGTGATTAGCATCGACAACTCCCTCTTAGATCGTTCAATTGCCGCCAGTTCCGATCTCCAAGTCATTTTATCCCCATAATTTCTCAACCGTGACAGTGGATATGTGCGCTTACAAAACCTCCACCTCAAGGCCCGTCAAGGGTACTTTTTAGTAATTACGGATATGATGTTTGAGGGAAGTTGTCCGGTGTACCCTGCTCGCCCAGTAGTTCCCGATCTGACCATGCCTTATATTTCAATCATTTCAAGATACGATGTCCTTCAGCTTTGGGATAATTGCTTGCAAAGAAAATCAGCGTGGCCGGCGGTAAGGGGTCGGGAATTTTGCTGTTCCTGCATTAGCGCCAACCGAAGACAGCAATGATTTGATGACTGAGATTCTTTGAGATTTCGAAATCTTACTCTGTCATAATACATGAATAAGTTACCGACCAGAATAAGCCTTGCAGCACAGTATCAATACTGTTTAGGGCGAATCAACAGCGAATAAGGCTTCCCTCATATTGACCGTCCACAGATCAAACATGCACTATCACAGATTTGCGGAGAACCTAGCAGGCATGATCTCGTTTAACCGTCCAGCTGGCAAGGCTTGTTTACTACAATATGCCCCTGAAAGTGCTGCTGAAAGTGCTGGCAGCCTTCTGCTCGTCATAGACAGGACTAGATGAGATCACTTGTCAAAGCGTTATGAAAGGACCTGAAGATCTTAGAGCGACATAACTAGCATATTGAAAGACAAGGAATTGCTCATGATAATGATCTATTGGTTGAAGAATACTTTGTCTATCTGTCCGCTAGTAATCAACGCATATTGTCCAACAAAGAAGTATCAACCTATCACTCCGCAATATTGTTGAAGACCGGATTGAAGGTCCTAAGACTCCTCGGCAAGACCATTGTATTGGTACTTCTTCATCTTTCACCTTGCTCATCAGTATTTTGGGCTAACTAGCAATGCTACATCCTCATTGGTAGGCTTACATGGGTTTGTCAAGAACCCTAGTCCTAGAGGAGAACTACCCCCTACCAATAAGCTCTCGAGGCTGCATGGAAGTAATTCTGCTCACGAATTATCATCAACCATTGGATCATGGGAATTCTTTGCGGTAAGAGCATTAAATAACAATATACGAATGAATGAAGGCTTTGGCGGGATACTGATATTGAGACTTGCACCCAAGGTCTTTGTCACTGGTCCTTACTGTAACAACACAAAGAACAATTCCGGACAGCAACAAAGCCTTGCCACACAATTTCATCGCATCGGACCGTCTGTAAAGGAGGGAGGGTCTACAAATCGGGGGATTACATTACGAAATAGATACATATGGACTTGTGGGGAAGAAAAACTGGGATGGAACTATCGGTAGACGCCCTCATCAGTCCCCACCACCAAAGACATGCCTCTCACGGCTAGCATCTTGCCTCTTATGAGCGGAGACTGTTCTGGAAATCCTCCTTTTCCACTCCTTTCCGACCCCAGCGCAATTTCCCATAGCGCAGTCATCAGGTGGCCATGGCACCAGAGGCACATTCAGTCCTTTGTCGAACTCAGTGGTATTAATAGCCGACATCTCTGCAAGATACTGGGCTCTCTTTCCTCTTCCTTCTCCAGCCCAAATAGCCAATTCGCACTCTTGCTCAGCTCTTGACTTCGGTCGTCCATTCTTTAACCAACGCTCAAAGCTTTCAGCTTACCACACTCTTTACCAACCCCCAGCAAGCCAATTACCTTGTCGTTCTTCAACGTACAATCCAATTAATCAATCAAAATGCGTTACTCCGCTGTCGCCTTCTTCGCTGGTGCCGTCATGGCCGGCTATGCCACCCAGCCCTACAGCACCACTGAGGTCGCTCCCACCACCTCTGCCTACCCTACTAGCAGCACCGACACCTGCACTGAGGAGACCAGCACCGTTGCTCCCACCACCAGCTACCCGGCCACTGCCTACCCAACTGGCACCACCTACCCTGCCAGCTCCGAGACTTACCCGGCCAGCAGCTCTGAGACTTCTCCCGCCGGCAGCTACCCTACCGGCACCTATCCTGCCAGCTCCGAGACCTCTCCTGCCGGTGGATATCCTACTGGCACCTACCCCGCCAGCTCTGAGACCTATCCCGCTGGTGGCTACCCTACTGGCTCTTCCTCTTCTTACCCTGCTTCCTCTGAGACTTCTCCCGCTGGCAGCTACCCCACTGGCACTTACCCTGCCTCCAGCTACTCCTCGGTTCCTGCCTACTCTGCCAGCCTCAGCACCTCGACCGTCTCTGCTGCTACTTCTACCTACCCTGCCGGTGGTTACCCCAGCTCTGCTAGCTACCCTGCTACTCCCATCACCTCTGTGATCCCCGTTACCTACACCACCTGCATCCCCACCGTCACTGTCAGCTACTCGACCACCGTCATCAGCCCCAGCGGCTCTCCTTCCGGCTACCCTACCGGCAGCTACCCCGCTGGTGGTTACCCTACCGGTAGCTACACTCCTTCTCCCTACCCCACCAGCAGCCCCATCCCCACCGGTGCTGCCTCTTCCCTTTCTGGCTCTGCTGTCGTCGCCGCTGCCGCTGGCGTCGCCGCCATGATCTTCGCCGCTTAGATGGTTTCTCCGGAAACGTTGGATTGTTGGTAATTGGTTTATGGATGATAGAAAATCAGCCTTGGGGGAAAGGCTATGACAAGTTTACGATCTTCATACATTTACATGGGCCTGTCTTTGATCTTGTTTTGTACTTAATTTCTAATTGTATCTAGGCGCTTTAGGGAAGCCTGAACTTTCGACAACAAACTTCTGTGCATACTTAGTGCGTTCCGAACCTACAATCCAAGTAGCTTTTCCCTTTTGGCGAATGTCGTGACCGTAATCTGCAACTGTGACTGTAACGTTTCTGTTTCCTGGGTTGGGGACCTTTCGAATGCAGGGCCGCTTTTCCCCCTGTCGATCATCACCTTCCAGAAATGCTAGTTCGAGACCCTGGTGCCATCTTTAATTTCCCATCCCCTGTACTCCCAGATCCGTTAGACCGCACTGCCTCGTATCATTAATTAGAGATTTGGGAGAGAAAGTCCTCGGTCGAGAAAGAAACAACCAACTTGACAAACCCAGTACTAACGACTGGTAACTTTAGAATTACAGCGTTACTTCGAGGCGTACTCTGCGGCGCTCTATTGGTTGTATTGGGTTCCACTTTTCTATGTTATATTTCGAATAATCCTCTGCAACAGTCTTGTACGTAATGAAAACACAGACACTGCAAAAAGAGCCCAGAACACTGGCAGACTGGAAAAGTACTTTATTTCCCTTGTAATTTCGGAGCCTCATTCTCAACTTTGCAGATGCTTCAGTCTCGATTTGCCTCGATCTTGTCCTTTGCGTCGGATATGACGGATAGAATCCGGAACACAACGGGTTAGAAGCTGCGTAACCAACAAGATTTCTCTTCGACCGTTAGGCTCAGTTCTACGCTATACCTAAGATTGGGCAGAGTAAACGGCCAAGCCGGCAATGAAAGAAGCCTCCACACTGCCAAGCCAAATTCTGTTCGGGGTAAGATGCTGCGCTAGAAACAAAGAATTTATTGACACTCTGGAGGAAAGCAGATGCGGTTCCATATAGTCGAAATGGTGGAGAACTCCTGAGTCGCTTGAGGAGGGTAATAACACGGGTTCAATCTCTTTCTCATATTAACCGTCTTCTCTGGCTTGGTACCAATGCTTGCAGTTTTGGTTCTCAATGAGTATTCTTATTGACGTTTGAATTCTGCCTCCTGGCTTCAAGTTTCCTATGAATAGCAATCATGTTAAAAACCATAATGTCACGGTTTGGTGTTCTTCTCAAGCAGAGTAGAGTTAGATGATTGGTGCAAATGCTGGAAAGACGAGACTTGCTTCTCGGGCTCTTTGCATATTGCAGATGATTCCCAGTCTGATTTGAGGTTATGCCATCCATTTAACAGTGGCGGATGCTCTACTGATATCAAGAGTTACGGCCTTTCCTTGAGCTCATCATTTCGCAAGTGGTAGTTAATGGAGGGCAAAGAAAAGGGACCGAGCGGCTAGGTCTGAGATGGTCGCAGCCGTTCTGCACTAGTATGGCCAGCTCCATTCTAGCCTCGGTGTATTCAGTCGACCCGGATGGGTATGTTGGCTCTCTCGGTAGGACATATCATCGCTGATCAGAGTCATATGCGCTGCTGAGAGCATCAACAATGAAGGAGGAGGAGGGTAGGGGTTCCTACTAGTACTACAGCAGACTCATATACATCTCAAGTGATAGAGGTAACCCAAATAGTTGTGAACAAGCTTAACTGGTAAATATGACTAGAGTGTGAATACGTGGTCACGTAAAAAAGAAATTTGTTGGTTTCATTATACAATAGTACATTTTCTATTAAAAACGAAAACCAAAGGATTCTAAACTTTACATAAAAAATTTTAATACTCCGTAGTATTAACTACTTACTTCACGAACTTTCTACTGCTATGTAAGCAGGTCATGACAGGCAGACTGCAGCCAAGCTAGATTTGATCATGATATTACCATCGGGGCTGTTTCCCTTTAAAACGCAGACAAACCTTAGCCGACGTTGAGATATGGGAGGACCTATGCTATCAGTCTCTGTGTGCGCCGTGTTATCTAGAGCACGTGGATCAGAGTTTTGAAGCTTCGAACGCACCATCCTCGTGGAATTGCAGATTATCACAAAAAGGTTGGCATGAGGCCTGGTACTGAAGACTGAGCGAGTTATATCAGTTTGCTTCTTTATCAACGGGGGCTCCTCACTTGTACGGAAATAATGTTGCGATCTACTGTGCCTGAAAAACACACGTATCCTGATCACCACACTTAAAGAGAAGAAAGGCGCTTGGTATAAAAGTTTGCACAACTTCAAGACGTGTCATAAGTATTTGAGGGATGTCGAGAAACCGAGATCAGCTATCCAAAGACACATGATCGAAGCGGATGTCTCGGCGGAGGAAAAAAATAACTTTTAAGCAAAGACAGATCAATAGCTTTTCATCAAGGGCATCTGCGCCCAAAAATAAGCTATGTACATGTCAAATTTGGAGGGGGGCGGACAATGCACACAAAGACCTACGAGAGGAGAAAAGGGGGGGGGGGGGGTGTGGAGAAAGACCAAAAGCCAGGAGAGGAGAGAACCAAACCGAAAAGGTCAAGATTCGTGACTTATCAGATCATATATCACCGCTCTGACGGTTTATAAGATCCAAGGCAAAGCCCAGATATTCTTTGAAATCATCCCAGGTAAAGGAACGACCATCGTCAGGTACAGTGTCTCTGTCACGACGGCCTAAGAGATCATTGATCATACCATTCAACTCTCTCATTTCATATCGAAGCCTGCTCAATTCGTATCGAACTTTGCTATATCAGCTTAGGTAGTTGGAGGATGTTTGCTTTTATATGAATGTTGCTGCTGCTGCCGCTTCTGCTTCTTCTTCTCTCGCTTAACCAGTTTTCCCGAACTCTTCGTTTTCAACAGCAAAACACCTCATCAAGCATTTCGAAGACGGAAAGCTGGAATACAAGAATTCGTGGTCCGTCTGTTGGCCCCGTGAAAAATGTCCAAGACATTCAGTACAAGGGGACTCAGACTGAACTTGGGTGAGTTCATTCGGTACCCTACGGCTATTACTCATATCGTAGCTAGGGCTTTCTGGAGGAATCAGGAATTTCGATGATAACCAAACTTGCTAAGGACCCCATAAGGATCTCGGCTGTAGATCAGAGCATCATGCAAGTCACGAAGGTAATTAAAACCAGATTTTGAGGGAGCTTCCCTGATGAATGTAGTTCCTACCCTGCGGAGCAGGATCGAACTAACTGTCAGCTTGTCTTATCAAGTTATATACATACCGAGTAGCTGGTGCGCCGATTTTGACACTGCCTATTCTTCACAACCTTGATTAACTAGCAATGAAACAATTCAGAAGACTTCCGAGCGTAGTTCTAGGAGGCTTATGTTCAAGTTGTACTCAAGCTATTATGTCGATAAATGTAGAGTTCCCCCGGCCCCACCAAAGATCGGCTAGCTACCAACCGACCGCCGATGCTTCCGAACTCACTGCAGCATACTCCACTCGCTCCGGGCAGGTCTCACGTAAGATGACTTCACATGCTGGGGATTATCCCTTGCTCCAGGTGATAGCTGATCAGTATACCCTTGAGGCTCATATACATAGGGTCCGGTTGAGCAAAGGGCACCTTCACCTCACTCCTCTCCCTTAACTCCTTTTATTGAACATTTTCAGAAAGCGTACCACTTTTCCCTCACCTCCTCTCGGGTAAACTCCGTCATGGCGCCGAACGTGACGCAATCGGCCGATGACTGCCGCAACAGCTCCGGAGTAGAAGATGAAGAGGGAGAGCAAAGAGATGAATACACACCATTACTCACCAAGGAGCCATTGAAGAAGAACTCTAGCGTGGTATCTCATGGGGCGTCCACAAGCTTGAGTGGTGACAGCCGAGATGAAGAAAACGGCCATGCTCCGGCGTCGCAGGCTGAAGGAGCCCCTGACTCCGCGAATCCGAAGTCCACCGTGAATATGGCGGCGCTGCTTCCGGCATTGGCGATTGGTGTAAGTATTCACTTACCTGCATGAAACAATCCGTTATAGACTTTATCAATCGCTAATTCGTTGACCTCTTACTCGTAATAACAGATCTTCCTAGTAGCCTTAGATCAAACCTTGACAATTGCAACATACGGCAAAATAGGGACAGAGCTCCGTGCACTAAACAGTACAAGTTGGATCGCGACATCATACTTCCTCACACTCACCACATTCCAGCCGCTCTACGGCAAGCTAAGCAATATCTTCGGGCGCAAAGCCTGTCTCTTGTTCGCGTACGCCGTCTTTGGCCTGGGATGTCTGGGCTGCGGCGCCGCACGGAATATCGTGCAGTTGTGTGTCGCCCGCGCCGTTGCTGGCGCCGGCGGAGGCGGGATGAATGTTCTTGTTGGAATCCTTGTTACGGACCTAGTCCCCCTGCGTGATCGCGGCGTCTGGCAGGGTTATACTAATATTGTTTTCTGTACTGGGCTCTCGACTGGAGCGCCGCTGGGTGGACTTTTGGCTGATCGGATCGGGTGGCGGTGGTGAGTTGAAAATCTTTTACCTGCTTGCCAACTTTCTTGATAAAGCGAATCTTTAAGATTCTGACTGAAATCCGAGTTGCGTAGGACCTTCACAGCGCAATTCCCCCTAGCGATCATCGCCTTCGTAGCCGTCTACTTCGCTCTAAATATACCTAAGAAACAATCATCAGCAACTGCAGAATCCCCAGACCAGCGAAAAGCAGACAACTGGACAGTCAAACTCCGCCGCATAGACGTCCTCGGCGCCTTGACGCTAGTAGCCGCTGTCTTCGCGCTTCTCTTCGGGCTTGACAATGGTAGCAACGAAGGCTGGACAAAGAAAATCACTTATATCCCGCTCTTCATTATCAGCCCCCTACTCTTCGCGTTCTTCATATTCGTCGAGGCGAAGATCGCCCGCGAGCCCTTTGCCCCGGGCCACGTGGTTTTCGACCGCCCTCTGCTCGCAGCCTACGGTGCCAATTTCTTCGGTGTCGCTGCGTATCTGGGCGTTTCATTTTTCATTGCGCTGTTCTTCCAGGCTGCGCTGGGTGTGTCGGCCACGGTCGCTGGCGTTTGGCTCGTGCCTGCTACGCTCTCTGGCTTGGTGGGCTCGCTTGGTGGTGGGTGGGTTATGAAGCGGACGGGAAAGTTTTACTGGATTACCGTCGGGAGTTTGGCGTTGTTGCTTCTTGCTACTGTGCCGATGGTCTTGGGCGTCAGGTTGCAGTCCGCGGGGCTTACGATCGCCAGTCTTGTTGCGCTTGTCCTAGGGACTAGCTGTGGTAAGATCTTCCTGGTTTAAACCTCCATTCTCGTCACATGTTATACTTTGAAATTGGGGGTTGATCCACCTATCTTTCGTATTTAACTAACAAGACACCTTTATCTAGCTATAACGACAACTCTGATAGCAATAATAGCAAATGCCGAAAGCGCCGATATGGCCATTGCTCTCGCCTGCTCATACCTATTCCGCTCGCTCGGCTCGACCATAGGCATTAGCATCTCAACAGCCACACTACAGCAAATGCTCCGTGTTAGCCTCGCCTCTGAGCTCGGAGGGGAAGACGACAAGGCTCGTGAGATCGAGGAGGGTGTCCGCCAAAGTCTCGATTACAT
Organism: Xylariaceae sp. FL0255; assembly: GCA_022578795.1. Lineage (NCBI taxonomy): Eukaryota > Fungi > Ascomycota > Sordariomycetes > Xylariales > Xylariaceae > Xylariaceae sp. FL0255. Next base: position 160,634 of record MU388865.1, on the reverse strand, counting down.
CCGGAGTCTTGACCCGGCGCTTGCCGCCGTTGTTCGCCGCTGCTACGCCGTCGCTACGCAGTGGGCTTTTGTGCCCGTTGCAGCTTTCGCGGTGCTAGCGATTCTGGCATCTCTGTTTATTCGTGAGAAGAGATTAGATCGCTCATAGAGTTACCTATTTTAGAGAAAATGGTGCAGATCACGTCTTGCTTGCTATCTTTGGGTATACTATGAATTTTTGGTTAAGCAAGAGCGGCAAACTTGCCTCTCTCAGGAATCATGTAAATAGTCGTTGATGGCGGCAAAAAGACGGCTACATATGTGGCATGTGTATCGGCAACAGTCGTACTCATTGATTGATTACTCTGCAAGCCATTAAGTCATAAAATATGGCGACTTAATCTTCACAAAGTCGAAAAAAGAGAAGTTAGATATCAGTTGATACTACGATTTCACTTCAATTCAGTGGTATTCATCAACAATCACGGGTCAATGGAACAAAAGTTTCTTAACTTTTTTTCATCATTTCAGATTTCTGACTCCATGTAGGCAGTATTATGGACAAGCACAAACCCGCGAGACCCGTAGGCTTGGATGGAGTAAGGTGGTCAGCCGGTCAGTTGAAACTGAGTGAATCAAACTCTATGATGGCATATTGGGCGAACCAAGATTCGTAAACTAATACGATGTGGTGAGTGTAGCGAGAGAGACAGGGAAATCAAAGCAGATCTATTTCCGTCCGTGAATCATCGTAAAACGTCATGAAGAGGAGAAACTACTCTCTAGGATGGTAGTGACCGTAGGAGAGCTCTAGTAGGAAGAACAGTGGGCAGAGGTCGAGTGATTGAAGGAGTCAGGGATATATCCAGTCAAAAATGGCAATGTTATCTCTCGGGGAAAACATCTCATAGAAACCCACGACGAGGAAACTGAACTCCCTCAACGGCAGCGTTATCGGTGAACCAGCTAACTCTATCACCAGCAGCCTCATTGACAAGCGCGCAAGGAAGCCCATTGCCGACATCGAATATTTCCTTCATAATCTCCTTCTTGCCAGCACCAGTCGCGACAAAAGCAATCTTGACAGAGTGTGTCACGACGGGAAGAGTCAGTGTGATGCGCTTCGGCGGCGGTTTCGGGGAGTCTTCGATGGGCGCGACCCAGGCGTCGGTCTCGCGCAACAGCGGATGGCCCGGGAACAAGCTGCAGGTGTGTCCGTCGGGCCCGGAGCCAAGCAGAAGAAGGTCGAAGATGGGTAGCTTCACGGAGTCGCCTTTCGCAAAGGAAGCGACAAGGGCCTTCTCGTACTGGTCGGCGAGCTCCTGAGTGTCATTGAGGTACTGGGTATCGATGGGGTGGATAGTGGGCTGACCAAGGGCGGTGGGGATCTTGTCGAGTAGCTCCTTCTTGACGAGAGCGTAGTTGCTATCGTCATGGTCTAGTGGCACAGCGCGCTCGTCGGCGAAGAAGATCTCCCATTTGCTGAACTGCACAACGTCGTCGTCGGATTTGGGCTCGGCGAGTAGGGCCTGCGCGAGGGTCTTGGGGAGCGAGCCACCGGATACGGCGACCTTGAAAACGTCGTGGCGGGTTATGCCGGCATTCTGGCAGGCAATAATGTAGGATCGCAGAGCGGGCGCGAGAGCGCTCACCTCGTTGAAGGCGAACAGATTGGGTTGTTTGCCTGGCATTGTGAAATTGGTGGGTGTGAGGGAGTAGAAGTATGAATACGAAAAAGGGATCTCTCTCAAGATAAGTGATAAGAAAGAGGAAAGAAGGGAAGCTCGAATGTGATGGATGGCGGGGGCAGAGCGGAATAAAAAGTGAGGTGGTGACGATTAAAAGGTGTTACGAATGGTGGGGGTTTGCTGCTCTCGCCTTATTTCCTCAACCGTCTGCGATAACTGATATTTCCTCTTCTGTAATTGTGTCATCATAATCTCACTTCATACTCAATTTTCTCAACTACGAGCCTATCATTGGGGCAGGCTGCGCATGTTATAATGCAAAGGGAAAAATGGCAGTGATGAGTAAGAGGCGCGGCGCGGGGTTCACATGCACGTCAACTAGGGTTCAATTTGGAGAAATATAGCATGGAGGGGTTATCTGCCGTCACTTGCAGGGCCACGATATTTTTTTTACTATGTTTGGAGAACCATGTCCAATTAGATTATTGGCGCAAATAATAGCAGCTCGACTAGGATAGTACTTGTTGCTATTTGATGGCGTGCCTGGAGTGCGACATCCTGCCACTAAAAGATCTACATATCATTTGATATGAAAAGTGACGATTGACGTAAGTGGTCTCTGCCACTATCCGGGACCGCCAGCGGACGGGATCCAGGAAACAACGTGGAAGAGCCCAGAAGGAGACCGTTGTTATCGTGCTCTAGCTCGGGAATATGGGCTCTATCGTCTGCCCTAGGAACTGGGCGATTTAAGTTAGGTTGGGTACAGTGGACGACGAGTGGAACTTCGACATCTCACTTGGACAGTTCTCTAAAACAGCTTCTTCATTTCTACAGGCGTGCATGACGAAAACATGAATTTTGACCGATTTATGAAAAGCAAAACTCCAAAATAGGGTGTTGCGCCTCAAAGTTTGCCATTTCTGCAAATATGTAGCTAAGGTCTCCCCCACGGCAATAAGAGTTGATTCAGTTACAGTAATAAATCACAAGTTTACCTCAAAGTCCTGTCACTGTCGCACCTGAGCGACAGCCGCCAACCGGCATTAGGCGCCGAGAGTAATCCGGTGAAAACCCCGAAACGAGGTTTCCGCCTCGGGAGCTACTTACTCCTGGGTAATCAGGCAATAGCACTATCACAACATTCACTCACCATCAATTTCGAGATTCATGGAATAGGATTATTGTCTTGATTCTCCCCTGAAGAGACACCATAAGGGAGAGACAATATGGGACAATCAAAGTACCTCAGTGGCGACTCTGCTGCGATTAACGATTTCCTAGACAAATTTGATGTGCGCCAATTACCTGTTGCTATCTTGAAGCATGTATCTAACACAACTTCTCTAGATGTTTCTATTCGACTGTGATGGTAAATGAACCATCGTGATCGCTGAATGAGGACTTCAAATTGACTCCTCTCCAGGCGTCTTATGGTCAGGAGACCATGTCTTCGAAGGGACCGTTGAGACGCTCGAGATGCTCAGATCGAAAGGTGAGATCGACCGGCGAGTCCACTTGCAAGGCTTCGATCTGACATGATGTACATGATTGAAGGGAAGAAGCTCGTGTTCGTTACCAATAACTCGACAAAGTCACGGCAAGATTACCTGAAGAAACTCACAGGCTTGGGCATTCCGAGCAACGAGGAAGAGATCTTCGCCTCAGCTTACTCATCCGCCATCTACATCTCGCGGATTCTTAAGTTACCCGCACCGAAGAACAAGGTCTTCGTACTCGGAGAAAGCGGCATAGAGACAGAGCTGCGCACTGAAAACGTGCCTTTTATTGGCGGCACCGACCCCTCACTACGCCGGGATATCACTCCGGCCGACTTCGCAGGCCTCGCCGATGGATCGATGCTGGACCCAGACGTCGGCGTTGTACTCGCCGGCCTCGACTTTCATGTGAACTATCTTAAGATATCCATGGCCTATCAGTACCTCCGCCGCGGCGCCACATTCCTAGCCACCAACCTCGACAGCACCCTGCCTATGAGCAAGACATTCTTCCCCGGCGCCGGCTCCGTCTCTATCCCCCTTGTCAACATGACAGGTCAGCGCCCCACTGCTCTCGGAAAACCCTCACAGGCTATGATGGACGCTATTGAGGGCAAATTCCAGCTTGACCGCACGCGTACTTGTATGATTGGTGACCGCCTTGATACGGATATCCAGTTTGGCATTGAGGGCAAGCTCGGTGGTACTCTTGCCGTGCTTACTGGCGTGTCCAAGAAAGAGAATTGGGAGGCAGAGGACGCTAAGTTCGTGCCAGCTTATTACGTCGATGCGTTGAGTGACTTGCGAGGGCCAAGCTCGTAATCCCGTTGCTGACGAGGTCGGAATCCTATACGTGTGCTCTTCCAGCTGCTGCGGAGAGGACAGATTCCGCTTAGAGTATGTAGATGATATAGCTTCATTAGAGGACCTAGACAAGATATGCACCAATAGACTATGTAAAGAGAGAAGATGTTGACAGTCAAAGACGTCACAACGCCTCGGCAATGATATACATTTGCTAGAACCTCATAATTAGTTCATTCCGAACGAGTTAGATCCGTGCGGCGACTTCTCCGAAACCGCAAAATCTATCCAATGAACGTCTATACCCGGAACGATGTCCCCCGCGTCAGTAATCCCCGTGATCTTCCTCCCGGCGCTTTCAGGCAACCGGGTTGATCCAGTTCATTTAAAGTCCTCTTTTTTCAGTATCTGTGTTACCAAGTTAACACTTTGTTAAGAATTGAGTCCAAATAAGACTTACAAGGTCAAATATCGTAAACTACACGGAATTATAATGGCGTCACCACCTGCACCCCTCACAGATGCGCAGAAAGAGTTCTTCCTAGAGAACGGATACATCAAGCTCACCAACTGTTTTACTCGCGAACAAGCTGAAGAGATGTGCGAAGGCGTCTGGACCCGGCTCGGTATGTCGCCTACGGACAAGAGCACATGGACGAGATTACGGACAAACGTAAGACACTCTTCTCTTCTATCTCCTTCCCCAATCATGCTCAAATCGCAGAGACAAGTCACGACTCTCGAAGATGGGTCATATCAAGGGACTACGTGCTTCTTGAGCGGGACGCTTGCTAAGGAGGCTAAGACAAAAAATTAATTATATTTACCCAAACCCATAGATGCCGTCTCACCGTATCTTCGACGCCTCCGAGTTCGCGCCGAAGGCGTGGTCCGCGATCTGCGAGCTCTGCGGCGGCGAAGACCGCATTGATCCGAAGAGCAAAGAGTGGCGGGACTCACTCATCGTGAACCTGGGCAGTCCACCCACTGACCCGTCCCTAACACCGGTTTCCGTACCGCCGCGCGACTTGCCGGGTTGGCACGTTGATGGCGACTTCTTCGTGCATTACCTAGATAGTCCTGAGCAAGCGCTGCTCGTTATTCCGCTTTTTACGGATATCGTACCTGCCGGTGGCGGGACCGTTATCTGCCCGAAAGCAGCGGAGAAGATTGCCAGATGGTTGCACTTGAACCCGGGGGGAGTCTCGCCTTGGATGGTCCCTAGAGCTCATCCTGAGTTTAAGAAAGAGAGAGGGGGTGATCCTGCGGCTTGGTATAGAAACTTGTTTGATGACGTCCCGGATGAAGGGTTCGTTGAGGCTACGGGGAACGTGGGTGATGTCTATCTGCTGCATCCATTTATGGTGCATTCTGCGAGCGATAATGCGCTGCGGAACGTAAGAATCATCACGAATCCACCTGTGAGCCTGCGAGCGCCGCATTGTTTTGATCGGAAGGATGGAGATTATAGCCTTGGTATGTGCATTCATACCCTCATAACCACATGCCATGACTTTCTTGCCTCTTTAATTTGCTTCACTGCCTATAATATGGCATTGCATCATGAGATAGAGAGCACTGATTTAACCTGGTTTGATTTAGTTGAGCAAAAGACACGGCGAAGCATAGGCGAAGAAAGGCTGACAGGGTGGAAGACCACCGCGCCGCGAGAGCCCGTGGTACCCACGAGGGTGAGGATCCAGGAGGCCATGAAGTTGGACGAGTTGAAGAGGATTGAAGAGCAAAAGAGTTTGGCGACGGCAGTAGCTTGAGTGCCTCATCCTGACAATCAGTTGCTAAATTATGTGCCAAACTTTCAAATATGGGGAAAAAGGTCGAGTTTAAGGATGTTGTTCGAGCCTCGGATTCATAAGAGATAACAACCGAGGCTGAGGTTTAAATGTAGGTATTGAGATTCCCCAGACATAAATATCTATCAAGAACTGATCAAGGACTATATCGTTACTATACATTTTAGTTGTAATTCAATTGGAGACTCGGATAATTTACATTTTATAAAACATTACTTAGTGCCGAATTAATGTTGAACACCTACCTATTCAATAGCTCACAACTAACCTGTTTATATGACGCGAGAACTCAGTCTGTTAAAGACAGATTGCATTAAAGACCTAAAATAATACACACAGTGCTTACCAATTACTCAAGAAGAGTAATGATGCTGGGTATCGTTGGCTTCAATGTTTGAGCAAGCCATGTGTGAACCCTTCAGGGACTGTGTGCTACCCGGGAACTCTACGCTTGGCCTACCCTAGAGCAAACCATTTTGAACAAACCCCTCCATGATTAGAACTGACCTCTTTGCAGATTGATCTATCATTATCAACTTCAGAATTTCTTTCATTTCCATCTCAACATCCTACGTCCTACATCTGCTCCATCCGAAGCTCAATTGTGTATTTTATACATTGCAGCCTGCCGCATTCATTGAGCTCTCAAATGCTTGAAGAGATGGCAAAGATGCCGCCACGATCAGTGGAGCTCACGCTCGTTGTCGCAGCCACGCGTAGCATGGGCATCGGCAAGAATGGCACGCTGCCGTGGACCGGATTGAAAAAAGAAATGGCATACTTCGCGCGAGTCACAAAAAAAGTTCATTGTCATACTGTTGTAAGACACTAGCTTTCATTTAATATCACCCTTCGATTGACTTAAGCTTATATCACGTCTAGAACCAAGAAGACCCAAGCGCACAGCAAAGAAACGCCGTGATAATGGGCCGCAAAACATGGGACAGCATCCCACCAAAATTTCGGCCCTTGAAAGATCGTTTGAACATTGTCATTAGCAGATCGCATTCGTCACCACCGCCGGATCCCGCGACATCAGAAATAGATCCAGCTAGAGAACCCATACGCGTCTCGTCACTAGAGCAAGCTATTGCGTATCTCTATTCTGCGACGTACCCTTCTAGTAGCAGCATAGAAGAAGAAATCGGAAGCAGAGCCTTTGTCATAGGCGGCGCACAGATCTATGAAGCAGCATTGAAACTTCGGGAAACGCGTCGGGTTCTACTCACAAGCGTCGCAAGTCCCGAGTTTGATTGCGATACGTTTTTCCCACTTGTATTAGCGGGAGAGCAAAGAAACCCCGATAAGGGACCTGAGAGCGAATTATGGGTTCGAAGTTCCAAAGACAAACTGGATAAATGGACTGGTGAGACAGTGCCCGAGGGCCTGCAGGAAGAGAACGGAACAAAGTATGAGTTCCAGATGTGGGAACGAGTTTGATGGGACATTCTGGCTGCTCCTTCGCGACAGTAGTACATGAACTGGAAGCCAAAATGCAGGAGAAGTCGCCTCACCATGAAACCTGATTTGACAAGTTCTCTCAACTGCCATCGACTGCACCAGAAGCTCGTAAGAAACTCAAGGCAGTCAATATCCGGACAATATAAGCTCTTATCTTCGTTCATTTCGTGAACCCGCTTTAGCCTGTAGTACAGTCTATCTGCACATCCGACAGCAATTTCTCAACAGCATCGAAGATAAGTGCGAAGAATGGCAGCAGATCTCACGAGCAAGACCCCAGAAGAAGAATGGAACGACCAAAAAACCCGGGGGGCAGCTAATGTAGCCCTTGACGAGCTTATGGGTATGATCGGGCTCGACGAAGTTAAGAGCGAGTTTCTTCGAATCAAAGCAAGTATCGACTTAGACAATATGTATTTCGGTCCCCAACATGAACGGCGATCTGCTGCATTTATCGGCAATCCTGGGACTGGAAAGACAACTGTCGCAAGGATCTATTCAAACTTCCTTTCTTCGCTCAAAGTATTTGGCTCTGGCAAGACTTGGACATACAGAGAGACGAGTGGCTCACTGCTCGCCTCCGGAGGCATACCAAAACTGGAAAGACTCATTGAGCAGATCACAGATGGTGGCGGTGTCGGTGCATTTTTTATTGATGAGACTTATCAATTAGTCAACGGTAACACTGGTGGAGGTAGTAGCGTCCTTGATGCTTTGCTTGCCGAGATGGAAAACCTACAAGACAAAATTGTCTCCATATTCGCAGGGTATGCCGATGATATGGACAAATTTTTCGGCCATAATCCTGGCGTACGAAGCCGAGTGCCTTACCAGATTAAGATCGAGGATTACGACGTCGATCAGATCCTACAACTTTTGATATCAATGATTAAGAAGAAGTATAGTGGACGTATGGCAATTGCCACATGCCACACGAAGCGTGAAGACCCTGAATTTTTATTGAAGTTAGCCGCGCGACGTATCAGTAAAGGACGCAACATCAAGGGCTTCGCGAATGCGAGGGCAGCGGAAAATATGGTATCTACAATGCACCACAGACTTTCAAGCAGATTAAACCGCGAATATTCCCAACACTCGAGCGGTCTCAAAGCTCAAAATCCAAACCCCTTCTTGATGATCGAAGAAGATATTCTCGGAACCGTGTTCAGCCCCAAGAGTCAAAACGCGGCTTTGAAAGAATTACAGGCAATGATCGGTCTGCGTCAAGTGAAAAGGGCCGTACGCGCCATGATCACCAATATGATTATCAATCGATGGCGCGAGGTGCATGATCAGCCGCCGATGGAAGAGTCGCTCAATAAAGTGTTTCTAGGCAATCCCGGCACCGGTAAGACGACGGTGGCCAAACTATACGGCCTGATTCTCGTCGGTCTCGGGTTGTTAAGCAATGGGGAAGTTGTGGTGAAGAACCCAGCTGACTTCACCGCAGATGTTCTGGGGGGTTCCGAGAAGAACACTAAGGCGATTCTTGAAGCGACTAAAGGGAAAATACTTGTTATTGACGAGGCATATATGCTAGGAAGCAGGTCAGGAGCAAAAGGTACTAGCGGACATAAAAATCCATACATGGACACTGTCATCGACACACTGGTGGCCAATGTACACAGCTACGCAGGGGATGACCGGTGTGTGCTTCTGTTGGGGTACAAAGACAAGATGGAAGAAATGTACCAAGATGCCAATCCAGGATTCAAGCGAAGATTTCCCCTCGAGTCAGCATTCGTCTTTGAGGATTACAGTAAGGACGAACTGCGGCAGATATGGAAATCCAAGATGAAGGCTCGAGGCCTGAGAGCGAGCGCCGAAGTTGAAGAGCTTGCGATGGAGATGATGGAGACTCAGCGACATAAACTCAATTTTGGAAACGCCGGCGAGATTGATATCATTTTGGATGCCGCGCAGGGGAACTATCGCGAACGGATCCAAGATGAGGAATCCTTGTATGGTCTTCCGGTAGATCTACAACTTGCAGACGTCGATCCGGATTTCCAGCGTCTTGCAAGGGCTGCTCAGGATATTGACGAATTCTTCAAGGATATTGGTGAGCCTTTTTTGGAAATTGTTCTCTACGGGTACCTACAAAGATATTTGCATTGGTTACTAATCTGCATTATGCAGTCAGCTGTGAAGAGGTTAAAGGCATTGTAAAGAAATGGCCAGCTCGGATAGCGCAGGCAAAGAAGAGCCCCGACCTAAATATCGCGGATTACATTCCCATGGTCTTCACATTTGTCGGGCCTCCAGGTATGTTGTACATAAATTCCTACAAAAACGGTGATAGGAACTCACAAGCCTTTCCTAGGCACTGGCAAGACTACCACCGGGAGTCAAATCAGAAAGCTTCTCTACAGCCTCACTTTACTTTCTAGTAGCGAAGTGAATACCATTTCTGCAAGCGATCTCATTGGCGAATTCATTGGACAGACAGGCCCAAAGGTCCGACTACAATTCGAAAAATCGCTGGGCAAAGTGCTTTTCATTGATGAGGCGTATCGCCTTGCCGAAACACATTCCTATGGCCAGGAAGCAATCAACGAGATCGTTAACTGCCTCACGGAACCCAAATTTAAAGGTCACATATTCGTCATATTTGCTGGATATGAGGATCACATTGACTACCTTTTAAGTCGAAATCCAGGTTTTGCAGGAAGAATCAAGCAAACACTCCGATTCTCGCCGCTTAAGGTTTCCGAGGCGACTGAATTGCTGGAAAAGCGGCTCAGTGGGAAGTCTTTCACATTTAGAAATCTGCAAATTAGCAAATCTGCTGCTATTGCCGAGAAAATGGGGCAGCTTGTCCAGATGTCCGGTTGGGCGAATGGGCGGTCAATAGGAGATCTTGCTAAAAATATCGAGGCTATGGCTTTGGATCAAAGTGGTGCCGACCCTCCTTATATCATTGATAAGAAGATGATCCTAGCTAAGCTTGAAGATATGGCAAAGCAGCTGAAGTCCGGAGGAAGAGATGGCTTTCCATCTGTTCGAGCGCTCGCAGCCCCCCAAACTCCAATGGCCGCATCAGACACTTTGAAGCAATTTGTCCCCCCGACAGTGATGAAACAAAGCACTCAACGGTCGCCCCAAGAACCAGAAATTTCATCCTCACCTTCAGGGCAGCCTCAAGGGCCGCGTCTGGGATCAGATCTTCCCCCTCAATCTACAGAAACTTTGTCTACAGACCCAAAGATTGTAGCGAAGTCTAACATGGACGATGCCGAATCTAGGATTACGAAACAGCGCGTGCAACCGAAAAACGAAGAGGCAGAACTGGTTCTGGCTAGTTCAAAGCCACTATGCCAAACAATTGACTCTGAAATTCGAATTACAGACCCCAAAGGCAGGTGCTCGAAGCAGGCAGTCAACCCAGACCTGATCGCTGGTGTGGAAGCAGCAACAAGTTTGCAACGGCAAACATTTACCCAGAGCCGGACAGCTGATCATAATCTGCAAGCACCTGTAATTTCCGGCGCGACCTGGAGGCGCAAGCGGAAAAGGCCGGCAGAAAGTCAGCAGGGAATGCCAGAAAAGAAAGCTCGTACTGAGACCGCTGAAGATGAGAATACTAAGGAAGAAGACCCACAAGAGTGGAAATTAGGGCGAGTGTTCGTGGGACAAGGAATACAAATTCCGGCCAGATCGCAAATAGTACAATCGTTATGGCAGATATTTCAAGACGGCGTTCAATACCTTGGACAACGTGGACAAGCAGAACGGGAAGAACTAGCTCTGGAAGAGGCCGAGCGAGAGAAGGCAGAGCAAGAGGAAATCGCACACGATAAAGCCGCCCAGGAAAAGGAAGCCGAGAACAGAGCTGCAAAGGAACGAGCTGAAAAGGAGAAAGCAGATGAACAAAAGGCTGCACTACGGAGAGCAAAGATTGGGAGGCTTGCGGAAGAGAAGGCCAAGAAGGCGGCTCGTCTAAGGGCTGAGGAGCAAAAGGCACGAGAGCAAGTCACATTAGAGCAAGGTGCACGGGAGCGAGCAGGGCAAACCGTGAGAAGACAGAAGCTTAGTAGATGTCCTCAAGGATACGAGTGGAACTTGGTGGGAAATGGTAGATATCAGTGTAAGGGAGGCTCTCACTCTGCCAGCGCGGCTGATTTGGGCCTCTAGACTTGTAGAGGTATGTAGCTAATTCAATGCCGCGGTCTGGCCAAAAGGTCAATGTGAATCCGAGCGTGGTCATTTATTTTTGGGAGTTGTCCTGGGCTCACTGGTGTAGGAGAGAGGTCGTACTTGTGATATGTAACGGCGACCTTACAGGTTCGCGATATATTCGCTACTTGAGAATTATGCCTTTCGCCTTTTGGTCTTCTCACAATATCTTGCGATTTATTTCTTGAAAGTATCACTTCTTGATACCGTCAATGGCAATGCTATTGACCTAGATCAGCCGATGCAAGGGCTAGTCAGAGGGTTGAAGCTAGGGGTCTTAGTCATACGGCATAGGCCAGGGATTTCCTCTCTTTGCACGGTCTACTGGGACCTCGAATTGTATTGAAAGTAAATAAATGGCTTCATTCAGATTATTCAGCTACCAAGAAAACATTATAACTGCTTGAAGTGCCATACTACTGCGGCTCCCAAGAAAGGGATCGATCATACCATTGGCAAGACAAGTTTAGTAAGATCACGACAAGGCTAAGGCACCTTCGTGACCAATATAGTCAAAATCTAGGGCAAAAGTTCTCATGGAAGACTGCGCCTTTATTAATTGCGGTATAGTGAGAAATTACTGAGAGGACCCAAAATATAAGAGTTGAGTAAAGCCGAGCTCCTTATCACATTAATTACATAGCGGCCACAAAACATCAAAAATCTGCTCATCAGAGCAGCTGAAAGTTCTACGCCTGCACCACTTCACCTTCAACAAATATCATATTACCTAAAATGAAGTTCACTTACCCGGTCCTGCTACTGGGCACCCTAGCTAGCACGCGGTAGTAGCCGATGTCACGGTCCTAGCGGCGAACCCAAATGCCTAGGTTCGAGCGAAAACGACTTCTCCAAGCAGACGGCACAACTCCAGGCAAATGGGTAGTACCGAGAATACGTATTTGTGGACGATCCTAGGCCCGATACTAAAAATAGTGACGCTGGTAGTGGCCCCCGCGCAACGGCTTGCAATGGCACGTCGTTTAAGTGTGCCCTTGTAGTGGGAAGCCCAATGTCTATCGATCCGACCAAATAGTCCTTTCCCTGTTCAAAATTGTACTTGCTGCTAGAGTCGGTGCGGGCACGAACGGTCTGCGGGACGTGGTATTTTGTTTGGTCGTTGGTCGATATGTCTTTATCAGCTGTGCTGCAACAGCAGTGAGAAACACGAAGTTCAATTCCGACAAGAGAAGCCCTTTAATATGATTATCTAGAACATTTCTATACGTGCGTATTTATATGTGTGTCTCTGCGAACACGCACACGAGATATATGATCTAGCCAGGAGAACAGTATTGGGGCAGCACATCCTGCATACTGGGATCTGCGCACGCCTGTGCTAAAGCCAGCTGATACTGCTTGACTGTGTATAGCATCGAAACAACCGTGAAGGGTATGTTTACAAGCGAAAGAAAGGCAACGGCGATGGCCACCCAGAAAGTTACAAATGGTAGCAGATTCCGCCCGTCTTTCTCGAGCAGCAGCTGCTTGAGACCCTTTGGGTCTTCGTTCATGATCCCTGCCAGCTCCGCTACACGATCTCTCCAGACGTGGAACTTTCCAAGGTCCAGACACATGTCTCTAGGTCTTGAGCAGTAGCCTACATCTTGGAACTCCTTGCCGTTTTGGGCTAGGAATTTCCTTGTTAAGTCGTCGCACAGCGGGAACAAGAGGTTGAGCGTGTCGATTGCTTCTTCTAGGATCGGTCGGGGTATAATTGGGTTTCCTGAGTTTCGGAGATGATACCAAAGAAACGCTTTCTGTGGCGGATTAGTATTTGAATATCAGCAGCAGCTTAGACGACGCGCTACTATTCAATGCCGAATGGCCTTCATTGAAGGAGATACGTACTACATAGAGTCAGTAAGTGAAATTAGTATGGATCATATGAGATCTTAAAGGACATACCATGTTCGTAGACTGTAACTATCTTTGACTTCCAGTTGATACTTAGATGTTCGCTTAGATTAGATGTCCAAAATATGCGAAATCCCCTATAAGAACAGAGGTAAGGCAAGGAAAGGCTGGGGTCAATCCTGCCCGTAACCATATCGGACGGATTTGAGCTGTTGCTCATGAAGTGATTCGCAATCGCCTCTGAAAGGCTATCGTCCCCTACCCAGTCAATGACTGCTGTCTGGACCGGCGATATCGGTTCTGTGCTTCGAGACCCTACCCGAACATCGAGTGTCAAGAGCATCCGCAGGGTCCTATCGCCAGTGCTGTGAACTGCCGCTTCAGAGGCCGAGCTGGGTAAATAGGACCTGACAATCTCGAGATATTCTTTTCTCGAAGGCATTGCATCTTGCTGTGATGTGAGGTGTCCGATGATGGCAGTAACATCAGAAACGGTAATATCCGCGTGTCTCCTTCGAAGAGCCTCAGTTTGAGCTAAGAAGTACGCGAAAATCCCCGCGAGTGGTCTTTGAAGGTTATCCTCCGTTGATAATCTTGGCCATATATTGCGACAGAGCTGAGAAAACTCGGTTTGTAACATGGTCCTCACTGATGCTCTGAAATGTGGTTGTGGAATGTCTCCCAATGTCCAGATGTCAGGCAAGCCAGCAGGCGGGTGATAGAGGATTTTAACATGACGGGATGATCCTTCGCGTATTAATGAGAATAAATATGAGGTATCGCATGGTGGTATTGGAGATCTTTATGCTCATATCATGTTTAATGCTGTCTGGGTTGGAGCTGGTTTTGCGATCATCAAGCCCGGATTGACACAGCCACCACTCCGCCCGTAGCTGCATACGAATCCCGGCAAGCGCCCTCCCGATCCTCCTCCGACCATGTCTGTTGACTGCGACGTCGAAGAAAATGGCATAACTTATTTCTTCTCATTATAACCATGTCAATCCCGTTCTTTTCTTGGTCATGAAATCCAACGGCCAAGAAATGGCTGGTACCAAGATGAGTACACTCGGTGCCCCCCCGGCTTCCACACACAATGGCGAAAATATAGAGTTGAGCCAGCTTCCTGTAAGACCGAGTTCCTGGAAGAGAAAACTCCAAGGTCGAATAGATTCATGGACACAGCGGACTGTAGCGTCGAAAGAGCACAAACACGCGACGTCGCCAAATCTCAACGACACGTCTGACGAGATACAAGATTTGAGAGGCGGATCGCAAGCCTGTTCAAAAATCAACAATGAACCTCCTAATCCCCCCTCTTCACCTCCCAAGATGTTTATGCAGCAAACCGACTCGCAGACCTCTCTTACGAATTCATCTCTCTTCAGCAGAAAATCTTTCCCGTCCATATTTAGCAATAGTACAGATGCAACCTCGATTTCGAACGTATCTCTTGCAAATGGAGCAACGCATTCTGTCGATAGCTCGCTGGTTAAACCATTCAAGAGACTGAGGAATAAGACAATACTTTATCTCGCTCATGATGATATCCAAGTGCCTCCGGATATTCGAGAGCAATGGGATAAAATGGATCTAGATCGGCTGAGGACGGATCTCCGTGATGTTGTCATGGGAATCTACCGCAAAGGAGTTGATAAAGAATCAAAACGACCCCGGAGTCGACATTTCATCCCACTTGGGAACCATGAATATGACATCTCCTTTGAGCTCCGGATGTCGGGCTGGGTTTCTTGTGCCTCTGAGTATGTCAGTATTGGCCCTACAATTTGGATTACCTGTGGAAGCACCTGGGCTTGCAAGGACATGAGAGCTGCGATGGAGAGTATAACTTGGCCGACGCTCCCAGTAGAAATCCACGAGGGCCGCGTCCCTCTGCCTTCTGTACTAGATGGCATTGTGGATATCGATAAGCTGGACTTGTCAGATGGAGTTTTCCTCGGAGACGACGTTACGGTCTATTTTCATGTCGAAGATCCGACTACGCTGCCATCAGCGTGTGGATTGCTCTGTTGCGCGACTGTCAAACAGCGCGATACATATTCTCATTATTTTAGCCGGATCGGAGGTCTTATTACAACTGCAAACACCCTCATGTCAACTCACTTTGGCATATCCACGGCGCACGGAGTGCTTGACCATCCCTGGTGGCACGAGCGACTCCGGAGGGAGGTCATGGGCGGCGTCATTGACGACGAGAGCCAAATGTTCGAGAACAATAACGAAGAAGACAACGAGAGCCTGTATAGTAGGGATAGCATGCAGACTGAGGACGATAGTCCCTGCACTTCCAGATTCGAGTTTAGCAATGCACCCGTTCCGCTCTTTGATGATAGTCGGCTTCAAGGCTATCGCGATCCATGGTCGGTATCACGCTGGAAAAAAGTTACTCAGCCTGGGAGGCTCAGTTTTTTAGAAGGAACTGTACCGATTAATCGTCACTTCGAGCCTCACATACACCTGCACGAAGATCCTGCAGTCCCGACGGATCACGTTGTGGTTCCGATTGATCGGTCTCCGGACCGGCACTCGAACTCGGAGTTTGGAAATAGTTACCTGCCATTAAGCGATTTGTCAAATACCTCGATTAAAATCGTCAATCATTTAAACAATGAAGATCTTACTGAGGGCCCAGTAGATCTTCTTTGCGGTATACGTTCGACATTGCCAGGCCGCCTGTTAGTGGGATCTACCTGCCTCACTATAGGCGGCAGGTTCTTCTCGCTCCGAAAGATTAGGACTGCGGGACCCCTTGGTGAGTAAGTTGTTCATCTCGCACAATGCGGCTATTAATTTCCATGACAGCAAGAGGAATTTCAGGGACGTGGGTCGTTCGAGGCAGCCAACTGTGCGGAATGATAATCGCTGTCTCGTCGCAAGAATCGTACGCATTCATGATGACGGCCGAACAACTATTCTCGAATATGAAGGCTAGCATTCCTTCCATCGAGTCGGTTGAAGTGTTCACAACTATTAGAAGACAATTGTCTTCGAAAGCGCGTCCGAAGATAGCTCGACGGTCGTCGTTACCGGAGGCAGATGTCCCCATTGATGACACTCTCCCAAAGCCGAAGGCATGGACAAAATTGTTCAAAGGATTGAAGACATTTCAGAAATCATCGAACACGAGCAAATTGGTCTCTGATGCAGTGGCCGACGCTAGGGAAAATGCGAAAAGAAAATTGCAGCACTCGAGGCACTCGATGTACGAGTTTCTAACAGATTTTTTCGATACATCAGATGTCATAGAGATCCTGCCGGACGAAGATGCTTCAAACAGTGATGTCGACCTGCGGCCTTTTGAGCGGCAAACGGCTCGCATCATGACTGTTGATGTCCCGCCTCAGAACCTAAGGAAGACATCGTGGCCCAAACAGAGACGCAAGTTGGCAATCCCTGCTCTCGAGCCTATATCCGAGACGAGCTCCGAAACCGCATCGAACGTGTTAGACTTGTCGAAACCAGAATACATCTTCATGAACTCCACACCGTACACCATGACCAAACCTACATTCAAGCACGGTCCGATCCGCCTCGAAATAGAAGGCCCCTCTGACTGGGAACTCAGTATCCTCGAAGATCTCGATAATTTAGAATGGACGGCACTTGAGGTAGCGACCGAAGATTGGCAACATAATCAGGACGATGACATTGATGATGTCGTGGGTTGGTTCGAGTCTTGGGGCTTCGATAACCATGGCGAGTTGATCGCTGAGGACGAACCAGAGTCTCGCCCTTCTAGTACCGCGAGCCAGGCCTGCCCCGAAGTTTCATACAGCGAGACCAGCTCCGATGACTCTGTAAGCACGAACATCGAATGTAGTAGCAGCGTTTATTCTGGT
This sequence comes from Xylariaceae sp. FL0255, assembly GCA_022578795.1. Lineage (NCBI taxonomy): Eukaryota > Fungi > Ascomycota > Sordariomycetes > Xylariales > Xylariaceae > Xylariaceae sp. FL0255. Next base: position 143,499 of record MU388865.1, on the reverse strand, counting down.
GACTACGATTTACCAAATGGTCATGGAGGGTTTGCTGATGCACCTGCCGAAGAGTTTGTTAGTCAGCCTGTGCTCAAGATGACAGGGGATGCAGACTCTGGGAAAGATATGAGTAGCGGTCTCACGGAGCTTTACGGCGAAGTGAACCAGACTTGAGGTGTCTCGTCTTGCTGGGCGGATAAGTCTTACAGTTGGACCAAAGCAGAAAGCACGGTTCATCGGGATGAACGTACACGACCGCTTGCTGTGAATTGAATGATGAAGGACATTTGGATATCAATTGAGTATGACATATATTCAAGAATCGGGCGCTTGCATCCTGCAGAGACTTTGACCTCTATAGATTTGATCATTATACGCTCTTCAAAAGCACATATATATACCAAACATGGTCAACCTAGATTTATGCAACAGTGGTGGCCAGTATATATGAAGCACGTGTCGGCCCATTAGTCTCCTGGGAACGCTGAAGTGCCGGCCGAACCTATTCAAACTGCACTCTTTTCGATTTCGTGATTTTCTTCGACGGTCGCTGGAAACAAGTATTATCACTTGGTTTACAGATCCCATGATCTAAACACGAGAGGCCACCAGACTCATGTAGATACCCCAAAGCAGACCAATGAAATTGAGGAATACGATGCGACGCTCAACAGGGATGAAGCTGAAGCTGACGATGGAGGCGAAGGGCCAGATCTTGTAGCCGGCGACAATGACGGGAATGGTCTCGGTTCGGATATTTTGGGCTATCAGCCACATGGGCTGTCTCTTTAAAATGCCTATCAATAGGAAGAAAGCGACCGTGTTAAAGATTGCTCCTAGTGTGATGCAATCAATGAACCATTTGGCGAATGTGTTCTTGAGGTTCAGCTTCTTCGGCCGTTCCGGCGCACTACCACCGTCGGGCTTCTCTTGTTTCTCAAGATCTCGCTGGTTGTTACTGCTGGAACTACGCTGCTCGTAAGCCGGAAAGGTGCGCTCGAGGAGTTGCTGCCACATGAAATTGGGTGGGCAAGTTATCAGCGTCACGATGACGAATCGGAGGAATAGAGCGATGTCGAAAGAGAAGGGCCGCTCGTCACGGTACGCTTCGAGGAATTGGGCGAGGATATTCGACGTCGCTGATAGGGCCGAGGCGGCCATAGTGGCCTTAAGCATGGGCGACGACGGCATCGTGGCAGCTTCTCGGGGTTTCGTTAGATGGTAGTCTATAACTGTATCTGGGTGGGTTGATGACCAGATGACACGGTAGCGGCTGCTCTTCAGTCTGGCCGCAGCGCAAAAGCTAGCGAAGGTGGTGGTCGCTTGTAAGGTGATGCGATATGATGAAATCGCATTGGTCAAAGATTAGCCTGAATTAAAGATACTTAGATAGTTAAGTTTTGACAAGAAAGAAGAGGGCAAGGGAAAGCTGGCGACTCGATAGATACCTACCTACCTATTGAGTAGTAGGCGTCAGATCTTCAGTGAAAATACTGGTCCCAACGCCCGCACTCAGCAGGGATCAACGAGTCGTGGGCTGTTCTTTATTTTGTTCTTCCCGAAGGACTTCACCAATTGATCTTTACAATCAATCAGAGCACAAGACTTTCTGCAATACATATCCCAATTCTCTCGTTGGCCAATACGCAACGACATTATTATCACGGTCGACGTTGCAAAGGCCGCCTGGTTCTAAAGTGCTGAAGTGACGCCATTGTGTCATGCATGCCCCAATAAATGCCCCTCACCATCCCCTGAACAGACCCAGAAATCTCCCTAGTTCAGCTACCTATTCCGGACCTGTGTCAAGTTTTATACTCTACACATGTCTGGTCGCGAAAGCTCAGGTTCTACGTTGAAAGTCGCAGCAGAGTGTATCGCAGTATTTTCTGCAGTGAGCGCTTAAGAACGAAATTTGAGCATTTGACGAGCCACGGGGTATGTCGATGAATTATACTGCTTCTTTCTAGACCTCAATACGTGCACAATAGGCTATATCGACTTATTCATAAACACGAATGTTGCTGGCCTGAGAGAGTCACACTTCCAACAGGTATGCCCAGGAGCCACTTCAGAAGAGATCTTCATCCTTCCATCCGCCTGCACTTTCCTTCTGATAACAAGAATGAAATATATGCCATGAGGGAAGAATGGTTGTTGCACATAAAAAAGACCAATCCTCAATGGCACTGTTCTGAAGATGGGCATGGTATTCTATACTTCGATGCAGTCAATATGTGGAAAGAACACATGCGAAAGATGCATAACGTTGTACCTTGCTCAATCGCTCCCAGACATGTCTAAAATATGACGGGAGAAACCGACATCGTCTGCTACCCATTGTGTCTTAACAAGACATACACAATTAACGAAATGTTCGAAGACCGCGAGGGGCACGTCTCCAAACATTTGCAAGAGCTTGCCCTTCTCTTCATAGAGTCGACTGACTCCACCTGAAATGAAAGCTATCGAAACGAACGCAACCCCCACTTGCAGACAACTGGATAGCGACGATGGGGTTTGATGGTCTGCAGTTGAAGAGTACGAGAGAGTGTGTAGATTGCACAGCCGAAGAATAGTGATGTTCATCGAGGCTGACCAGGAGAAGAGTGAAAGCCACACAGTAATGTAAATGGGCACAAGTTTACCCTTTGATCCAAATACAAACTTTTACTTAGAAGCATCCCAGTTATCTCACTGCTCTCGGCTAACGATGCCTGTCAGGATCTTGATTGCAAGATCCTCATCGTGACTCTTCAACATTCAAGCTTGGTGCGAAACCAGTCGCCCATTTAGGGTTGCGTAAGAAATGGGCAGTATCACAGTATCCTGTATTCTTTCTACAATTCCTTAACATTTTTCCTATTCTAGATCCTCTTGATGAGACATAATAAGGAAAGTATTTTGAGACTTGTTGACTATCCCTCATCTGTAGGCTACTCCCAATAGACTTGGCAATACCGGGCTACCTCAGTGTGCAACTGCTCTTGATCGTCGGACATCGCGTTCACTGAGAGGGCAAAGGTATTATTATTATATTATCAAGGGGACAAAAATGCTGATGCTCGATGTAGTCTAGTCATGTGCAGCGAGACATCCCGAATGAGGACGGGGGGTAAGCCAATTAAGCTTCTCTCTCTCTCTCTCTCTCTCGCTCTGAGTTACTGCATTAGACATGGCTTCTAGCCGTTATATTTGCTATGTAGCCAGTTCAAATTAAGCAAGAAGGTATGAATTTTGAAGAAATATATTAGATAATTACTTAATCAAAACTGTTACAAGGTGAATTAAGATCCGTTTAGATATATTTCTCAGATTTCATTGCGTTTTCATAACAACACAGTTATAAGCGAGCATTAAGGATAGATGCTTATGTTTAGAGAACCAAACGACCCCATATCTATCTATAAGGGCGTGGCAGGTGTAGTCGAGTTGAGACAATTCCTAACTACCTAGGTAGTATCCACCTAAGGATGTGGTCTTCAAGTATGCAGCCATTCCACGGAACAACCTTGAGGTGTAGTCTGTTTTGGAGATAGACAGCTACAAGAAACAGTTCAACTCTCATGCTTAAGCCTTTCTATTCACTTCGGAGCCTACCATGTCAAGTCCAGTTCCCATAACAGCTCTTGCATCCTGGTATGTGTTAGTATCAAATGTTTGCAATGGACTAGGGCCGCTAGAGAGGGTGCACTTACCATGGCAGACTGAGAGACCTGTGTTGAGGTAGTACTCATCCTAACAGCGTCGGCATGAATGCCATGCCAAATTCTGCCTCTGGCACCGTTAAGGATGTCGTCAACAACAGCAGTGGCATAATCCGTTGCGTCCATTCTCTCCATGCCTTCTTTGCCCTGTGCTCTACTCTTGACGATGCTCTCGATACTTTTGTACAGCCTAGAACTTGTTAATATCCCACGAAAAGTAGCACGTTTACAAATATTTCAATCTGCAAACACATTGCCAGATTGATTTGATCATTTATGAGGCTTGCTTACTGGGAGGAGTTTAGCGCTCGATGCTGGCGATAAGTAGTAGAGAGCTCAGAGCTGGGCTTTCTTTTCAGGTAAATAGCTTGATACATACTGATTGGGATGGGAGCTTGGAGTCACTGAAGTACGTCTGACCCAGGGATTTCACTCCACCTGTGACAACTTCCACCACATTAACGCCGAAGGGGGCCAATTCAAGCCGTAAGGTGTCCGCTACAATCTCGAGTGACATCTTGCTGGCAGAGTATGTACCTTTATATTACACGTCAGTTCATGAACATTCAACGAAAATACACTACCAGCATGGCATTGGGAAAACAGTATTGATGTATTCACCCATATATGGGATGTTCAGATGCCCAACGGTTGACACGATATATACCGCCGTGCCTTTGGCCTTGCTGAGCATCGGCGCGAATGCTTGTGTGACGGCGATTGGAGCGAGAAGATTGATTGCGAAAAGTTCTCTGGTATCAGAGAGATCTTCATCCAAGACGGGCATGAAATGATTGCGGCCTGCGTTGTTGACAAGGTAATCAAGAGTGCCACCCGTCTCTTGGGAGATCTTCTCAGCTACGGCTTCGATATCATCGGACTTGAGGACATCCATTGTCAGGGGCGTTACATTATTAGACAACTGCTCAAGGTTGCCCATCCTGGAAGGATCACGGGCCGTAGCGAAAACATGAAACCCATGCTGATGAAATGCAAGGGCCAAAGATGACCCAAGGCCGCCATCGCTACAGCCCGTGATGAGAACGGTCTTGGGCATTGCTATCTTGAGCACAATTGGGAATATCAAGAAGTGGGCAATGTAGGAATGAACGCAAGAGGCGCTGGATCAGATGTGAGATGAAGACGAGGTATTCAAATGCAAGATGGATGTGAAAACTAGGACAGCGCAGAGTGAGGTGGGGGACAAGGGATAAAAGGGGAGGCCAGTATACCCCTATTGCTGAACCACCATGGCGGGCCACACTTCAACCCGTGAGCTGGTGAAAACATGCTCCAACCGTTTGAGCAATGTTTCACGACATTTCGCAGCCTGCAAGGGAAATACATCGTCGATGGGGTCAAGGCTACCATTGAGGATGAATTTAACAGTTTGAAAACCTGGCTTGAGAACAACGGCGCTTTTGAAGAGGTCCGCCCTTCACTAGACTCCCGAATCCGAGAGATCCTAGAGCCCCTAGGCCTATTCGTTAAGCAGCTCGAATTAGTCGACTGTCAGTTGACCCAGCGTACGTCCTTCTCTTGTGAGTCTTTGATCGCACTGTGCTGCAACTGGTAATTACCACACGATTAATCAAAATACTAATCTTAGCCGGCATAGTCAAAGAGGAGCTATTGCGAAGGCAGCAATATGATGCTGCCACGCTCCTAGCGGGGACAGCGGACTTATCGATCCAACGTCATCTTCAAAACCCGCCGTAATTAAGGGCATGCCAAGCATGAATGAGCAATGGACCCTAGCTGAGCTCTTGGAGTCTATCGGTCAATATCTGAAGTCATTGAACCGTTTATCAAATGTGGTCAACAGAAAGAGCATTGCCAACCAATATGGAGATGCGCCCGCATCTAGGCCAGAAGGCTACGCAGAGGATTCGAGGAGTCGCCCTTTGGAAGCACCAGTACTGGAGAACATAGCTGGTACTGAGGCTGAGCATGAATCAACCACTGATGACGATGGATACCCGCCTGACGAGACGCCCAAACTGAGACCACGTATGTTCGATGAGTCGATAGACTCAACGAACAGGGATCAACGATTTGTACCGGAGGGGAGTCTCGAAAAAATTCTCACATTCGACTCAGTGCAGAAAGAACTTCGTCAAACTGATCTGAAAGAGTCGAGAATCATACATCTTTACTAAGAACATATGTAATATAGACTCCACGCCTATTCGAAAGATATTCGCTATTCTAGGACAAATACGTCGGCCCCAACCCATAGTGCTCTTCGTCAAAGAGGGCATTTATGATTGATATCTTCCAATGATAACATCCAAAAAGGGTTCTAAATCTACCCCTGATGGGAGGCGATAATCTAAGTCAACGCAGATCTACCTCCACTTAAGGAATTGAGTCGCATTGCATCATGGACACCTTTTAACTTGGAGGAGTTTTGGACCTTATGGTGGCTTGCACCTATCTTCAAAGGCGGCTACAATCGTATCCCCGTCTCGTACTTCACCCCAAGGACGTTTTACCCATAACAAAAAGGAAGAAGGAATTCCAGTGAGTCGGGGTATACATATCAAATTTTCACCAACTTAAATCAAAGACACGCAAGCTTGCCTGGTAGTTGCAAGCATGTATTGTAGCGAGTATGATTCAGTTCAGGTTCACGGGCGCTTACCCTTGTGAACTGGACTAGTCTGCGCCTGAAGCGCATGCGACAGAGGGAAATGGGATCCAATCTGTATTACACCCTAGAGGCCTACTCATCAAATGATGTCACTCTCGCGATACGTCTCTCTCGTTTCTCGTGTCTTTCGCTCAAGGAATGTGACGTCGAAATGCGGCGCAGCACAGGTTCGGTGACAGTAGCGTGACTCGTCCGCTCCGCCACAGGACTCCCGGCCGAGTCCAGGGCCAAGATCTGCTACCCCTCTTCACCCCTGCATTGCACAACACTCTAGCGTACAGGCCTCCGCCTAGGTACCTAAGGCTACCTCCCCCTAAGTATTCCCGAACTCACTTATAATGAAATATTCATATCTTTCCAGCAATTACGATGATAGGCTGATCATTGTTACAAGAAATTTTCATTCCACGAAATCGTATACAGCTGAGATGAAACGCCTCAATTGGCTTTGTCCTAGTGGCCCGCTACGGCAGGACCATATAGGGACATCGAGGTATTGAAGACTTTCATTTGTTCTGTTGTGGTTATATCGTACTAACCGGGAGTCACGATATGAGGCTGCAATTGGGGGTGGCAGCGCATGCAGAAAGCCGATGAGGTGTTCGCCTGGACAACCGAATCCAGCTCAGTCGGGCCTTTCCCCCATGTGACATTGCGACGGAGGATGCCGCGAATGGAAGATTCTCGCATGGATGGTAAAAGGTGCTTCATGTAACCTGTGTAGAAGACTTGCGGCGAGGCTCAAAAATAGGGACCAACTGCATAACGAACTTTCCAATAGCAAGACAGCCATGTCGAGGTCACGTCATGCATGCCATGCCCCCAAGGACTGAGAATTGGTGGCTTGTAGCGCCTCCTCTGAAAGGTGTACACCGAGGTGTCATGTAGTTACATCGCGTTCGACTGCTTATCCATTGAAACTAGAACTGAGCAGATGAGGCGCTGTATCGCAAGGTGATTATGTATCCTTGATATCAAGAATCGTAGCCTCTCTCGAAAGGTACTTTAAGTACTCTAGACTCAGAGGCAATGTTCAACCACACTCATTCTTCCATGTTTCATTGATGTTCTGTGCGCTTTCATTGCCCGTCTCATTCCACGGTACTTCGAGTCATTCAATCTTCACAACCATGCAGGCTGATCGTCGTCAAGTCTTTTTCTTGAATAACTATGATGAGCAATCACCACCAGACCCAGTTGACTCACTGGTCGATAAGCTGTCCGCCGCTCTTGTCGACAGCCGTTTCGATGACAAGCCAGAGAGATTTCTACCAGATGATAAGGTTTCTGTACTTGTTACAGAAGATTCCATTGTCGAAGCTATTGGTATAAGAAACCTTGAGGAATTGGCTCAGTCAACATCATCGTCGAAGTGGAGACCGTTCGTGCAATGGATCAAGCGATGGATCCCAAAGATCTTTCTAATTCTCATAAAAATGAACCTTAAACAGAGTTCACTCCTCGGAGCGGTGATCCAATTCAACAACAACTCCATCGCAGACGACGCACTCCCTATTATCGATAATCATCTGTGTACAGACTTATGCAAAACTCCTTGCTCAATTTCCAAACTTCCAAACCAACTGGGGTGGAGGCGCTACTACCATGACCAATTTCGCGAGCTGCAATGGCAATTCCTGAGCCCTGTCTTCAGAGAAGAAAAGGAAACAAAGACATATGACTTCCACGTCAATACAATCCTACCGTTCATCGAAAGGGACGCTAAGGAGACTGGGACCGGCGCTTTCAGTACAGTTTCCAAAGCGACGATATACCCCAGCCATGGAGACCCAAGATTTCTCAAAGTAGGACACTTTCGCCATTTTAAGACTCAGACAATAATCAATATTGATGTTTAGTATAGGTCGCTATCAAAGAGATAGATATAAAGCTCGATATAGGAGGAAAGAATGGTGCTGCAGCCGGATCAAACGAACTGGACCGAGAGAGGCAAACTGATCTCGCATGGGAGCTCGAAGCTAGGGCTCTTAACATGGCGAACCGCATCGATGATGAGCATATGGTCAAGTGCCTTGCTATTATTAGAAAAGGCAAAAGGCGATTCTTCATGTTCCCATGGGCAGATGGTGGTAGTCTACAAAACTTCTGGGAGAGGCATCCCCAGCCGAGGCTCACACGAGAGTTGGTACGAGACGTCCTTCAACAGCTGAAAGGATTGGCAGGTGCATTAAACCAACTCCACAACTACGCCCCAGAGAATCAAGCTCCCGATCAGGGACTGAGCCTTCACAAAGCCCCAACCGTCAACCTGGACGACAAGACCGTCACCAGCGTTCCAGAAGTAAAAGTTAATGGACAGACAATCAGGCCCACAGTTGTGAACAAAACTCCTCATATGCTTGAGAAAGAAGAAAACGCGCAGTCGGAAGCCGACCTCACCACAGACAAAACTGTCAATGTACCGGACATGGAAGTGAACGGGCAGCCTGTGATAATCACCGAAAACGGGCATCAAAGCATCCGCCATGGGGACTTGAAGCCTGAGAATATTCTCCAATTTTTGAGTGATGAAGAGTTAGAGAGCACGGCCGTGGAGATTGGACATCTCAAGATAGCTGACCTGGGTTTGGCAAAACGGCATGTGGTGGCAACCCAGCTGCGAGATAAGGCAACGAGTACGCGGGTGAGTCAGACCCTCCCTTTCTAAAACCTGATATCAAGGTACTAATGCGTGGAATAGTACGGAACAGCTCTGTATGAGGCACCAGAAGTTGCAAAAGTGCAAAAGAACAAGGGCAGATCACGACTCTATGACATCTGGTCCATGGGGTGCATCATGTTTGAATTTCTCGTCTGGATGCTCTACGGAAATGAAGCTGTTAACGAATTGCACCGCCAGTTAAGAAACTCACAAAAAGCCCAATACTATGAGGTCGCAGGAGGGAAGACTCAGGTCCACCGTGTGGTCCAGCGATGGTTTACACATATGGAGTCGAACGACCCAGGATGCTCACCCAATTCCGCAATTGGTGAACTCTTGAAGCTCATCAAATCGAAAGTTCTAATCGTTGAGCTGCCGAATCCCTCAACAGATTCTTCGTCTGATACCGAATCTCATGTTCCAGCGAGGGTTAATTCGCAGCAACTACTGGCCGGCTTAACTTCTATACAAGAGCGCTTTGTTAGATCAACATATTCAAGTGACTTATACCTTCCTGAGTATGCTCCACGAGATAACATCAAGTACCCTGTTGACGGATACATGGCATCGAAAGCCAGTCCCTCCTCCCTCGAAGTTCCTGCGGCCGGATCCTTAGGCTTAGCAAAAAAATCAAACCTGCCAGTGAGACACGCTTCTCAAACAGGTAAAAGTATTAAAACAGCAAAAGCTGACTACACCACGCCTCCTTTTGAAGACTGGGAATATCCTGTTGACAATACCTTTGCTCGAAAGGTTGTTGGGACACTTGGTCACGACGCATTACAACCGAAATCACCCCAATCGATTACACTTTGCGACGACTGTAAAGTGCGAGACTTTTGGCAGCCAGGATTTTCAATCGAAATGTCGTTGACAGATCTTCAAAGACAGTCAACAGTCTGTTCATTTTGTGCTATGCTTTGGAGTGCTCATCGTAGACGAAGCGGGTTCCAAAGGCTTCCCAAAGTACGGTTTGAGCGCGTGTCGTCCAATCTCCGTTTGGAAGGAGCCGACAGTACGCTTCCAGCTCTCTCGATAGTTCGAAATCCAGGTAAGCACAGACATCCTGCCAGCCTGATATTGCCTAGCCGAATTAATGATGCTGACCACATCTTAGACCTCCACCCACCACTTCCAATACAGGTTGGGTTTCCCGAATTGCAACAGCCGAAAACCCCTGATTATTTTCGACTTCTGAGCCTCTGGTTACAAGATTGTGATGATAATCACAAGTCGTGTCGCTCAGCTCACCGAATAGTATTCCCAACACGTTTGATTGACGTTGGGACCCCTGAGGATAGATCGCTTCGCCTTATAGAGACGCGGGAAGTAAAGCTCGATGGAGACACCGATAGATACATTGCCCTCTCACATCCATGGGGAAATCCGGCTGAGCATCCGCCATTCAGTACCTTGCGGACTGATCCAAGCGGGAACCAAAGAGATCTCGCGACACTCAAGACAGCTATCCCGTACCCGAAATTGCCCCTTACCTTTCAACACGCTATCGATACAACTAGGAAGCTCGGAATCCGCTATTTGTGGATTGATTCGCTTTGTATCATTCAAGGAGAAGATGGTGATTTTGAAGAAGAGTCCAAACATATGGAAGACGTTTTCAGCTGCGCCTATTGTGTGCTGGCAGCAAGCCGAGCGAAAGGTCAAACTTCTGGCTTCCTTGGACCTATTCCTAAGAGGAGTTATGTGACCTTTGAAAGAGAATCTGAGAAGCCTTTCTATGTCTGTGAAGCGATTGATGACTTCAATAGAGATGTACTTGAAGGCCACCTTAATACTAGAGGATGGATCCTGCAAGAACGTGCGTTGGCTCGACGGACGATTTTTTTCACCGAAACTCAGACTTACTTCGAATGTGGAAGCGGGGTACGATCTCAGTCTCTGGCCAAACTGCACAAGTGAGTTTTTTCTCTCTCATTTTCTCCTTCACCGCTGTTGGGTTGCCTAAGGGACAAGAAAGTATTGACAAAAATGAATTCTTCAGTAACATGGCCGATTTCCTCGGGGATTCCAACTTTCCGGAGAAGACCATGAAAGCCCAGCGTGGGCTGAAGATTGCCTACTTTCAAGATCTTTTCAAGCTGTATTCTCGGCTCAAATTCTCTCATATTGAGGATAGGCCATTCGCCATCGAGGGTTGTGAGTGCTCATTTATTATTCCATTTTATGCTCTGTTCCACTGGCTTCGTCCAACTCCCACGAGATCTCGGCGGAGAAGAAATGGGTCTCCGACAAACTTCCAAAGTATACTGATCAGTTCGGCCTGAAATTTACTAACGGTTCTTGGAAATAGTGGAGAACCGCCTCCGCGCTGCCTATAATACAAAGGGAGCTTTTGGAATCCTTGACGACGGACCTGGAAAGGGGTTGTTCCACCGGAGTCTTCTCTGGATACGGGAAGAGGATGATGATGAAAACAACCCCAACCTTTCTATGGACCCCATTTATTTCCCTAAAGGGCGAAAAGTTAGTGTTCCCAGTTGGTCGTGGATGGCCTATAAAGGACGCATAGACTATCTTGTCCCACCTCTAGATGGTTCGACAGCCTGGGAGAAGGATGATATCCACCCACCTCAGCCCAAGCAAAGCAAGACTGCAAGTTCTGAAAGAAACGAAACCTCTACCAGAGTTTCAGGGATGGAAATTATTGCTTTAGTTCGTCCCTTCGACATCGCTGGTCACTCGACAGCGGAAGCGAAGCTGGTCCAAGACAGAGTTCAAAACGAGACAGATGGCAGTCCAAAGCAGTGTGTCATAGTCGCGAAGTCTAAGGAAGGTGAAACCGTGGCAGAAAAGACACACTGGGTACTGCTTGTATCTCCACTATCAACTCAAGAAAACACTGTAGAGGTGATATATGAACGGGTCGGCGCAGGCTACATGCTTGGGAAGTTCATCACTTTCAAAGACCCAGCTATGCCCGCACGAATCATTTGAGACATTTTGTTATTCGGTCTTGCTCTACTCAACCTTCCCTTATTCTTCTTTTCTCTCATCCCCCCCCCCCCCCTTCTCTTCTCTTTTTTGTTTGCTTCTTGCTTACTTCTATCTGAATTATATCTCATAACCCATAGTATTATCTCACTCTTTCTTTCTCGCTATGGTATGCATGTTATTATATATAGTCTATTTGCAAATAGGTCTATTTCGTAATAGTTGTTAGCTGTATTGATCAGATTTGACGCAATTTCAAGTACAAGGAAAAGTTCATGACCCCATTGTTTCTATTGTACCTATATTGAGAAGGACTGTCGTCTGAGTTCGAGTTTTGATTACCGGATTCCATTATTCCCAACATGGCGCACACCAGCAAATGATCATGCAGTAGAACGCTTTTTCGTGTTACTTCAAATTATATTAATATTGCTTTTCCCATCATTTGTCAATTAAAGGTGGCCAGCATTCATTGTCATGCTGGTGGTATAAAAGACTATACGCCGAAACTATAAGTGATAGGGTGATTCAAACTTCGTCAAACGCTACGACACATCGTGTAGTAAGGTTGCTAGAGAGTAACACGGTTTATATCTATTCTGGGCATTCATAGGTTTCTAAATATTTGGGTATATGTGACTGAGTCTCATTTCTTGTCTACCTAATTGATGGAAGTACCCAAGTCTACTTTACGCTGTGCTTTGCGATTCCGGGACCTTGTTAAACCAAATCTCTTTAAATACAAAAGTTCGCAAATTTGAGATAACTCCTTGATAAGACATGGTCAGATCGAGTCTCCAAAACGCATTCTTGCCAATCCGAACTAGAGGCCTTTTGACGAGACATTTCTCCAGCATTGAAGGAGAGATTTATCTAAACGCTGCTGAAACGATCAGCAAATGTAGGCACTCTACTGACCTAACGGGTTCGTGGTGGTATCTTTGATTTCCGCAAAATTTCTTGTCCTCTCGTGAGCATTGGCTTCATCGGCTGGTGCAGGGCGGACATGATCTGCTGTGGATTGTGCAGAACTTGGTGTTCAGGAGATCCCGCCAACTCTGCCATAGGAATTTCGATGCATCTCTTGTCATCATTGTTCAAGTTTCTTGGCGGGAGACGGCACCAGGGTGACCTTCGTGTGGCATAAGTCTCATCCTCGAAGCATCTTTTGTAGAAGCGATCGAGTTTGTGGGAGAGTTGCTCGCAAGTGATGCGATTGGAATACGAGGAATTCGAAGGCTCAATGACCAACATGTCGTCTTGTAAAGTATTCAAGAAGTCATGAATATATTCAGTACAGTTCGGGTGTTGATGAGCAGTATCGAAGAACTGTTGATTGTATTTCATTAGTGTTAAATTGCCACAAGTTCGAGTTGCAGGTAAAACAAAAACTTCACGTACCTTTATCACAGAGGCTTTTACCTCTATTCTCTTTACTCGGCTATTCTCACGATCCTGGTAGAGAACAGTGTCGAAGAAAGCGTCTGACTTAGGCCGTTCATCCTGTGTATCCCGGACTTGAGAAACATCGTTAGCTCTCGAAAATGCAAACTCATGGAGAAGCTTATGACCACCCAGCAGCCATGCAATAAACTCAAGGTAAACACATCCTAGCGACCAGATGTCTGCAGGTTGGCGTATCGCTCGACAGTTGATCTCCATCTCTGGTGGACGATAATTCCAGGTGTTTGCCACGCTGTCCCGATACTCCGATACGCTCAACCTTGACTTTAATTCAGAAGCCCCGAAATCGGCGAACTTGAGAGTCCCAAATCGGTTTTGAGGATCATGGAAACATAAGATGTTCTCGGCTTTGATGTCACCATGACGACCGTACTTGGTGACCTGGTCTTGTTGAGCTTGACCACAACGCTCACTTTTGGCCATGGTGTTACCCATCTTCTTCGCAACTGGTAGACCTCTGTTATGCCGATCTTTTCGCTTGCCTAAATCCCAAGTCTTGTGCTTGTGAAGTCTCGAAAGCCCGCTGGCTAGACCGGCAGTTTGCTGAGCAAACCAGAGGACTGTGTCTCTGTCAAACTGCGGCGTTGGGTATATTTTGGTCCAGAACCTCATCAAATCGCATTCCGCTCGATAGAAAATAAGGCTTCGTTTCTTGCCTTGCTCAAATGTTGCTAGTAATGTAACAACATGGGGGTGCTGACGTGTGCCTCTAAACTTCTTTAGAATATCCACCTCTTTGAGAAAAGAGTACTTGTGGCAATCCTTGATCTCTTTAATTGCGAAACCACGCTCAACCAGACTTGGATCACTGAATATATGGTGATCTGGGTGGATTCTGGCCATATATACTCTCCCATAACCACCCTGGATCTCTTCAGCTTCTGATGGATCGTCCGACTCAACAAAAGGCAATATCTCATCTGTGTCGAGAATACGATGAGGGACTCGATTGTATTCTCCCTCTTCGAAGGAGGGTGCCAAAACAATCCATTGCCATTTCCAGAACTGTTCAAAAAGATGTGGTCCCCATGCAGACCGAAAGCATGGGGTGTTCATGAGCACTCGTGTTTTGCTTGCCCTTCGTTCTGGATGGATATATTGCATCTTATCTTTGGTCGTGATCAGAGGCAGATCAAAGTCGCATATCCCTGTCTTCACAAACAACAGAATGTCCGAAGCCCGATCGAAGTACACAAGGATGGCGAAGATCTTTTGAATGGGATTCTTGCTGTTGTCGTGACTGGGACTGCTCATTCCGTTGTTTTCACAGATCATACGAGCAATCACCCTAGCGTTGGACTCATTCATGTTCTGATCGTCGCTGCGGCGGAGCTCTTGTTGCACAGAATCGAAGGTGAGTAGCTGTTGTAGAGTTCCGTTCGCCAGGAAAATCCCCCGTTGGGCCTTTGTGATGGCTTCCCAAAGGCGATCCTGTAAGCCATAATGTTTCTCTGATAAGACTAAATTTTCTTCAAGCGATGCCATCATCCTTTGATACTCTTCGGAAGTGGTGCGAAACTGCGTTCTGTCGTTGATAATAGTTGTTCCAGTGTATCGGGAAAGACGAAATGAGTGAACGCTCCCAGTAAATGGTCTGCTGGCTGAGGTACTGTTGCTAAGTCCATGGTGATGAATTTCCCGAGGGTCTATTCCTGAGCCCTGAATTGATGCTCGCGCAACTCTCAAACTTTGATTATCGCATTGAGGCTCATGATACTTTGATCCTTCCTAATCGGTCTTATTAGTATACAAGCACAGATTGAGAATGATTTTGCTTGATGAATACATACAATCAAGCTCGACTCATCTTCGTCAAAAACTGGGTGATATGTTTCATTCTGGTCCTCAGGGAGGGACGGAAACAGTCCTGTCGGGTCTGGAACCACATCTACATTGCCAACCGATGAGCGAGGCGTTCGAGTGAACAAACTCGTAGCATCTGTGCTGTCTCGTGGACTTCGGCCATGGCTCGATTGCTCATAGTCCGATTCCTCTTCTTCAGAGATAGGCGTAGATGATTTTAAGCTGGCATGTTGCCCTCTTCCGGATGCTCTGACATTGTTTGATGGTGGCGGGATCAAGAGATGAGGAATAATAGCTGTAAAACGGTGGGTTGCTACTTCAGAAATGTGTGTAGTGTCGATGCAAGTCGCGGTGCGCCCGACATCTTCGGAGTTGGCAGTATTTTGATAAAGTGGCAATACCTCCTCCACACGTTGATCTGGGTCGTGGCCTGATTGCTGAGCCATCAGTCAAAGAATGTCCCAGATGTTTGGATAAGCAATGTGGATAGTTCAAACCGCCTTGGTATCCGCCACGGGCGACTTTGCCATTCTATAGGGCCAAGTATCATCTTTTTTATCACGATATTGAGGCCTCTTCCACCTTCCAATATGCAGAGCTACCGCGCAAAGAGGGCGGGCGGGGCTTAGATCGCTCATGAAGCTGAGAGCCACACTGAAACGCCTTATCATGCCGACGCACGGAGAGCTCCGGTGAAACCTATCGCTGGGTCTCATGCATGACCGTATGCACATAGGTAGAACCTGAGAAAGTGGAAAAACAACCTCCAACATGCATGTTCGCAGCTGCGCCACCCTCACCTATCACCAACTGCATAATACACAGCAGCGCCACACAGGATCTGGATCTACCTACATTGAGTACATCGGTAGATTGGAAACAATGTCGCATTTTCGCCCTCGTGACGCAAAATAAAGGGTTCACGATGTAGGGCAAAGGTGCGGCTGTGATATTCAGGAAACAAACTTTGATCAAAACTGTAGAAAGTAAGCTGACTTACGCATACCGCCCATGAAAATAGGTATATGATCCAAAAGTATCTCTTCTGAAATCGAGAGAACTAGACTTGGATTAAATAACAAGAGCACAAGAAGACGTTCGAATACTCCCTCCTCTTTGTTCCACAGCTAGACTTGATCGATGTCGGCCCCTAAAGTGGATGTGCCTCAAGGCAATAACTCCCAGCAAGCGTCGCCTGTGCAGCACCAGATATCAGAAGACATCGTGCCTGCAGACAACAGCTCGACCCAAGACATTTGCGGGCGACACTTGAGCTCCAAGAAGTTGATGACTTTGTTGAGGACTAAATTCGGTATCGGCGCATATGATGTGCACGTAAGTGGATGGCCTGTGAAAAGCTCTCAGCTAAGAGCCTTCAACATATTCTGATGTCATAATTTCAGATAATACATAATAACTATTATATCAAAGCCCCAAGAAAGCTTTCCGACGTAAGTCTTTCCGACCGCACTAGTGGCTAATATTCTGACGAGGAGTAGAGCGAAATCGCAGAGTGCAGGTTACATTGACTCAACACACCGTTTGGAATGTCCTTTGGAATCCCCCGAGGTCGTTCTCGAGGTGTATGTAGTCGGGTCAAGGGGCTGAGGAAGGAACTGGAACAAATATTGCGCAACCTACGTTCCAGTGACATACCTCGGGAGCCAACTTTTTTAACTAGCTCATCTTACTTCGGCTTGACGGCGAGGTTGCAGCGCAACCAATGATGACATTTCGTATAGCGGTGGTTTATTTCAATTCTTCGACATGATAGTGGTTTGTCAAGGGGCCATCGGTTGATTCGTGGAGGAGGTTGCGAGCGGGTAGATTGGCAAACTTCAAAAGCGATGTAGTGTTTCTACCTTGTGGGAATGGGTGAAATATTGATGGACGCAGCTCGTGTAAGGGATACAGTCATTCAATCAGACATCTCGACTAGTCATTCCTCAATTATCTTACCATTTTGTTTCATCTTCCCAATCACGCCCTCAAACAGTTGAGGTAAGATCTCGTCTGCGCTGCCCTGAAAGAAGAAATCTTTGCCCGAGAGCCCCTGCACCGAGTTCGGGTCAGGGTTGATGACGGCGACAGTGGCACCCTTCTTCTTTGCCTTAGCAGTATACCCAGCAGCAGGGTAGACGGCAGCAGCTGTGCCGATTACCAGCATGAGATCGATCCCTCCCAGTTGCACCCACTTATCGATGTCCGACAGCATATCTTCATCCAGAGGCTCGCCGAACCACACAACGCCAGGCCGTAGTAGCCCCTTGGAGCACTTGGGGCAGTGAGGCAGATCATCTACATTTATTTTAGGTGTTGGAACACTCGGGTCGAGGAGCGGCATCGTTTGGTCGGGAGGGTAATCTTCCGATGCAGGAGCAAGTGCCGGGCACGAAGGGTCGTCGCGGTTGTTGTGCTCCATATAGTCGCAGTTCTCATCGAAACATTTCACCGTAAGGATGCTACCATGAAGGCATTTTAGTTGCGTTTCGGGGTGGCCTGCGCGGGGCGAGAGTCCTATTTGAAGGATAGGTTAGTCAAGGGCCTAGATAACACGGTTCCGAACTGGCAGAGGCGTCTCACCATCCACATTCTGTGTAAGGCACAGAAACCCGTCTTTTTTCTTAGCAAGCTCGGCAAGTGCGTAATGACCTCTGTTCGGCTGGGCCTTTAGAGCCATATGCTTTCGCCAAGCATAGAAGAGCGAGACAAGGGTGGGGTCGTCCTCGAAGGCCTCAGGCGTAGCCAGAGACGTCGGCTCGTGATTGCGCCAAAGGCCACCGGCGCCTCGGAAGGTGGGCAGACCCGAGGCGGCAGAGAGCCCGGCGCCGCAGAGAGCAAGAATGCGGTTACTACGATTGATGAGCTCGCGGAACTCGGCAACGGATGTCTTGGGCGCCATGGCTTGTGCTGTTGGGGTGTGTCGCATCCAAAGGGGTCGGCGGGCGTAGAAGCTGGCGTTGCTGGTACTACCGCTCATACCGGGTGTGATTCGGAGGGGCGGTACGATAAGACGCATAGCAATTGCATTGCGACTTCTTTTCTACACTTTCTTGTTTGTGCCTTTGCTGCTGTGGTTGCCTGAATTGTAATTCACATTTTGGGTTGGGCCATTCAGGTTTCAACGTGGGGCATCTCGGGTCACCTACCCTACAATAAGACTATCTATCATGAAGATTTACTAGGTACCTATGTATAAGGCTAAACAGTTACTCTAGAGTTCCGTCAAAGGGGTTGATACGGTTTGATAACGGATCATCAACTAACAGCCTTTGGTCTTGTGGGATATCCCCTGAACAATTTTCTGCAAGGTTCCCAGAAAAGAGGACTCAATTGGTTGCATGTGGCTAACTATCTGCACGAATATCGACGTGGAAGATGCCTCGCGGGGCACGTCCACCCTCCCAAAGGGGGCCCACATTACCGCCCGACTGACGACCAATTTTAGGGTAGCAGTGAGGCTGGAGTTTTCTGGGAGCTACTTGATCATGAAGGGTGAGAATATGTCCGTTCTGTTGTTTCTCCGATATCGACATTCGGTCGAGCTACGATGTTTCTTTGACCCAAAATCGGGGTCATTGAAATGCATCAAGGCCGTAGGAGAAATGTCTTCTTGCTCATTCTCGACGCTTTCTAGATCTATGCTTTTCTTCATAAACCTTCAGCTGTTGGTAGTCGCTAGCGCAACCTCAATAGCCAACCTATCACTCACCCAAGCGCCGGCTCTGTTCTCCCCGTGGGACAGCCCAGCTCCATTCAATGAAACCCCAGCACGACAGGGTCTATTTCGATTAGAGTATACGACGAAGACGGGTATTTCACGATCACGTGTATGTTGTCTTCATCCCGATGATTTTCTTATCACGAAGGCAATGAGCTTGCTTGCTTAGTTGTTCTTAGTCGCTCATCACTCTACTAACTCGAATCTATGAATCAGCGTCAACAGCCAATGATGGAAGGTATCCATGGACTCCAGCTTCCTGGCTTGACGGGTCACGATACTATCTTGCGATTTGTGATCTCGAAGAGAACGAATGTAGCTCAATGAGTAACTCGTAGTTTCGACTTTCCGGAACTGTGTCAAGGAGGATATGTAGTAGCTCCTGGCAAGTGCAACAAGTTTTCTTACTGATTACCACGTGATCCAGACCAAGACCAAGTCGAGGGCGGCGACATGTTATATTGGATAGTCTGATAAGAACCCGGGAAAAGTTGAATGTGTGCAGCCTATTTGGCGGGCCCCAAACCGTTTCCATTCCGTTGCGAGTCAGTATAATTTATACATATGCCAGGTAGGTACCTAAGTCTTACGGAAGTAGCATTACTAAGAATATTTATACAGGGTAAGTTTGCTGGCCAAGGGGCTTTGGAGTTGAAAGCTTCTCCACATTCTTCAAATACTGTACGCAGTTTAAGGGACTTTCCAGCCAGTGATTGGGTACTAGAATACTTGCTGAAGACATGATAGTACTCCTCATTTTTTTTTTTTTTTTTGTTGATTGCTTTAGGAGTCAAATTTGAGGGGAAAAAACTGTCCTGGAATACAATTAATGAAAACTGGTGACTCTTTTAGTATAGTCCCCAGAGAACGGACTGTCCTTTGATATTACCCGAACAACTCATAACCCCCTTAGCACCGGCCTTGCCGCTTCCTCCAAACTTCTTAATCGAGTCATTGACAAGGTCGATAATGTCCTTGTTACCAACAACGAAGTTGGCATTGCCGACGTTCGCATTGCTCTGCACACCGAATTTGCAGCTACCAGAGGAGGTTACGAGGTCCTAGTTATAATGAGCCAGCTGCGCGGTGCAAATGGGAAGCTGGACGAAACCCGCAGTGGTGATTGGAATGGTAGGATCAATTCCCATCAGATCGCTCATCGACCCAGCATTGGTAGGATCTGGCGGGGCGCCACCATTCGTGTTTCCGTTCGCTAGGTATGTATTAATTGAACTGTAGAGAACAATCAGCAACTATCTATCAATTTTGTAGTAGTTTACATAGAATAAGGAGAATGATAGAACCGAAAGGCTTCAAACATACCCTAACACCAATGTGTCCAATGTGACAGCATCGTATGTAGTATTGTTACCTAGTTTATCTAAGCCTGGTAGCATCTGGAAGTCAACTTCTCCAGTGCCGCCACCGCCAAGAGCAAATTGCCCATCCCCGGTGGCACCAACCAGGTAGTACAGCTTGTTTGTTGGTGTGTAGCAATATTTCGAAGCTGACGCCACTGCGTCCGTCATGTAGTTAGAGAGCGGATTACCTGTGGTGCTGCAGTCAAAGCTGGAATCGATGATAAACCCGTGTGACCCTGAAAGCGTCCAGCCAACCGGAATAGTGTAGGCCCAGGAAGCGGAATTAACGAAATCATCAAGATGCGGATATGTCGAATTTGGCGGTGTCTCATCAACCTGCTGCGCGTGCCCATTGGCGATGATCGAGTACAGCCTATCAATTTCTTCGTCATCGCCGCTGAAGAGATCAAAGACTGCTGTTTTTTTCACATTAGCCCAGGCTCTGATGACCTGGCCCATGTATGCCTCGAATCTTTCCTCTGCCTCGACGGTCCGGGCACTATTGTGAAGTCCAATCAGCAACGCAGACTAAAGCTTTGATAGACTGAAACTTACTCTGAACTCCCATCCGCTACAGCTTTCGCGATAGAGACAGAGCCACTGATGATTGCTATGGTGCCATTCTTGGCTGTATCCTCGCTAATGCCCTCAAAAGCTGAGGGCAACTCTTCCAAAACTGATGTAGATATTGAGGTCAGCAAGATATACTCACTGTCACGATACCTAATCGCTGGCGAATCCAGAATGACTATTTGTTGTAGCACAAAGGAGGAAAGAGACAAGAGGAAATCTCTGCACCTAGGGTTGGCTTAATATAGCCAACCCGTAGGGCCCGTGCAGGCTTATGGCCTGTGCGGCCCCTACTCGCTAGATGGTAGGTGCTGTACCGTGACACTCACTAGGCAACAGAAAGATGAATCAGAAGATTTCTCACAGTCGTTGAAATAAGTCGCAGCGACTACCGTGCCGAAAATTCCGATAAAATCGAGCAGGATCTGGAGAGCTAAGCTATCGTCTTTTGGTAGAGGTGTAAAATCTCTCTCATACTCCGGAAATTGCAGAGTAACAAAACCAGGTAAGCTTTCCAGAACATTATAGGAACTGTGATAGGCCTGTGGGTTGTGAGGAATCAGCATTTTCTACCTGTCAAGATGTAGACATCTTTCATAGGTTGAGGGTATGTTGTCCTTACTAGGTGCACTTGCGCGATAGAATTCCAAAGTACTGATTCTGCAGGGCCTGAACCCGAAACATCATTCTGGCATTGCTGAGATTCATCGCAGCCCCCGTTGAAGATATCCGTGCACTCCTCTGGAGTGGTACGCCAGACGAGGCCAAGAGATTTTGTAAATGTCACATTCCGTCCAGGTCTATCATACGTTTTCCACACATGAGTTGCGCCATTCCAAGCGTTCTGGCAGTCAAGCATAGCCCATCGTTCCGAAGGGAGATATTTTTCAAACTCCGATATGGCTAGATTCTCACAACTCAATGTAGTCCAATTGCCAGTTCGGTTGCCTTCATAATCTAGTTTTATGCCTGACTTGATCTCGGCAATCTATCTGCTCCAACCGCCCATAATCTGTTCCGGGGCATCATGATATGACTCCAAGTCAAGGGCCCAATCTGCTGTGCCGCCCATGTTGAGAGATTGGTATAATGCCGTGCGCTCGGACTTGGTTGCTGGATCCATATAACCAACCCATTGGGTGTTATCATACACGAGAATGTTCGTGTCGCTCGCTGTATCAACCTATTGTTTTGTAACGCGGGATGCATTGTTGGTGATGGCAGAAATCTCCGCATCCGCAATGTATCCTGCTTTTCCAACAGATACGGGTGCCGGTCCAGAGTAAATTCCAACCGTTCCACGCCCATGTGTTCTCATTGAAGTTTTCTAGCTGAGATATGTTGAGGCTATTTTTAGTCGCGATTGTAGAACATGAATCGCCGGAAACAATAGTATAATTGGCGCACGATCCATTAGCGTTTGGTTTGGGGGCAAACGAAGGTAAAGTGCCTGCTGAGCAACAGACATGCTGATAAGGGACCAATGTTGAACAGAATGTCGATCCTGGATTGTACTTCGTAAAATCGGCGCCTGAGATTCCACATTTCTTCGCCAAGGAAGCACAGCTATCGCCAGAAACTACGTGTATGGTCTTGCAGCTTGATCGTTGTGACAGGAGGGGAAACAGGGACCGGTCAGCGTTTGACGTGGTGGTCACGGGGTTGGCAATAGATTTCAATCTGGATGAAGCCTGGGAGACGATGTATGCAGGAGCGGTGATGTTCACAGATTCTATGAAGTTTGAAAGACATGCAGCATTCGAGAGGGCGTTGAGAGGATTTTGGACAGTTGTGAAAGTGCCATTAGTAGTTGCAACAATTCCAAAGACATGGTCACCATTGCTGATCGAGTTGCATAGCTGCATAGCTACACCGCCACCGCTGGACACTCCTGCGATTGTGAGAGCATTGCCATCTTTTGAAGACAGAGCCACCTCAAAGGCTTTGAGCGCTGCTGGTCCAGAGCTGTCGCTCGGAATATTCTTGCCACTGTACAGCCCCATGATGACATCTCCTATTTGTGCAAACAGAAATGTTGGCTGGCCGGGCACAGCATGCCCGTTAGACAGGTACTGTCGCATTTGGCGTGAGAGCGACCGTAAGCCAACAATCCCAGCACCGGTAGGGGCCACAGTGACACCTGATACGTGTCGCCATCAGCCAAGCTCGTACGTTCTATTCTCCGTGAAAGCAGGCTGGACAGTACTTTTGTTTGACGAAAGAGCCCAGTCGCCACCTCCAATCGTGCAGGTATAGATACGATGCAAGGTGGTCGGGTCATCAACAGGGTCAAGAGGAGAGAAGTCATAGAACAGAGTTTCAGAACAGCCAGCGACTTGGTCGAGATTGTGATAGAGAGACCAGTTGGCAGGCGAAGGACCGGCTTGGCCGCAACGCGAGGGACAAGCAGCATTCCCTCTATAACTAGGACTCCTACCACCAAGGTTCGTAAGTTCAGCAAATGCTTGGAGACTACAGGGAAGCTCAACCAGACTTCCAAAGAAGGCCAAACAGAAGGCTCTCAGCAGCACATTGGGGCGTTGTTAAGAGAAAGGCTGGGATGGAACAGAAAGAAACCATCTCTGCCGATTTGACAATGGGCTGATTATATATTGTTGGGTTCAGTAATGAGCCAGCCATATGTGCCACTCGCGGCCTTCCTATGTGAAGTTTCTGGATCACAAGTCAAGAAAACACAGTGAAAAGAGCACATTCGTATCTCTCTTGGTCCAGACCTTTCTCAAGCCTTGTTGAACTGAACCATATTACTTTGGGAGTCCTCACATAGAGGCGAGCACCGACAGCGGAATGCAGATCCAGCTGTATCCTGACCACGGTGTATGTAGCCAGCCTAGTCAATTATGGAAATCCTGGCAAGTAATATACATAGATAATCATGATTTATGATTGTCCTCTGGTGCACAAAACTCCCAACGACTCCCCTTCTGGTTTGTATGTTGGCAGCGTATGCACTATGACGGCGACCAGCAGCTAGAAGTAAAATTGTCCATTCTTGTCGCAGGGGAATACATTGCAGATTCTTTCATTGGACACATAGGTCTTCTGACAGATCTCGTACACTTTCATTCTAGCTGTTTTGCTACTATGGATGTACAGTGCCTTACGGATACTGTCTTTACAGCTCTCCATCGAATGATAACGGAGTTGCCTGTTCAGTGACCAAAAATATGGTATTGTAGTAGTTCTAAAATAGACATGTGGAAATAAGAGACATCGCAACTACACCCCATACGGTGTTACTTGCTGCCTTCGTGTTGATTAGGGATCCTGCACTCTGGGGTTCGCACGTGGCATTGTAGCCCGAATAGTTACGAGGCCACAAATGGCACGCCATCGCAGTTGCACTCGCTGAGAGAGCTGATGCTTGAGATTTGTTCAGCTGTACCAAGCAGGGTATTGGTGAGATTGTTGTGTTACTAAGAATCGGACAGCTGCCGGGGAATGAAGGTTGAGAGACCGGGAAATAAGAAGTTGATCCATTGATGTCGATTACTACGCCGGGGATAGATGCGCAGGAGTCGGAGTCCGTGGCGGCGGCAAGATCGAGCTGTTGTGCCCTGTTCTGGAGTGTGAAGGCGACTTGATCATAGTATAAATAGTAATTGAGAATAGGGTCTTCATTTGTTGTGTTTCTCATGAAACTACAATTACCCGTCTCAATGTGCGATGAAAAGACGAATCGTCCTTCGGTGTTGTTAAGTAGAATAGTGGTGGATACGAGGAAGCTCTGTTCCTGGCTACTCATGACAATCTGTTCTCTGTCAAAGATGCCAGAATCCAGGGGAAAAGACGAGTTGTCGGCATCGACGACGTTCCAAGCACACCTTCGTCAAAGTCTAAGATAGAGTTCAGAGAGCTGTTCTGGAAAGCTAAAACCAGAGGAAAGGAGTCTGCTGGCGCGTATGTGGCGTTTCGTGGGAACACGATGTCTACTTCCAGAGACGTAGGGTATTGGACATCAGCAGCCGCGACGGCAGAGAGCAAGAAGAGAAACCTTGCCCATAGCAAAGGGATGACGATGCTGTAGTCGATCATGGTGCAAACGGCGTGAACACTGGGTCCTTGGGGGAAATCGGGGTGAAGACTGGGTAGGAACGTCGGGACGTCTAGGCTGTGGTTGTTTGCGTCGCAAGTGACGAGACAGCGGAGATCACGTGTTAATCGGTGTAATCAGTTTCTACCTACTGAGAGGTAGTTTAATACTTGTTGGGCGGGATGCGTGTTTTCACTTCTCTCATGTTGTTGGAAGCTGCGGCCGATTGTAATGCATTTAAGGCTTGGCAAGGGGCGAGGCTACGTCTTAGTGGGTATTGCACCAGGCCACTGGGGTCCTGTCTGGGCGCGAGATGGACCACTAGTACGGAGTAGATGAGGATTTCAATCATGTCAATTCCTTCTATCTAGGTAGGGTATCCACATATTGCACTGAGATGGCCTGACTTTTCATGCTTGGCAAGGCATTTATTTCATCTGAGAGTCCAATCGTGTCAGTAGGACTCAAGTTAATAGGCTAGTAATCATTGTGCCACCAACATCTCGCATAAATTTCACAAAATCCTGATATTCGTGTTACGCTAAGCCTCATAATCTGAAAGTACAAGGTCACCACCTCCTCAGTTGGTCCGACCCTAAGGCTGCGGTGCGGCAATGAGCGCGTGAACTACCTAGGTACTCTGTATAGATCAGTGAATGCGCAATACTTTGCAAGCGCATCAGTGCTACTCTCTTTTAAAAAAAAATCCAAGGATGGGAGACATCTAGATAATACCATGGTATCGCAGATCTCGGCACTATTTCCAGTTTTCTTTTTGATTTTGCAACGCGAAGTCATTTTGTCCGGTAGGCAACAAAATGAAGTAGTCAGTTCCAGAGAAATGTGATATTTCTTTACTTGAACTATAAAATGGTCGAAAATCTCGCCTCGGGAAGTTGTGATGCTAGTCCGAGTGCCAGATCTCGCTACATCATATCTATTTCATACAACAGACTCGTCATTTTCCTCACCATGACTAATAACTGTCGCCTAGCACTTCTGGGTCAGGTTGTGTCAGTCCTGGCAGTCGCTCAGAACGGCCGTCTCAGGCGGGCTGTAGATTGTACCTATACTGCAGTCGCTAGCAATGGTGATTATTGCGACTCCTTGGCAGCTGCATGGGAAGACAGCGAGGAACAGTTCGTCTTTCTGAACCCTAGAGCCACCTATGCCGACCCAGTCCCAGGGAAACGTACTGTGTATTAGTATCAACATCCTAGTCCGAATTTTTCACACCTATCTACAACCAGCAAATATTGTGTCGCAGGAAATGCCAACTAAGTTGAATTGGCAGTTTAGCGGCGGTTGCCACCTCCATATCGACCACTACTAGGCCCACTTCTACAACCACCAAAACCCCTTCGACCATGACGAAGGCTCCGACAACGACAATGACAACGAAGAAAATGACCACGACAACCAGGACTGCGGCAACAAACCTCTGGGTCGACTACAGGGTCTGCGTTGGTGTTCCAGGGGCCACGTCAGT
Organism: Xylariaceae sp. FL0255; assembly: GCA_022578795.1. Lineage (NCBI taxonomy): Eukaryota > Fungi > Ascomycota > Sordariomycetes > Xylariales > Xylariaceae > Xylariaceae sp. FL0255. Next base: position 117,081 of record MU388865.1, on the reverse strand, counting down.
GCCGGAGCCGCAAATGCCCGGAACAATCTCCACTTGCAATAAGTGGCATCTGGTCAAGTCGTGCGACACATGCGGAATATGAACTCACCCTTACTATCTTCAAGACGTGGGACATGGAAGTCAATGCCGGATGTACTAATCTCCAGCTGGACTACTATGTCTACATTGGTGCCTGAATAAGACTTGTGTATGATATATCATCTTGGAGCGTGCTCTGTAACGTACCTACATAGACGCTCAGGGCACGGGCTCATAGATATTCGCATCAATTACCTGGCGAGTCCGGGTGCCTCTAGACATAACTCAACAGGTTACCCGCTCTTGCTTTCTAGAACCAGTGATTGAAAGTACGGACATTAGTCCTTCACCCAAGATTGCAAAGATGAAGTGAATGTCAAAAGATGATAGAACTTGACAGCTGAAATTCCCCGAGCATGCAGCTAGTCTCAAGCATCTGCAGAGGACGGCGGGAAGCAAGGATGCTGCAGAAGAAAAAGCGGGTTCAGAGCGGATGCCGCCGTCAAGCGGACATCTTGCCTAGCAGGGGTTAGCTTTCAAAGCTATTACTGTATTGTAAGGAAAAAGAAATACACACAGTTAATTTGGAGTGAAACCAACCTTCAAGGAATTAAGTTTCAGACATACGGATCCGTATCATGGATCTCTTTCTTAGCCTAGGATCCTGTCTTCTACGGCTTGTTGATGTTCTTATATAACCAGAGATGATTTCGGTCGTAGACATACGGGATCTCCGTAGATCTAAGCACCGATCTTGATTGATTTCGCCCAATAAAATCGCCTGCTCGGAGATATTTACACAATCTGATTGGCTGATTGGGTCAACCTTAACATGCTGCCCATGGGCTAAAAATAGCCAAAGGGAGAAAAGATGCTCTTTGTCGACTCACTTGAACTAGATTTGAACGTAGACTGGGTCGAATTAATGACCAGTAGCAGAAACACCTTTAACACGTACCTATCTTAGTAATATGCCATAGCGTAATGTCTATTTCTTCGCATTAGACTACCTGGCAGGGAGTCGTATGTGCCTGGTATAGGGCTCACGAAAGACCCTACCTACTAAGGATGAAGACTACGGTGAGCCCTCTTTCACTCCCCTGATAGATATAATAGTAGATTCAGATAAGCGGTGAATGCAAGAACCTGTTTGCTTGAACTCTGATCGCGGTACAATGAACGGCTCTCAAGTTGTCATAATTTAGCGAGGATAGTTACTTGGTGCGTAAGTACACGTAAAAGCCTACTTAGTATTAAGTAACTTGTACTCAGAGAGAGGAATTATCAGGTAAAAGTATGATCCAATTCCATCGATGACATTATTCAGCCCTCGATGACCTATTGATTTTTTATTTTTATCGGATGTCATTCTTTTCTAAGCAACCCTTCTCATTACCAGCAAGGCATCCAGCCTGTTCACCGCGTCCACTCATAGCTGTCTATCTGCGAGTAGCTCCATGCCGACCAGTGATACGAGTGGTCTGGATATTTGGATATTCGGAAGCTTCTTTTGTAAAAGATTGCGGGAATAATGCGGCAAGAGGAAGCATTTTATTCCTCTTTGTACAAGAATAATAAGTAGCTGTACCACGTCTTCTGGGCTTGATTCCCCCCTTGCATCTCAAGGCTGCATTGGTTGCTCTCAGATGAAGTTCTTGTCCGGAACTGCTCTGTAAATCGCTACTTGTATGAGAGAAATAGCACTAAAATCTTTCTTATCATCTCATTTCTCTCAGTACCAATTTGCAGTGTTTCAGTTTGCTCACTTCGAAGACGCATGAGTCAACAAGAATCGATGGGAGATGTAACTCAAGGCCTGCTCTAGTTAGTAGAGAGGTCGAGGAAGTAGTTAGTATGTCTGAAACTAGATGATCAGCTAGAGCTGAAGTCGATAGTATACCATATAATGCTGTCGGCATGATTGTGTACCTTAACGTATCTGGTTTGCCGAGTCCCTAGGTCTTCCTCAAATTAACACCTTCAGAAGGCAATGAGAGAGATCCAGAACACTTAAGGCTTTCTCAATTCTTCACCAAGTTTACACTCAACAAAGCCTTTCAATCTAATATGCTAGGAACGCTTCTAGGGGCTCATGCGAGACGCATTTGATTTGGCACACGGCCCGGTTGTGAGTCCGCCTCTTCCCGAGACTTGGAAGGGCAACCCGTGTTGCTTTACCACTATGCAGCTACCTCTACTTCTCTACCAAAGTCATTCGTCATGCTATCCGTGAGCCTGAGACCGAATACCGAAGCAGAGCTTGGTGTCCAATAGCTAGGTAGGCGGTCTCTGGAGATATATGCTGATGGAGCCGGGCCCACTGGAGAACAGGGTCATCGGGATGACTAAGGACAGCGCCGGCTGAGTAATACAGCTATCGGAAAACAGGATATTAGGCTCTTCATTGAAAGAGAGTCCTGTACCCTTCATTTGAATTTCCAGGTTGTCATTAAATCCTAACGCTTTTGGCTGCGGGTTGCTCGAGTGGTGGATAGCATTATTTGTCCTATCATCTATGTACCACCCCATGTACTACACGTCGAGCCACGAAAAAGAAAAGAGAGAAAACCAAAACACATATTACTTGCTTGTATTATAGATGACTGTACTATCGATTCGTGAGTCTTCAGACTTTGGATCCATGCAATAGGATCAAGAAACCGGAGGAACCGGATGCTGTCTTGGCAGGAGGAATGAGGCCATATCATTCAAGCGTATCCATTGTGGATAACCATCTACTTATAGTAGTTTTTAAAACCCGATATCTTCGGTATGAATGATAGAGATTTAACGATTTGAGATGAGGTAACATCTATCAAAGTGTTTGAAGAATCCGGAACACTCTCGAAATCCGCAAAAAGGTCTGTTCAATTGTCAACAAATTCGTGCTTGAAGGATCTCCAAGGGTGGCAAAATTTGATAGAGCAGAGGATTCCAAGCTTGTCTCTCACTCTAAGACATATTCAGTTAAGTACCGGGCGAGCTTGGTGCTAGTGTTTGACTTTTCACAACAGCAAATTTCAAATTTGGTGACGATGCCAGTCAGCAAAACTTGACTATAAAGCAGACAAAATAATTGCCAAAATGTAGGAAAAGATCGTGTTACGGTGGAACAGCGCCCGTACGGCACGTAGTATTACACGGACCCTTTCATTCATTGCGCTGCGCGTGAACCGCTCCAAAAATGCGTCTTCTATCTTGCCTCGCCCTGACCTCCGTGGTTGTGGCTCAGACTTCGAGCAACTATACCTGTCTGCCTGGCCAAGCCTGCTAGCCGACGGTCGAGCAATGGAGTACCTTCAACGCGAGCGTCGCCGGTGCGCTCCAAGTGGCGCACCCGTGGGCCGAACCCTGCTACGCTAACTCGTCTAGCGCGGCATGTGGTCTTGTTGCAGCGGCCTACACCAACTCGACAGGTGCCTACCGGACCTCCTTCTACGGTGAAGCTGTAAATATCCAATTCGAATATTGTGGCAATGACCAATGTCTGCTCGACTCCCTCGCACCGCTTGAGGGCATCAATGGAACATGTAAGCTTGGCCGTCTCTCGGCTTACCATGTCAAGGCGACGACGGCAGACCAGGTGGCCGCCACTCTCAAATTCGTACAACACGGAATCCGACTCTCTATGAAAAATACCGGTCATGATTACTTTGGTCGCAGCACGACGGCCAATAGCTTGGCATTATGGGCTCACAATATTCAGGACCTTGAATTTGCAAACACCTTCACAGCCAAGGGATGCCCCGCGAAATTGCAGAACGTCAGGATCATGGGCGCTGGCATAGAGGCAGGCCAGGCCGAAGCCTTCTTTGCCGAACAGAACATGCATGTCACCGTCGGGGCTGTAGCTTCAGTTGGTATCGCCGGTGGATTTGGCCAGGGAGGTGGCCATGGTCCTTTAGGTCCTAGCTACGGATTGATGGTCGATCAAGCCATTGAGTTCGATGTTGTCACTGCGGATGGAAGGCTACGCATGATCAATGAGTGTACAGATACTGACCTTTTTTGGGCTATGCGAAGTGGCGGTGGCGGCAACTATGCCGTCCTTTTGCGATACAAATTCCAGCTACACCCAGCCGTGCCGATGAACGTCTTTGCCTTCTCTGCCGAGTTCGCGGCCCCCACAAACATTAGCGAATCGCCGATTCATCGTGATATCGTCACAGCTATCGCCAAGAACCAGACGACGTGGGCACAGAACAAGGTGGCGGGCTACAACTTCTTTTTGCCTAACAGCATTACTACACTTCAGATTCTTCCAAGCACAAACACTGAGATTCTGAAGACACTCACTGCACAATACCGCAACCTTCTTCAGAACTATCCCGGAGTGAATGTGACCGCAAACGAATACGCATCCCTTGACACCTATCCCGCGTTCTCCGATTTCGTGTTGCCTTTTCTCGCCACCAACGGGCCTCTCGGTGTCGGTATCACCGAAGCATCGAGGCTGATTCCTCGTTCAAACTTCGAGACCGCTGAGAAGATCGATGAGCTTGTCGACGCATTTTTGTACGGCCTGCAGACCAGTCTCATGGAGGGTGCTGGATTGGGCACAGGGTCCGGCCAGATCTATTCTACAGGACCCTCGAATAACTTTGACCTGAGTAACAAGACTGGTGTCAACCCAGCATGGCGAGGCAGTTTGTGGCATGTCATCCACGGTGGTATCTTCACAAATCAGGATTCACCGGAAGAGCGGGCCAGCATCCAGCAGACCGCCGGTCACGCCATCCAGAAATTCAAGGATCTGACCCCCAGTGGCGGCTGCTACATGAATGAGGGTGATGTTCTAGAGAACTGGCAACATACTTTCTTCGGATCCAAATACGACCGCTTGCTCTAGATCAAGGCGAAGTATGACCCGAGCGGAGTTTTCAACTGCTTCAAGTGTGTGGGATGGACTGGATCTGACGATCCTTTCTACTCCTATTACCAACAGACTGGGCAGATTCCCACCATTCCGTTGGATTCAAGCCAGAATGCCGTCACTGCTGCTTGAACAATCTACAAAACTGGAGTTTTGAATGACCGGAGGTTTATCTTAGTAACGTCTAGAAGATAGAACATTTTCATTCAAAATAATGCGCAAATAATTCTTAATTAGACCAGCATGAATTGAAAGGGTAAGATGACAGACAGTAATTTCCCAGTATTTAGTGCGTTCTAAGCACTCAAGACTGTCTTGGTCCCTTCCTAGATCGAACATCATGACACTGGTAAAAAGCTCGGTCAATCAACTACTGATCAGTTGATTGATCATCTTGTAATGATTACTAGATAATCTAGACCCCGAATAGGTCCCCGTCTCAGAAGATAGGGGTAGCACACTAAGCACAGGTCCATCAAGATAGGACAAACTGCTCCCTCCCAGATGCAAGGCAAGTAGGGCAACACTTTCTAAGGCGGTTGGCTTTTCGATCGTGAGCAGCCCTTGGCTTGGACTTATCCTGGCCCTCTCGCTGGCTATTCAAGTCCAGTCACACGTCATTGACTGAGTCGATTCGGGGTCAAACACACCACCTCGATCAAATAGCGGACGTGAGAAGCGCCGCAGAGTCCAATTCGCTGATGACTGTCTCGTGAATTCGATATCAAGCTCGTCGAACTCGTTATCTCCATCACTGTCATCAAAAAGCTACAGTTCTGTGCCCTCGCAACTTACGAACCTGTTGGGGCGAAGTATATGCTCCACCATCGCTCAGGTCACACCGAGGTCATTCACAACAGGAGAGGACTCTACTTGCGTGGGATTCTTGGAAGTCTGCTGCGGCGAGACTTTTCGACACTTGCTTTATCGTGATGAACCCAACAGCATCTGCGAATTAGACTGCTGCGTTTCTATGACATAGGTTATGTCACATCCTGTCGAGTATTCTCTTTCGATTGTCGACCAGCTCAAGTTGGCCCGTAATCTGGCTGCAGACGTTCTAAAGTTCCACGCAACACCATGGCTCAAGCAGTATTCTAGATTAGCGATTTGACCTTTGCCCAGGAATGTCTAGACTTCCGGGATGTCTGCAGACACTCTTTTTCAATGCCGACCCGTCGACAACAAGTGTCTAGGTAGCGACGAGTCAACAATGGGTGGCATTGAACTGACGAGCCAGTCAGCTATAGAGGAAGAAATCAAGGACGCTCAGGTGCAGTATGGGATACGTAATTTGACTCTGTTCAGTCTCGGAGCAATTCTGCTTCAGATACGGAACTGGAGTATGCTGGATTCGCCGGAAGACGTCCGTATCATCCGGAAGTTGTCATGGCACGCTTCCGCACTTGGCCCGCGCTATCAGGAATTCACAAGGCGCTGCCTAAATTGTGATTTCGGCTACGGAGACGACCTTTCCAAGCCTCGCCTACAGCAAGCCTTCTATGAGACTGTATTTATGATCTGACCGACATGATAGAAGGGTTGGAGATTTTTGAATAGAATGCTGGCAAAAAAAAACATAAAAAAAACCGAATAAAGGACGGAGGACTGCATGCGCGGTGGAGCCCGGGACCGGGGCGTTATCTTTCCATGATAACTACGAAGTACTTGATTTCTTGGACATATCAAGTTATCTCCGTATAGACCGAAGATAATGTCATTACCCACATATACATATTTCGAGCTAGGCAAAGCCGCGTTATATCCACAGATTTGTCCGGCAATCGGCTGGATCATGATGGCATTCAAGAAATGTCGTATCCACCACCTTGCAGAGCCGTCATTGCCACCGAGCCAGTGACAACGTCATACAATATTGAAGTAATGAGAATTCCTTTCCGGCTAGCTGCGCCAATACTAGTGCAGTAAACCAACGGGACGAATTTGAAGGGAAAAAAAAATCTGGCGTTTCCAGCATAAGCTTCAGCCGGTAACATAGTAGAGATATGCGAAGACCGGAATTTCGAATACCAAACAGGAAGCTGTGTTGGTGTTATAATGAAGACTGATTTTTTTTAAGGGTGGATATGATGCCTGTTCTGACGAATGATTGAGTCTCGGTCTCGCGATGCCGGCTTGGACTTCCGGAAGACGGCCGAGAGGCCCCAGAAAAAGATAATCTCCCCGATCTTGGTTCAAGGAGCCGAAAAGAGATGAGAGGGTATTCACGGTATTCGGCTTCTTAGATTTCAATCTTCTCTCAATTTTCTTTCTTCTTTCTCCATTTCCTTCAGGCTCCCTATAACTTTATTCGTCCGCGAATAAAATCTGAGTTGAGAGATATCTTCCGTCGAGCCTAGCATGCCAACTGTTCGAGGCTGTTCGTTTAATCAATCAACAACGATCTATCCCTAAATAGTACGACACTGGGGAGAGCCAGAACGTCATGACGAGTAAACAAGAGGCCGCCGAGCGGTCTCTTCACAACCAGGCCAACCTCTTGCCACGGGCCAAACTGATAATCGTCTTCTCTGGAATAGCTATCACGTTGCTAATCTCTTTCATCGACCAAAATGGCATTGGGGTGACGCTGCCCACAATTGCCAAAGACCTGAACGCCGAGAATACCATATCCTGGGCAGGAACTTCCTCACTTATCGCCAACACCACGTTCCAGATGCTGTATGGTCGACTTTCTGATATATTCGGGCGTAAGGTCGTATTCCTCGGTGCAACTGGGGCGCTATCGCTTGCGGCTCTTCTCTGCGGTTTATCGCACAGCGCTGCCATGTTCTACGTCTTCCGTGGTGTTGCGGGTATCGGCGGCGGGGGGCTCGCTAATCTTGCCATGATCATTGTCTCCGACATTGTAACACTTGAGCAGAGGGGAAAGTATCAGGGCATTATCGGCTCTTGTGTCGGGCTGGGAAACGTTATCGGCCCATTCCTTGCTGCGGCGTTCATTGCTCGGGCTACCTGGCGTGCTTTCTTCTGGACTATCTCGCCCCTCGCCGCCGTAGTAGGAGTCCTATCGTTTCTATTACTGCCTTCGACACCACCTACACTACGTTTTCGAGAGAGTGTCCGCAAAATCGATTACGGCGGAGTTCTATTGTCTTCCATCGGGGTCATTTTCATACTGATACCAATCAGTGGCGGTGGCGCTTATTTCCCTTGGAATTCCCCCATGGTCATCAGCATGCTTGTCATTGGTTTTGTGTCTTTGGTGCTCTTTGTGTTATGGGAATGGAAATTCGCGAAGCTACCAATGATGCCAGGTAAGACTCCCAATTGCAATTATCATACTATTTCGCCGAATGTGTTTTAAAGCTAAGAATTCCAGTGCAATTCTTTACGAATCGCGTTGTCTGTATCATCTTGGCACAGAGCTTCCTCCTTGGGGCTGTTTATCAGTCTCAATTATACTATCTACCGCTCTACCTACAAAATGCTCGAAGATTTACACCATTAGAGAGTGCTGCTGTTATTGCTGCCATGGTCGTCTCGCAGGCTTTCACATCCATCGGTTCCGGGCTGTACATTTCTCATTTCAAGCGATGGAAAGAGATTGTATGTTCGGGTTTTGCGCTCTGGACTCTGTAAGTCAAGCCTCCTAGCATACTTATGAGACATTAGCTTACAGGTACCTAAAGCGGTGCTGGGTTATTGTTAAGACTAGATCGTAATTCATCTCCCGGTCAGATCATTGGACCACTCGTGGTTGTTGGCATTGGAGTTGGACAGACGTTTCAGCCGACGCTCATCGGTATTCAATCTCACGTCACCAAAGCTCGGAGGGCGGCCATTATTTCAAATCGAAACTTTTTCCGGTGCGGTGGAGGGGCTGTAGGCCTTGCGTTATCCGCAGCGGTATTGCAGGCAGCCTTGAGGAGCAATCTACCCGCTGAATATCGGTACCTTGCGAGCAATACATATGCGTTGCCGACCATCCAAGGCCCCGACTTTAACAGTGTGTTAGATGCGTACGCGGCTGCCAGTCATACGGTGTTCATTGTTCAGTTGCCTCTCATTGGCATCTGCCTCCTCAGCTGTGCATTTCTCAAAGATCTGGGGCTGCAGCCCCGTGAGGAGGACGATGGCGAGAAAAAGGGTGCCGAGGAGTCAGCAGACGAGGAAAAGGGAGAAAACGCGAATGAAAACAAGATTCTCGAAGCTGGCAATGAAGGAAAGCAGGAGCAGGATGGCAGTAATGATCAGAATGATATGCATTCTAGTCCAGGTGTTGATCGCAAAGACGAGACTTGATCAAGTCACCTATTCATGAGTGATAAAATCACTATCATACCCACTATAGGCATCAACGTGAAATTTGAAATTTTAACGATGTGATGTTCCCGCATGCGAGGACAAATGGCCAACCAGATGACAACTCGTAATTGGAGATGGCAGAACATGACAATACTGTTACTGTAGCCGAGCACCTGAATCTCAGGCACTCAAGCGCGTTAAATGACAGGCTGAAGTAGGAACTTCAAGTGTTTTTGATTATAATGCCCCTCTCTTGATGACGTCTTCTTTATAGTGAGATAGATACCTGAGTTGAGGTGGAAAATGGAGGGGCTGAGGTTGCTGTGAAGGATCAACGTAACCCAAACATGCAACACATCGCCCAATGAAGTAATCACCGTCATCCAACAATATCCTCCCAGATAATCCTCATTTTTACAGCATAGACCATACTTCAACTCAGTTTCGGGCTCAAGATTGCCGCACACACAAAATCCTTAGTAGCTAGGCGTAAAGTAAGTAATGATGAGACCAGCAAAAGATGACATCGGCATTCACGCTCCGCCACCACCACCATATGAAACAGAAGCGTACATGCACCATCAGCGATGGCCGCCCGTAATACAGTACAGGCGCCTGAGAGGCCCTTGCTCACCGATACGCGTCGCGCTCGCTCTAACACTGGCCACGATACTCATCATTGTCTCGTGGATAAAATTAAGCATACAAGTCCACTCAGAGCCAGCCTTCTTATCTACGATTGAAGAAGGAGCAGAAGAGCTGAAGGCCGGGTTGCAGCGCTGCCGTGCGCGAGATCGGTTTCCACCCATAGTAGACCCGGCGACGCGGGAGACGAATCCTCGATGGAATGCGGTACGAGGACAGAAGGGCACGATCGCGCTCCGAAATGCGACCCTATTTGACGGGGAGCAGTTCGTGAACGGCACTGTTGACATTGTACTTCGTCGCGGCTTAATCGTGTCAGTGGAACCTGCTACATCGGGGAGCTTACCATCCCTGCTCCGAGACGAGGATGGAGACATCGATGAAGGGCTAGAGTATGACCTAGACGGTCGATATGTAACACCGGGCTTGGTGGATATGCATTCTCATCATATGCTTGTTGCATGGCCGCTGTATGAGGGATTCGATGGGTAAGTTTTTTATTTTTATTTTTTTTTTTATTTTTTTGGGTGGGTGGAGGGTTTGACTTCTTATCCTCAAATCTACACATACACAATGAAGGGCAACTTGATAAGTAGGGTCATTCATTCAAGATTCGACTTCATGAGAATTAAAAGGCACTGCATACTGATATCTCTGCATAATTTCTAGCAATGGTAAGTTCACTGGCGAGTCCACCTAGTAGTTTTGTAGAACTGATAGATGGTTGGTTCAGAGGTCAATGAATTATTCGGCCCTATCACTTCTTTCCTTAAAATTACAGAAACGATCAAGGCATTCGACATCGGCACTAAACAAATTGCAGCGGGCGGGGTTACATCCTCGCTCGTGATCCCCGGCTCGGCGAATATTATGGGTGGTGAGGGTACGGTTGTCAAGAACCTGCTCAAATCTGGGGAATCAGGCGAATATGTCGTCGAGGACATGCTTCTTGAACATGGCATCCCCGTCTTAGATCGTCACCGATACATGAAGATGGCTTGTGGAGAAAACCCGCAAACACTTTATAAGCACACTCGCATGGCACTCGCATATATATTGCGAAAGCATTTAGCCCGCGCTCAGGATGTGATGAAGAAGCAAGATAGATGGTGCTCAGCTGCATCTGAAGCTGCGTCTATGAGTCAAGCGGAGCAGCACAGACTGTCAAGGCTCATTGGTGCATATCCAGACGATGTCGAGCTTGAGTCTACAATTGGCCTGATCCGCGGCCGTGTCACGATGCAGAATCACTGCTACGAATCCGAAGACTTTGAGACTATGATGGGCGTAGTGCACGAGGCAGGCTTCCACGTGAAGGCTTTCCACCACGCTATCGAGGCCTGGCAAGTTCCGGAAATGCTGCTTAGCAATGAACCGTGAGTGCCGCAAGGGTAGTGGCTGTCACTTCCATACTGACAATGAGGCATGAAGCAATATCACAGTTGCTATCTTTGCTGAAACCGGGTTTTACAAAGATGAAGCTTATTCTCCAAACCTGTACGCTGGGGCTATCTTGAATGCACATGGGTTGCCGGTAGCTTATCATTCAGTAAGACAGCAACGAGTTTCAATTTCTGGGTAATGAGTTGAAGCCTAACGAAACATCCGTATAGGATCACGGTTCCGAGGAGCTAAATTCCAGGTATCTGATCTTGCAGGCCTCCGTGGGCCATGGCTTTCACTTATCAGCTGAGAAAGCTCTGCAAGCCGTAACTTCGGTTCCTGCAAAGGCTTTAGACCTATCATACAGAATCGGGTACATACGAAGAGGATATGATGCGGACGTTGTTGTATGGGATGACCATCCACTCGCCATTGGAGCCACACCACAGCAGGTTTTCATCGACGGCGTGGCTACGTTGGACGTTGAAGTGGTCCAAGAGTCTGCAGGTTCATATCTTCGTACAAGAGGGAGCGGACAATCTTCTGGCGATGTGCCACAGATGAGAGCTCGAAAGACAGAGAGTGAAGCGCAGAAAGCATGCTCCCAGGGAGGGAATGCAGCTGATGACTTCGTTATCACCGGGATACGCAAGTCCTTCTTGAACAATTACACAGGATTCACAGCATCCATATCTGAATCCGGAAATGACAACCTGACGCTTGTTATCTCGAAGGGTATCGTCACATGCCTCGCCGCTGCAAAGAGCTGTGAACCCTCTATAACGATCACCGGGCCGGGCGCTGTCCACATTCACTTGGACAATGGACACTTGCTACCGGGATTGATCGCAGTGACACACGGTCTAGGGATAGTCGAAATCGACCTCGACGAATTCACAGAAAATGGAATCGCTTCAGTCAAAAACATCCAAGATCCTGCTTACATAGACTATGCTAAACATGGCATATCCCTGGACGGCAAGGCTTTTGCCCGGGCTAGGTTAGGAGGCGTCACCAGAGCAATTACACCTCCCCAGTTTCCACTGCAGTTTCTTCTCGCGAGTGCCGGAGATGAAGCTATCTTGCAAGGAGTTTCAGTCGGAATAAAAACCAATGGAAAACAAACTATTCTTGACGGAGGCATATTTCACGAAGATATAGGTCTGCACATGGTGTTTGGAAACACCAATAAGGCAGCCGGAAGTATCAGCCAGGCAGTAGGCAAGCTACGTTCAATCCTAGAGGCGAATACAGGAAAGGGAAATGCAAGCACTTACGGCTTAGTCGCTGATGGGATGATGCCTCTCATTGTTGAGGCACCCAGTGTGGTAAGTAATGAAATGCAGACCGGACAAGTCTCATTGTGAAGCTACTAACAGCGCCCCGGCGCATAAGGCCCTCGCACAACAGATGGTGGCAATCAAACGGGATTACCCAGATGTAAACCTGATTCTAAAAGGCGGTCATGCAGCGCCTCGGGTATGGTGTCACTTCGAATTCATGATCTGGTTACTTTGGCTGAAACCCCCTAGATTGCCAACGAACTGGCCCGTCATCAGATCCCCGTCATTCTATCAGCAACTAGGCCAGCGCCGACAGATTGGGAGCTCAGAAATGTGATCTCTGGTCCGCCCCTTACCCGCAGCCCTGCAGACATCCTCACTGAAGCGGGTGTTCAATACGCTGTATCGGTAGCCGGTGCAGGTACGCACGCACACTCACCGCTCAGGTTCTTACCTTGGTGACTGACAGAGAACATCTATTTTAGTACCGCAGGGCGATTCGCGCATACACGCTCTCGCGCTTGAGGCGAGCTGGGCAGCCAAGTACGCAGGTCTCAGCGAGCACGAAGCAGTGCGTCTTGTGTCTACCAATGTGGAAGATATCCTAGGGCTAAGACCAAGCAAAGACATCGTAGTCTGGGAGAACTCTCCGCTGCAGGTGGGTGGTACGGTAATCCTGTCATTGGAGGAAAATGCCAATGGGAAACTCTTCGTTGGCACATGCTGGCCGGATGAGCGTGTCGAATAAAGGAGAATGGCGTCACTTCGTGATGTCTTGAATGCACGAGAGCGGCTGTCTGAAAGGATGTGACACAATATTGAAAATGTGGCTTGCAGCGCAAAATTTTTTGGTTGGAAACCCCTGAAGCAGAAATAAATTTAGACGCTCTGTGGTGTTCAGTGTGTGGGAGCTGAAAACTGGATGATTGGCAGTCAGAGTATAATAGGCCTCCACCAGCCGCGCGCAAACAGATGATTTGACATATAGAGTATAAAATCTTGATCAGCAAATTCGGGATCAGAGAATGAGAATCATTTTCGGGCTTATAGTGTGTCGTGAGAGTAGAATAAATACTCTTTTCTTGCTTCCAAACCCTTTGATAAATGGCGTGCACCCGACGTGATACAGACTACCGGCTGGAAGCATAAAAACCTCAGCTTTACGCCACCAGAGTTGAGTCTTAGAGAATCTATAGGCTGATTACATTTTTACTCACTCTATGCAGATTTCTTGGGAAAAGTGTACTAAACAACATTAAAAATATCTTTTTTCCTTCGAACCTCACATTCCTGTCGTTTCAAACCCAACACGTGGTGAAAATATGACTGCTGATGACGTGAAGGGCTGATATGCAACTCTCAGGGGATGATGCAGTGTGATCCGGATCGTGCCGAGCTTGGACGTGGCATACAGGATTGATGTATTATCAAAAAGGGGTCGGCGACGTGGGAAGTTGCAGCGAAGATGCCACTCTCTCCGCGCCACCATGGAGCCGTGATCAATAAGCTGCCCCGCGAGATTGTCTTACCTTTGAGGACGATGTTCTCAGAAAAGAAGATGTCTCTCACTACCTAAGCTTCGACCATGGCACTGGAATAAAGTCTAAGTAGCGTTGTATATCCAAACACATTTGCCCAACAGAGGAATAGTTCTGTGGATCAGTCGGCCCCTAACGGCGGTTTTTAGTGTGTTTCAGAACCCAGTAAATAAGCGCAAGAGGTGGAGCTCGTCTGGCCTAGACAATGCAAGGGTCATTGATCCCACTGAGCCGCTGTGGCTACCAGTTAGTCATGGGCATCAAGGAAACAAAACGATATGTGTTGGTTTCGAGGTGTAAGCCTGCTCATCCAGACTATGGGGAACTGATTGGTCAGCATATACAACGCATATATTGGAAGAAACTATGTCTCTTGCTGGGAAAAGCGAGATGCTTTGCGCCCAGCAGCCAGCAGTTATTTCATTCAATCATTCCGAGTTACGTACCCTGAGAGAGCTAGCTAATGAGTTTTTGCACATCTATATGTGCTTCTTATTGAGGTCGTCTATGATTAGGTCCTTGGTGCCCGATCATGATCGAGGGCCGTCACTTTGGTGAGATAAGAAAAATTGACCTGCATACAGACACATGTACTCGCAGATGATTACAGTAGATTTCAAGGGGTGTGCGGTTCCTTGCAGATTTCTCACCTCCACCCACTTCTTGTCAAATCGGGGAGATAGTAAAAGAGCTGTTGTTTCGTTTTATGCAAATGATCAATCATATTGAAGTACATCCTAACACACTCCGATGGAAAGCATCTTTTCAAAAAGTCCGGGTTATGCTGGTGTAGGCACTCAGTAAATGACAGTCACTTTTCCCCTCAAGATTGAATGTTGCACCCCCGGTAGTTTATGAGCATTGACTGGAATGAATCTCAATATTCATATCATGTTACTCACCTTCCAATCTGTGACATCGTCGGCTAACCTTCGTACTACGGCGACTTGAAAATAGGTAAAAAAAAAAGGGCAGAGGCGAACGGTTGGGGGATAAAAAAGGGTAGCTCCCTTTTGGCTGTCTCATGTTGGGCGCCACAGTCCCACCTTGCATTCTCGTCAAACGCGCGGGTCGAGTTGGTATTCTTTTCTTTCAACAAGCGTCATGAACTAGACCCGGCCCCGGAAACCAACCGATCTAGGATCTCCCATACTCGTTGATCACCCGCATTTCTGTGACTTGCAGTCAATAATACAAACATTATACACTACTTGCTCAATGTGCGTATCAACCTGTAATAGATCTGAGAGACAGGCAACCTTCCAACTTGCCAGTCTGGTTGTGGTACTCTTAGATAGGAAGTCCTTCCAAGGCATAGTCCAGTATTTATCCTCCTTTTCTTCTAATAAGCGAAATATAAAAGTAGTAGCTCGAGAGCAGGACCGAAAAACAAGAGGCTTGTTCCCTGCAAGGAGTCAAGCAGGAAGTACTTTAATAAATAACAACCCTTGTCCCATGTCAGCGCCCATACCAAAACCCCTGTCGCGCAGAGGCGGTTGGGAGCTGCCGAAGTGGGTGTTGTTCCACTCTCCGCCACGCAGCGTAGACACCATACAACGGACTTAGTATATATCATTCGAAAACATCGCCATGCACTCTTTTCAATCTCTTTTCCTTCCCACCTCACTTATTGTGACAAGTTGGTTGTGTTTGTTCCAGGCTTGTAGCCACTTACAGTCTTTTTCTCCTTCATCTTTTACAGCTCTGCCGGCCGAGTCCTCCATTCATTACTCGTAAAAAAAAAAAACACTCTTTGTCTCAATTCTTTGTTGCTCAACGCCATCTCTACCAGATCAAGTCACTCTCGGTCTTTTTCTCGAGTCAACCCACGATCTTGGATTTTTGGGGAGTCATCACGCAAGATCCCCCTTTAGCTACTGCTGTTCTGGTATCAGCTTTTTAAAGCAATTCCATTCCTTTAAGACAAATCAACCGCCAGGCATTTGCTTATTCTTCAGATACACGCCAAAATCAATTATTTTTGCTTATATACCACCATCAAAATGAAGTTCACAACTACAACTATCCTTGCCTCTTTTGCAGGCCTGTCTATCGCGGCTAAGACCCAACGGACATTCGCCGTCTTGCGTTTCAACGGTGATGGCTTCCTCACCGAGGGTCCTATGGATCCCGTAGTCAGCCCTGGGGAACAGTCTTCACACTATCACAGCATCATGGGTGGAAGCAACTTCGCTACTACGATTGAAGGTGACCAACTCTTGAGTTCAAACTGCACCACGAGCAAGCTCGCCAAGGATAACAGCAACTACTGGGTTCCCGCGCTCTTTTTTCAGGATCCCAACAATGGCACTTTTCAGAAAGTGCCTCTATTCTACATGAACGTCTATTACTTCTTCGAGCCCACCGATGATGATATCGTCCCGTTCCCCCATGGGATGAAGATGGTGACTGGAAACGCGACTACGAGATCCCCTCCTGCCGGTGGACCGGGTATCAACATCGATGCTGGCAATGGCCAACCTATCAACGCCGTCCAGTGGACGTGCCCCCGGACAAGCTACGACCCGCCCTCCTATCCCGTTGGCTCGGACGGAACCACTGCCGGTATTGTCGACCCCAACAACCAAGGTTCTGGTGTAGGCTTTCCTCTATATCCTTGTGACGGCTATGCTTCTCCTCTTCGCCAGGATATGCACTTCCCTTCTTGCTACAACCCTGCCGCCGGTCTCGACGACTATAAGAACAACATGGCTTTCCCCAGCACAGTGAATGGCCAACAGAATTGCCCCGAGGGCTGGACTCACGTCCCGCATATCTTCTTTGAGGTCTACTGGAACACGCCCCTCTTCAACGATTACTGGACCCCAGACGGCAAGACTCAACCCTTCGTGCTCGCTACTGGTGATGCTACTGGATATAGCTCCCATGGAGACTTCGTTGGCGGATGGGACCTGGACACTCTTCAAACCATCATCAACACTTGCGATGCTGGCGACTCGGGCATGGACCAGTGTCTCAACAACGGCGGTCTTACCGATACCACGGAGAACTGTCACATCGCCCCTGCTTACGGCTCCGTCCTACAAAATGGCGAGATCATTACAGGTCTACCTGTCGTCGGGGATGACATCACCGGCTGGGGCAAGGGAGGATCTTCTCCTGCCCCTGAGTCATCAGCAACCAGCACTACCCAAGCTGCCTCGTCAACGACCTCTCCCAGCACGGCCACGACGACTGTCCCCAGCTCAACCACCAATGCCGAGACAACACCAACGTCGCCTGCTACCTCTGCAACGACAAGCTCCTCTGTCGTGGCGGAGACTGCGCCCACATCGGCTACCTTATCGCCAAGCATTGCCCAACCGACCAGCGCTGCCACGACCACGACCAATGCTCCTGCTCCGACTAAGACCGGCCACCGCCATCATCACAGCGGTGGCTACAATGTTGAGACCATCTGGGATGTTGTAACTTTTACCAAAACTGAGACAATCATGGAGCCCGAACCTACTGGTCTCCACCGCCGAGTCCCTCATCGCACCCACGGCCAGCACAAGCGACACGGCGGCTTCGCTGCTCGACGCTAAGGTCTCCCCGTCCGTCCCGAAAGATCATAAAACCATTTCTTTCTTTCCGTCTTTCAGTTTTGCACACTCACTTTTTATTCATTTCTTGTACACACCCCATTAGGGCAAAGGGTCTTAAGCCGGGTAGCTTAGGTGCACCGGATTTAGAAATCGGGATTGACTATCCAAGGGAGAAGGAAAATGGAACTTTTCTGTTCAAATTCCATTTCATTTGAAACTATATGATGCTACGAAACCCAAAAGGGGAATTTGTTTGGGCTATTGTATACTAGACCGCCGTCAGGAGAACGCTAAGAGAGTCACATGGGTGGCCAGGCGACCGGCGGTGGGACTTCTGGGTAGCGTATAAGATAGGTGATGAGTGTGTCTTCGATTCTTTGTATATTTTAGGCTGGGTTATCGCCCTCCATTAGTCTCGTGAGAGTAACCACAACCCACGGACTCCATATTCAACTAAACTTTAAGAAAGACGTCACCCGAACTGATTGCATGTTTTTTGTTTGATCCAGATTCCAATATGTGTCTGAGCCCTAAAGTATTGCCATAGTTTTTGAAAACAGATACGGAGTGTGAGGATCATCAATGTTCCGCTCTTTGAAGGATCTAGATGGTATTCTATCTTCACATCCCGCACCTTCTTATATACGTCAATGGACCCGGTACCTTTTGTAATGGCTCAAAATACAATTTATCTCTTTCATGCAACATTGTAACTACTACAGACAGATTGTACATGCTTTTTACGGCGAAGTTGATCACAGCATACTACACATGTGACAGTTCAATCGCCTGTATGAGGCATCATCAAGTTCAAATACTTCAGACGTTCGGATTCAATCAACAAACCAACTTGGGTCTTTTTTCTTCTTCATCTCCCCTTTAATCATTTCTAAGCCCTTAAGATGGTTTGACCTCTCCGTCGTTCGATTCTACGCCTTTTGTATTGATGTTTTGTACTTGAGCTATCTCAGGACCGCAGGTTTGTAAAAGAGTCACGTAGGGCTTCGTCATATTGCTACATAGTCGACGGGAGGAAAGACCGGTGATATGTCTTCAAGTGTAGATTCAGGGGTATTGAGCAGTCAAACCTAGCCTTAGTGTATACATTGGGTTGTTCATTAAGCGCAGTAGGCGCGCTTGCAGCGACTTACATTACCTCGGAGAAAGGGTTCCAAAACCTATACTCTTAACTCAGGCACACAGATTGATCGCTCGAGCGGCATCCTTGTGCTGGATAGCTCAATCATCAAAACCACCCCATTCGTCGCCCTCGTTTTCTAGCGAGTCGCTAGCATTTCCAGCTTGAGATATGGTGGATTTCGTAAATCTTGATTGCTTCAAGCTCTTTTGAGTGGGTAGCTGTCCTTTGTCAGAAGGATCACGCATGAACCCAGCAACGAAGAATCCCATGACACCTCGCCCATCGCCCTGATAAGATCGTATGCATGCTTCAGCTACTTCTTCGTTCCCATCACTGGCTTCAAGTGATCCGCGAACTGGCCATTCCCGCATCCCCACGACTTGTTGATCTCGTTCGAGGATTCGCCACCCCCTATCTCTACCGATCCCTGATTGAAGTGCTTTCAGCACCACCTGTTCATTTTCTTCAGCGTGTATCGAGCAGGTCGAATATGTTATTTTCCGGGCAGCGGGGAAGCTGAACGCATGCAGAAGTAAAGTCAACTGGAACGAAGACAGCGCGTCTAGCCGAGCCTTGAGCTCTTTCTCTGATGATAAAACAGTCTCCTTTCCGTCATCATCAACGAGAACTTGCTGCTCTCTCTCATCCAACGCGCCCGCTTCTCGTTTCCGTTTCCGGTTCTTGTCGGGGGATGGCTTATTGGCGCTATTAGGCTCGTCAGGGAGGTGAATGGCAGGCATACTGTCTCTTCCCACTATGCCACTACCCGAACAACTTGGATCTAGCAGAAGTGCGCCCACATTTCTGTAGGTAGAGGCTTCTGGGTCGACCTTCAAGAAGTCTTGGCCAAGACTGAGCTGCGCTATTTCCTGTGCTCCAGCTAGATTGACCATTTTATTGAGAGTACGAGCACGATTGCGGTCTTTCTCGAATGCATATACTTTGTGTGTGCATGCTCTGTCACCATCGCAGTTTGACTTCACGATGGCCGTAACATGTGTCGTTTTGTTGCCGGGGGCAGCGCACGAATCGATAACATCGCCATCAGATATGCCAGGGTCTAATAAATACGCAGGAAAACACGAGGCCTTGTCCTGGATGATCAGATCACCTGAGACATATGCCTGTGTCTTGGTAATCTCAAACCCGGGAGATAAGGCAACTAGATTGGGTATATGTCTGTCTATATGAAGGTATTTCCCAGCGGGTGAAATTACGTCACTGATCTCAGAAACTTGAGTGGAATCCTTGAACGTTGTTTCCAGTTGGTTCTCCAGCGTTGTCTTTAGCGTGTTCACCCGTACCCAACGAGGGTGGCGAGCCGCCTCACCTAGAAAATCAACCGAGATGAGGTCTCTCAGGACATCGACAGACGCGGCCTTCCTGCGCAAGCGTGCCCTGGTGAACTCAGATGACAACCGGGCTTTATGGCGTTCAACTGAGATCCGCAATCCGTGCGAAGCAGGTAGAGCAATGCCTTTCTTGGCCAATAGAAAATCGTGAACGAGTAAAAGGGCGAGCAGAGGGGTGAGCTATGGTTCCTTGTTAGTTACCGGGTAGACGAATCAAGGGTTGAGAGGGACACACCTTTCGTTCAAGACGCAGGAGATCGGAGTTGTCTATAACCTCTTTGAGTACTGAACTCCATTTGCAAGTCTCTAGAGCAAGAGCAAATACTTGTTGTTGGGGGGATTTCAGAGTTTTGTTGCCAAAGATCCTGGTCTTGAGATTACCCCCAGTGGCTGAGAGGATGCCAGCTGTCTCGTGATACAAAGACATGGACACACACGGCACCTATCAAGTGTATCTTTGGTTGGTTCGCCTTCGCAAGTCAAGGTATAATTATATCAGTAATGGCCCTTCGGCGATTGGCGACATCTAACCGTGTAGACAAATGCAACGTCGTAGGTGTCTAGGTCTGTGTTCTTTTTCTTTTTTTTTTTTTTTTTCGGAGATAAGACTTTTTCGTAACAATTGCCCATTCTGTATAGTGGTAGGGTGCCACTAAACAGAGAGTGGATGTGCTGTAGAAGACCCTGGCAAGCGAGGTGGAAAAAAAATGGCATACTTTCAACATTCCCTTTTGCGAAACCACTCAACACAACCACGCCATGTGTTGAAATCTTGTAAAATCCGGACTGGAATAAACTTAAGATATCATTCATTACGAATCTTCAATTAAAACTGAACAACAGGCCGAGATGCGGTTTTGTTGAGTGTTTTGCAAAAGGGAATGTTGAAAGTATGCCATTTTTTTTTTTTCACCTCGCTTTGCCTGGGTATTGGCCAGCCTTCACCCTCCACGCGCCGTCGGCCACCTAGGTATGCTTCATGCCTCCACCACACGTGGTTTTTGACCTTATGCACATTGGAACTATAAGGTACTTGCCAAGCAGCGCTAGTCGGTTCCTCGGATACTATATGCCGTATTGTAGATCTTCTAGAAGTTTTCTTTCTGAATTGCAATCACCGTTCCCTAGAGAGTTCGCGAGGATGCAATCTTCCTGGTTTCCGCGCCTTAGCAATCACGCCGCAGGTTGCCACCTGAACTCGCCTGACTCGGTTCCAATACAGACCTATGGCGGGATGTTGTCACCTACCCCAGTGGGCTTAAAATGCTCCGTGTGGGATTCGTCGCCTCGTGCTAGCAGGCAGTAGTTCCAATACCTACCCGCCTCGCTTGTGGAGTCGTAGCCATGGTGGGTCCTCTAGGAACGTGCTGTCTTTGGTATTTCCGGCATATTCTCGGGGTTTATACTGCAACAGCAGCAGTTTGCGTTGAGATTTGGATAGAGATTCATAAAGCCTGATGCTAATAGATTGCCCTCTAGACACAGAAACTCAAGGAGGTACTAATGTATTCTATACATTTCAATCTAGAATAAAGAAGGACAGTAGCTGATAACGATGGTTGTCGACTCCGAGTCGTACCTGTCAGCCCGCAAGCACCACTGGAAACTCTCCCACGTAGTAACCTTGTCGGAGCGACCCGCAGAAATTGAAGAAAGTTAAGTATCTAGGTACCTACATAAATATCTTTTAGTCGTCGGAACATGTACTCACAATAGCTTGACATCCTATCTCCCTCCCTAAACTGGTCTACAGTACCAGTAGACCTAGCTCCAAGATAATGGATAATAGTTGGAGTCATATTACTTGTTCCTATCAAGGCCTTTTATCGTCACCCACGACCTACATGTAGTGTTTACGGTTAATACGAAGATCAATATCAGGTAATGAACAGTGTATAGGCAAAGTTAGATCCGAAGGGAGTGGGTCAACGTACCGGTATGCACTCACCAGACGCACACACGCATTCCTTCTCCGGGAGGCTAGGGTGGTAGAATCGTATTTGATCTGTACAGTTACGTACATGTATGTTTTTGTCTGGGCATTTTCGGTGGCCGCACTTACTCCGCGGAAGCAACCCGACTGTTGATAATATGTTCGCCTGAGCCATTCAAGTTTTTCTCATAAAAGACATCACGAGAGGACGGAATTGTAGAAGATGGGAAGCTAAGAAGGTTAGGTACTGACATACATACATGTATGTACTTATCAAGGAAGGTTAACGAGGTATCTAGCTCCCCGGGCCATTCCCTCGATGCTATAGGTCGACTAGCATTTCGCGGCCCCTAACCAAAGCTGGCCGGATGACGACACGTTCCGCCGCGTCATTTGGGCTGCAGAACTCGGACAATTTTTTGAACATCTCTTGGGTGGTCGTATCCATTTGTGCAACTGCACAGTATCGCTGTATACTACTATTAATCTGATGAGATGTCTCTCACATGGGATGAGTACGCCAGGCACTTTAAGTAGATGTCGCCGTATACTGTATATATATGTCTCACAGCACTACATTTCTATTCTACAGTACTGCATATCTCTTATTCGAGGCGCTACAAGAAGACCGTGACGGGAACCTCTTGTATATCTACCAGGCTGGCTGGGGTGTGAGTTCAGAACGGCGAGGTTCCCGCAAATCAGAGGCCCAATCAGACCATATTCTCAGCCCAGTTGCCCACCCCCCTTCTCTAAAAGACCTTTGGCATCGCCTCCGTCTTCCCTATTCCTATCCCCCATTGGACTCCCAACTTAAGCCTTTTACATACATCTTTCCATCTGTACAACTTTATTGCTGCAGTCCTCTCTCCCCTCTTCAAAGTGACTGTTCCAATCATAACTATTGCCTTTCCCAAAATGCGCCCGGCTTCCCACCAAACCCAGTGACCGTCAATTTCGAGGGCTATCACAACAAAAATCATCGAACCTATGGGCCACATCACTTGACCAGTGCTCTTCCGGCCCGGCATGCCCCCCTCTTCGCGCCTTTCGCAGCCTCCTGCGGACGGGTCTACGCCCATCAAATCTGGCGATGACGATGACTCAATTGACCCTGTGCTCGACTTTAATGACAATGATGACGCTCAAGATGATCCCGAACAGCTGTCCGATTCCCCTCATCATGGCACCTCCGCTCCTATGCAAAAACGTCGTCGCGTGACTCGTGCTTGCGACGAATGTCGTCGCAAGAAAATCAAATGTGACGGCAAGCAACCATGCACACATTGCCAGGTCTATAGTTACGGTAGGTCTTGTCTCGAAGGTAACCATCCCTATCCTCTATCTCGGTCGCTTACCATGTTTCTGTGCAGACTGCACATATGATAAGCCATCCAACAGGAGAAGGAACCCGGCGCCACAGTACATCGAGGCACTTGAGAACAAACTCTGTCGAGCTGAGGCATTGTTGAGGAAATTCATGCCCGATGTCGACTTGAACGACCCTGACTTAGATCCTGCCGTGCAGCAGGAATTCCGCATGCGCGAGCAAGCCAGGCAGAAGGCACTTACCCAGAAGAAAGACCAGCTGAGTACTGCGACTCAAGGCGCACAACTGCAGTCCATGATCTCCGGTGTTGGCCAGATTGATTTGGATGAGGGAGGCGAATACAACTTCCGCGGCGGTTCCTCTGGCACTGTTTTCTTCAAGCGCATGAAAGACCATTTCCGCACCTTGCTGGGAAGAGATTATCAGATACCATTTATGCCGCGACCTCCCCGGATTTTCAGCATCAATTCCCCCAGATCCCCTTCGGACTCCACATGGCCGAGTTCTCCTGGCCCGCCAGCTCATGGCTTGCCATCTAAAGAGCGAGCACTTGCTTTATGTGCCGAATCCTTAGATAACGCGACCTGTCTGCTGCGCATCGTCCACAAGCCAAGTTTCTACCAAATGCTGGATCAGCTATACCAAAAGCCAAGAGACGACTTCGGAGTTGAAGATAGTAGGAATTTGGCACTTGCATTTTCAGCAATGGCCTTAGGCTGCATGTATAATGTTCCGGATCGTGCGGCCACGGCAGCATCTCCATATAAGATCTTGATTGACGAAGCGTAAGACCTATGCGAAATCAATTCGCGGGCCCATTCTGACGCTAACGTTGTACTCTTTAGGTCTCATTATCATGCCTCAGCCCGGAAATTATTACCAGATATTACTGACTGCCGCGACCTCACTTCGCTTCAGGCTCTGCTTTTCATGATCCTATTCATGCAATCTATCTCAGATCTAAGTACCTGTTACAGTTTCGTGGGCATTGCGCTGCGATCTGCTCTACGCATGGGTCTACATCGTCATCTTCCAAACCTTAAACTAGATCCGGTTGAGTCTGAAACGAGAAGAAGAGTTTTCTATATATGTCGACAGATGGACACTTACATATCTGCACTCCTGGGTTTTCCATTTCTATTGAACGATGACGATATCGATCAAATGTTACCGACAACAGTGGATGATCAGTATATCACCAAGGAGGGAATATTGGACCCACCTCCCGAGACAGCCTCATTTTTTGAAGCCTTCAATGCCCACGTTAAGTTGATGGATTTACTGAGCAAAATTGTGAAGCAAATATACCCCCTCAAGCACGCCGGCCCGGATAGCGAAGAGGATGACGGTGTATCGTATGCCTCATACATGATTAATTATGCAAAAGTGAAAGAAATGGAAGAGGAGTTACAACAGTGGAACAAGCAATTGCCTGTGGCTTGGCGGCCAGATCCCGAAGGGCCTCTTGAGGTAGTTCGTGTGCGGAACCTCTTGAGATTTGGCTATGCTCATGTCCAAATGGTTCTTTACAGGCCTTTCGTTCATTATGTCTCTCCCAGGATTTG
This sequence comes from Xylariaceae sp. FL0255, assembly GCA_022578795.1. Classification (NCBI taxonomy): domain Eukaryota; kingdom Fungi; phylum Ascomycota; class Sordariomycetes; order Xylariales; family Xylariaceae; species Xylariaceae sp. FL0255. The sequence continues at coordinate 92,203 of MU388865.1, read as the reverse complement.
TGCTGGCAAAGATATCAGCGAGCGAGCCTACGCATGCGGTGCTGCGGGTATTAGTGTTGCTCGAAACATCATACATCTTGGAAGAGAAATGCGAAAACAAGTACCATTGGTCGGACCATACTGGTTCACGCTCTACAGCGAATTCTTTGCTATCATCACTTTGATCTTTTTTGTGCTTGAGAATCAAGACAAACCAGGAACCAAAGAAATGCTTGCAGATGCCGTGGCAGGAAAGAAAACAATCGAGCAGATTGCAAGCAAGAGTATAGTAGCGGACAGAGTAGTGAACAGCCTTACAGTAAGGGCACCCATTACGTGTACGAGCAAGTAATGAAAAGCAGCGCTAACTTCTTCAGATTCTGTTCGACCAACTGCCAGACAGCCTCAAAGACTCCAAAACACGAAGTGCACTCTCTAAGAAACGCCCAAACGTAAAAGATGGCCCTGCAGCGACCCAACAGTCGAGGTCTCAAGCGTGCTCACAACCAACTAAGACCACGGGCAAGTTTAAAGCTGTCTCGCCGGTGTCGGCACGGTCCTCTGCCGGGCCTTCCCAGCATATTATTTCCTTTGACGACGAACCACTACCACGCCTTGATTATGGATCCTTCAACAACATGCAGTTTTCTCCGAGCCTCACCACACCACAAGGTTCTATTCCAGGCGAGGGCCCGCGCGAAATGAGGAACATGAACATTCAACGTGGTTCTATTGGGGCAGCCCAGCAAGTTCATCGGCTCGATGCCATGATGTTCCCTTCAGACGATCCACTAGCCTATCCCAACCAGCCCCGATTTGACTTCAGTGGTCCCGGGGCTAGGCTACAGGCATCCAATGCCGGAGAGATACTAAACCAGGATATCTCTTCCTATTTCTTACCTCATTCGTTTGAAGGTATTGAGGGGCAGCTTTTGGGGCCACTTCCACCTTACATGATGCAGTCACAAGTACAGTCAGGCATAAATTTCCCAGCACATGTGTACTCGGATCCAATGTTGCCTTCACAACAAATCCAGCAAGGGTCGCAAGCTCAAGCACAGCATCGCCAAGTTGCAAGGGATTATCAAGGCCAGAATGCAGGCAATGAGTTTTGGCAAGGATATTTCGCATAACGTGGTAAGAATCAATGAACGAGTTTCCTTAATTTTCGGGCAGCACTGGTGGCGCATGCATTCACAGAGAAAGGGCTGGAAATCATGAATAAAAAGGAAAAGATACCCCGGTGCACAACATCGAGCAACACCCGTCGATCGGATGCTATGAAGGTTTGGTTCTGTACTTGGAAATGTCGACGCTTAGAAAGGGAGAGTTTGCGCAGGATCTATATGCAGTATACGAGCGCTCACGTTCCGTCGACACACAGACAACGGGTTATGAATGTCTATCAGACAAGGGCTAGTGCTGTAACATACCAAAGGCGTGCATCTATCTACTTGTGGCGTATATAACAGCAGCGTGATTATTGTATATATACATAGCTCTCTAGCAAAGAGAGAGCTGATGACTACAAAATCTTCACCATTATGCGCACGCCCATCTTAACCATCTCTCGGTTCTGTTCTCGGGGATCGACATCTCGTAAGTGGGGTTTGCTGATTGAAGAAGGATTTGCGTCGAACGTCGGCGGCCTCTGAAAACGACTTAGTACTACTAACAATCATTAACAGAAACATATTTTAAGAATAGACAGCAGGCCAATACCTACCCTACCTAAGTTTACGGACCACATTGTGCCGAAAGACCATACAATGTGAATTCTGATGTAGGGATTGGTTGCCTCCGTGAACCTGGGACACCTTTTCTACTTTCTCTGTGGGTTGGTTAAGACGTACCTCATGTTACTGCTTTCTGTTTCAATATTGAACTCTCCATGTAACTGAAAGGTGCAGAGATCTCCCGATACAAAGAAGATGTAGGTACAGTAGTAATACCTACATATAATTTGACTGGTCAGCAAGCGACTGTCAGCAGAGACGGAGTCCTTAAAGGGTACATGTAATTTGGCCACAAACGGCATAGACTATGGAAGTACAGGCCTATGTACCTCCGCCAGGAACCACAAAACCCCCGCCATTTCTCCACTCTCACCTTAGTACCATGGACAACAACACATCCAAGCTATCCGCTCCGTATAACCAATTGTAGGAACTTAGAGTACTCGTTACGTGTGGAGGATCTTTGGTGGTCAGATTCTGATATTACGACAACGATCGGATCAAGCTGCATGATTCGGGCGCTTTCGTCCGCGCTGCCGAGGCATGGAGGCCACTAACATTGACCACAGCCTCGTCGTTGTTGACGAGTTCGATGCCCTGTAAGTATTGCAACACCCCTGCCTCCCTGCTTCACGAAGCAGCTTGGAACTCAGGTGTCTATCATGCAAGATGTCAGATATGCCTGGGATAGACTGTTGGCCATAGTTGTTGGCTGACTTGTGTTCCTCCGAAGATCCATTGAGATCAATGAGTTCGGAGCCTTAGACGCTGCCGTGTCGAAGAAATACCCAGGTATGTGGTTCAAAACTATTTACATTGAATCTCAACATTACCTTCTTTACATTTGTTATTTATTCATTACCTTATGGCTTCCCTCTAGCGAAGGTGACTGTCAATTATTCACATTATCTAATACTCACGGAGAGCTATCTTACATATCCTCTTATCGATTTGGTTCTCCTCCATCAAATCCAAGCTGATCAAGTTAAAACAAGGCTAACACTGTTGATAGCGAAGTTACATGCACGCAAGGTAGCCAAAATAATAGGCGCGCAGGATGGTATTATCTATCTGCCGGGCCAGTGGGAGACGACCTTTGAGGATTCAGATCAAGGACCCCCATTTCGACAACGCCGGTAGTAAGTACTCTCTTACTAGAAGAGTTGACACTGGGCATCTCAACTCAGCTTGTTTGGTAGCTTCTACTATCTCTCCGGAGCCGACTTTCCTGGCTGCAGTGTGACCTATGATATTGCAGCAGACAAGTTGACACTATGGATCCCCTACACGGCGCCTGCGACTATCCTCTGGTTTGGAAACACACCATCTGCCGAAGACTGTCTGTCTCGCTTCGATGTCCATGATGTGAAATACAGCAGTCAGTTGTCAAAGTACTTGACATCCCGTCTATCTCACGTCAAGACGCTCTACGTCCTACGATCGTCGCAACTTCCCAAATTCGACGGTCTCGATCAGCTCAAACCCCGCCTGCACATCAATACAACAGCACTACAGCCTGCTATGGACGAGGCGAGAGTCATCAAGACCGACTACGAAATCGCCATGATCCGGAAGGCGAACGCTGTCTCCTCAGAGGCACATAGACACGTGGCGAGGTCCATCTACGGCATGGAAAACGAGTGCGTCATCGAAGCAACGTTCCTCGGCTGGTGCACAGCTCGCAACGCACACACGCGAGCATATTCCATCATCGCCGGCTCCGGAGCTAACGCTTCAACCCTGCACTACGATACTAACAACGAGCCGCTGGCTGGCCGGCAGCTCGTCGTTCTCGATGCCGGGGCCGAGTGGAACTGCTACGCCAGCGACGTAACGCGCACGCTGCCGCTGGGCACGAGCTTCTCATCTGAGGCGCGAGCTATCTATGAGATCGTCCATCAGATGCAAGACGAGTGTATTGAACGGATACGGCCAGGTACCGTGTTCCGTGACCTGCAGCTTCACGCCACACGCGTCGCCGTTGAGGGGCTATTGAAGATCGGTATCTTTCGTAATGGTTCGGTTGATGAGATATTTAAGAACGGCACCGCTGCCGCTTTCTTTCCGCATGGACTCGGCCATCATGTTGGACTTGACGTTCATGAGTGAGTTGTCCCTCTTTCTCTTAAGGTTCCTATCCGACGTGCTATCTTGCTCTCAAAGTCTAGAGGAAATCTTCTCAGACATAAACAAAAATAACTGACTGGCTGACAATACATGTTAGCGTCCTAAGCAAGGATCTAGTCCGCCCAGCAGGCGAGAGTATGTGGGGGAAACGCAGACCGGTAGGACCACATTCAGTGCGAGCCATGATCAACCAGACGGCGTTGGAGCAGCAACAGCAGCAACCACCACAAAAAGACAAAACCGCCTCTCCCCAGACAAAGATATTCAACAAACTAGAGCCCAACATGATTGTGACTATCGAGCCGGGCCTGTACTTCTGCAAGCCCTACATCGAGGCCTACTTCCTCCGCAGTGCCGAGCACAGCAAGTACATCGACGCCGACGTACTCGATCGGTTCTGGGACGTCGGCGGTGTCCGCATCGAAGATTGCATCCTCGTTACCGAGAACGGGTATGAGAATTTGACTACAGCTCCCAAGGGTGAGGAGCTTCTGAGAATTGTTGGAGTCGCAACTAGCTAGCCACTGAGTTACAGGGAGAGGAGGATTGGTTGAGGATGGGTGTTACGGAGTTTCTTTTTAGTATTTCCTTTTTTGATATTTTGGAGATCAGGTGTTTCCCATTGAATGTGCGTAGTCACGTTGTATGCAGGTTGCCTGGCAAAGTAGCAAACTACTCTCACTCTTAATATCAGATTTTTGTGCTGCAAAGTCCTATAAACTGGCATACATATGTACAATTTCCATTCATTATGCAAGCGTTGTTTGATGGAAATAGCCGAAGTAGACACCAACAAGACCCATTTGCGCCCAAAACCACCTTTAGCCATGGAAAGCAACAGAACTAGCAGTAAACTCAAGGGGCATGACGTGCAAGGAACACAACACTCAAAGAAATTCGTAATTCATAAACAACAACTCTTGGCCATATGCTATGTTCTTTTATACAATAGGATATATCCCGCCCTGCGCTTCTTTCCATTTTTGTACTCCTTCTCTTATTCTTTGGACAAGAAGTCCGTCGACTTATAGATACTTCTTCGGTGATGTCTTCTTGCGCTCGTACCATATGTAGCCCACGATGAGGAATATCTGGCTGCCGATGATGATAAAGATCAACTTGCCGTGGCGGGGCGCAGTCTGTGTTACGACATGCTCCAGTAGGTTGCCGTGATTCGTGCCCAGGTATTTCTTCAAGCTGTGTTCCGTGGTTTGAATCTTTTTATCAAGGTCACTCTTGGTGTTTTGGAGATCCCGCCTCAGAGCAGTGATTTCAGCCAACATGGTGTCGATCTTCTCGACCTTGTCTAGTTTCTTCATAGACTGCTTCACGTCGTCGAGCAATTGCGAGACCTCTTCGTGTCGTTTCTCGCCGCCAGAGATCAAGTTTGCCTGCTCGCGGAAGATGGTGCCTATGTGACGATTTATGCTTTGTATGCGGTTGTGAAGATCGGCGAATTGGGCTTTCGAGCTCGTGATCATGTCGGCGTTCTCCTCGGGGATGTTGTCATCGAAGCTTCGATCGGCATTGTAGTTACCCTGGCCCGAGGACGAACCAGAATTCTGGCCAGCGCGACCAAAACTCATATGACCTCCGCCATAATCCTGCCCTTGCTGCTGCTGTTGTTGCTGCTGCTGAGATGGAGGTGGTATTCCATTTGATTTGGTGTTCAAATCTTCGGTCATAACAACCATCTTGAAAATCTCAATAGAATCTGGGTTGTCAGCCGAGGCGGCAGTTAGACCGAATTTATAACCGGGAGGGATGGAGATCTGGTCGCTTTCGAAGCAAAGACGGTTGTCGATTTCGACCTTGAAGCCAGCGGCGGTCTGGCGCAACTTGATCTGCGAAGGGCGACCCAAGTTGCGATACGAGTAAGCACAGTGGCCGAAGGCCAGACTGTCGACGCTGTGGTGTGTTTTGTAATCGGTGGTGCCGTCATTTAGGAAGCCCCGGACCATGCCTCCACGGCCACCGTGTTGGTCGATGACGAGGGCGAGCCCATCGAACCGGCCGACGGTGTAAATGCTATCGGTACCAATGTCGCTGTTGCCGTTCCTCGCCAGCCAGATATTAAGGTTGCCGCTCCCCCGCTCGTCGCCGTTGACGCGGAAGTCGACGTCAGTGACCCATTGGGCATACTGGTTGGTCTGCTCGCCCCAAGCAGCACCACGAGCGTTTCCGGGAGCAGGTGGGGTGAGGATGATTTTGTTGGAGAGGATCTCGGGTGAGCTGGGGGTGCCGACGAGAGAAAAGCCAGGGACGCTGGCCTCACCGCGATCGTTTATTCTACCGGTATGGCCAAAGCTGAGTTCGCTGACAAGGAATTGGGCTTGCGCCGCGCCGAGGGTGGCCGAAGTTACTAGGCCGAAGGCGAGATTTAGGGCACGCATCTTTGGGGAAACAGGTCAAACTCAGAGAAATAAAGAACAAGGGAAAGGGAAGAAAGAAGCAAGGAAAAAAAACCCCTAGGTAAAAGAAGGTCGACAAACAACCAGCGAGCGATTGAGGGGACGTTGCAACAGCAATAGTAGCCAGAATCCAAATTATGAGGCACTGAGCAACAAGGTACGATACTCTGCCATTGAGAGGACACTTTGCAGCTTGAACTCTGGGGGAGCTGCTTGCTACGAAGAGGTATTAATAATTATCCTCTTCTGTGGGGGCTACCCCAAAAGGTACATTCCACTAAAGCAGGTACTCCGTGGTCCTGCGCGGGCAATGTATTTTAACCATTCAAGATGGAAATGGTAGCAAGGTTCCCTCTGTGTGTGTTTTGAAAGGTTGATATCACTATTCAATGCATATTAAGTTTTATCGATAGAGTAAGGATTGTTTGTTGTACAAGTTGAGACTTAATGAAAAGTTATGTGTCTTCACATGTAAGAAAGACTCCAGAAAGAACTTATTAGCAGTTGGAGAATACCTAGTACCAAATAGTAGAGGCTGACCCACGCTTTGTCTGGAAAGGGACAGCTGAGCTGAAACACAGCGAGTGGAAGATCTCTCACTCTCCGGCACTGATAGACAGCCCCACATCTATCAAGACCACTGGAGCTATCCCATCTCTTATCTTATCGCGACGGGCTACGTAACTTCAACCTGCAAGTAAAGTACATGTACGTAGATAATACTGCGAGATCCATTCTGTCCCACGCTCGCCGAGGTACGAGGTATGAGTTCCAACATTATTCTTATGTCACCTCCAGACATACGATGAACCCGAGGCACAATGAGTGAGACCTATCCGACATTGGCGCAATGCGCTATTGTCGCTACAGCCTTCAAAATCCTCCTCTTCCCGGCCTAGTATGTGACCTTCTCCCCTTGAGGTCTCCCCTCCGTCCGTCTCCTAGCTCTGACACTGCCTTCAGCAAGTCGACCGACTTCGAAGTTCACCGGAACTGGTTGGCCATCACGAACAGCCTGTCTCCTTGGGATTGGTACTACGAAAAGACTTCGGAATGGACTCTCGACTACCCGCCCTTCTTCGCCATCTTCGAATGGATCCTTTCCCACATCGCAAAGCTGGCTGATCCCGCCATGGTTCAAATTAGCAATCTGGAATACGATAGCTGGCAAACAGTCTACTTTCAAAGATGGACTGTCATTGTGACGGAGCTGGTATTGCTCTACGCCCTGCAGAGGTAATCTCCCCTTGCTTCATACGGCCCTGGAATGCAAGCTCATCCGTCTTCGTAGATTTGTCAATTCGTCTAATGGCATTGCGAAAAAGACTGCACATGCCGCAGCAATCTCTGTACTCCTCTCACCGGGCCTTCTCATCATCGACCACATTCACTTCCAGTACAATGGCGTCATGTACGGTGTGCTGCTGCTCTCGTTGGTTCTGGCCCGACAGAAATCTACTGTCCTCGCCAGCGGATTGGTCTTCGCCGCGCTTCTGTGCATGAAGCACATCTATCTCTACCTTGCCCCGGCCTATTTCGTCTTTCTCCTGAGGACTTATTGTCTATCTCCCAAGTCCATCTTCCGCATCCAGTTTGCCAACTGCCTGAAGCTGGGTGTTGGCATCATCAGTGTCTTCGCCGTCGCTTTTGGTCCTTTTGCTCTCAAAGGGCAGATCCCCCAGATTCTTAGCAGGTTGTTTCCATTTTCTCGTGGGTTGTGCCATGCCTACTGGGCTCCCAATGTGTGGGCGTTGTATTCCTTCGCGGACAGAATTCTTATCTTTGGTGAGCTATACTACTGTTGGCTGAACTATTGATGCGTAACTAACATCTTTCAGCTGCGTCGCGTCTGGGCTTACCCGTAAAATCGGAGGCAATCAATAGCGTGACAAGAGGTCTTGTAGGGGATACAGCCTTCGCTGTGCTCCCAGATATCACGCCAAAGATCTGCTTTGCGTTGACCTTGCTTTTCCAAGCCATCCCGCTTGTCAAGCTCTTTGTTCGGCCAACCTGGGATGCTTTTGTAGGTGCCGTCACACTTTGCGGCTACGCTTCCTTTTTGTTCGGATGGCACGTCCATGAGAAAGCTATTCTTCTCGTCATCATTCCCTTCAGTCTCATCGCCCTCAAAGACAGGCGGCATTTAAGCGCATTCCGTCCCCTGGCAGTCTCAGGACATGTCTCCCTCTTCCCATTACTCTTTACACCCGCGGAATTTTCTATCAAGACAGTGTACACTATATTCTGGCTTGTCCTGTTCTTGATAGTATTCGACCGCCTTGCACCAGCGTCTCAACGACCCAGATTCTTTCTCTTTGACAGGTTCACGATACTTTACATCGCCATCAGCATCCCTCTCATCTTATATAGCTCACTGCTCCACCAAATTATATTTGGCAAGAGCTACGAGTTCTTGCCGCTTATGTTTATGAGTTCATACTCGGCCATCGGAGTGGTAGGGAGCTGGATAGGCTTTATGTTTGTGTATTTCTCATCATAGCGATGGATTAGTGACCTAAATGCGCATTTCGCGGTATCATTACCGAAATGGTTGCATTGCGAAAATAGAATAGACGGTAGCGATCAAAATAACAATTTGTAAAGCCAAGTCATTCCCCAAGGCGATACAGTGAACTACATATTCTGACTAGTTTTGCAGGTTGAATTGACAGTAGGTTACAATGGACCAATCAGAAGCGACTTTGCTCTCACCGCCTTCCACTTTTGGATAAGATTGAGCCCCTCTATCCGAGTTACCCAGCCTGTGTCGGCTCCTTCTCTCAGAGTCTAGATTAGTCACTATTAAAAATGAATTACATCAAACTTAACCCCTGGAATGATTGATGCATATCCTGTTTCTTATTTGCTGATTGTTTGCGCTTTATTTGATATTCATTTAGAAACATTATCCTATATCTCTTGAGAGAATGACTCGGGATAGAGAGCCAATACTCAACCAGTTCAGTTGTTTACAAATGACCAATGTTTAAACATATATAGTGTGCGATTTCGGTTCTATTTGCTTCAGGCAACGTCAAAGGCTAAGTATTCATAAGTGCTTTCATTGGCTCGACTTCGACTGCTCTTTGCAGCGTCATTACAACTGTGCCAACACCAGTAAGACCTGACAACTGTTGCCGTCTAGAACATTGCATATTTCCGAAGAATCAAGGCCGATTTATTAAATCTACATCTATTTAACTTATTATGAGTAGATTGATGTTACTAAAATAATTTTGTAAGTTATATTGGATCCAAACACTGCTTGCCTCCGTGATGCCTTTTCCTAGTAGCCTATGTAAGTCCAACCCGTTTGGTAGGCTTGATATGACACACAAGCAGGATCGCAATCTTCAATGCGGACATAGTCTTTACTAACAGCGAGTATCCCTATATCCTTGCGGTCTCGGGTGCTTTGTACAACTTTGGTGGTGCCTTTGTGTATGTGTTACCCTCAACACCTCACTCCGACTCTCAGTAGCATTATAGACAAAAGCTCATCTCTATGACTTGTAACATACGAATCATATCAAAACAGAGGATTTCAGGGCATGAGAAGAAGCAGTCATGGGTTTAAAGGGTGTTTTACGGGAGTATTATTCCTTTGAGTGATTGGACTGCGAACAATCACTTTTATCCTAACACCGACCACATAGACACAGCTTCGGATGACGTCCATGTCATTCAATATGATTATGTAAGCATGATATATATTTGCGCTTCTCTGCCTCAGAATGAAAAGTTGCTGCTTTGCCATCCGAACCAAGTCAAGCTGTGACAGACGCGCTGCTCTTTTCGTGCTGTAAACATGTTTATGCTGGTCCAGCACCGGGCGCGTCGCTGCGGTGGATAAGGTAGAAACCCTGGCGGGATCCGCTAGGTCCGCTCCTCAGTCTCACTGACGCCCCGGATTACTAGCTGGCCACGGCACGAGGAGGGCTTTAAAGAAAGCGACCACAGCCAACCTACATTGGAAGATTACAACTGAGGAGATATTCATTTGGTAGATTATATGCTGAGCAAAACCATAAACCATGGATTTTGAGTACATTCTTGTCTTATAAGCAGATGCACCTGTTAAGGGGAAAACAAAGGAAGCCGTGGTTTAGGACAGAAAGCATGCAAAACATAAGAAAATGGAGATAAAACTGAATATCATGACAGAGAAGAGATCAAGCTACAGCTTAATATCATTTATGAAACCTCTGAGTAGATATTGAGTGTCTAGTGACATAACTGGATAATCATGTTACTCGAGGCGAGTTGGAACTATCAACCTAGGTCTAGGATAAGACTTGAGCAGATTTTTGAAATGATGATAGAGGGTCAAAACCGCAGCAAGCAGAGACTTTCTTGTACTTGAACAGTTGTGTGAAGAAGCGCGATTCAAACGAGTATAGATATATGTGGTGGGAGTATGACAGCAATGCTCTAGAGGCAAAGGGTCATGGCAATGGGGTAGGTAGGCCGGATAATGGTCGAAGTGTTTTTTGAGGTGGACATGATTTGATGCCCTTCCCAAACCAGCCGGGACTCCACCGACTATGGGCCAGTTAAAAGTCAGGGACGGTGCCGTCATCCCCGGGGCCTGGCTTTCGCAAGTGAATGTGGGTACCTGATTTGCATGGATGTTCACGGTTCCCGCAACTTAACACACTGGTACCCCCATTGAGCTGGTACATTGACTATGGGCGAAACTAGCACACAATACAAAGTATAGTCGGGGTCTCAGCTCCATAAAGCCATTATTGGTGCTTGCACATCTTATTTTAGTCCTCTGACCAACTCTTCGTCCTCCTCCTCGACCTTCCCTTCCACTTCTCACTGACTCTCCCTCTCCCTCCTCAGTTCCAGGGTCTGCCGAAAACTTTTCCTGAATAACCACCACAACCACCAACACCAACACATATTGCGACTTCTGCCCCACCATCATGTATCTTTGAGAGATCACATCTCTAACGCGTCAACCGGCTTTTGACCGCGTCTTTGATATGAATTTGACCAGGAGCCTCGCAACATAGACCCGCCCTCTCATCTACCACATGTTTGCCATTGTTCACTCTCCCACAACCCCTTCAATCCACAATCTCATTCACTTGTAGTGCTGGTCATTCATTATCACAAGTGCCTTCCGTAACTAGCCTGGCCATTGTAGAAAGAAAGGCACTAGGTTTGACTTTTCCAGCCTTACTGATCAACACCTCTCTCTTCTCACCCACCATCCTCGTGACACTTTGCAACTGCACACTCTGCATCCAGCCCGCTTGTCGCCAGCATGGTAAGTTATTTCCTATCATAGATGATAATGCGCCTTCCGGCTCACCACCCATAATAGGTTCTCTTCAAGCGCAAGCCCGTGCAGTTTCTGCAGCCACCCCAGATTGACGATGAGTCCTCAGAGGTATATCTAATAGTCCGGCAAGTGACGTTCATGAACTCTCTTAACCTACTTGGCTATCTAGGTCTGGCATATTCCTCAGACTGGCGAGGTATTCGAGACATATGACGAATACTTGAACCGGTAAGTCTATTATAAACCGTTCTTGCTTTTGCGCTTTGTTGCCCAAACACTCACAACTTTATAGGATTGACTTCTACAACCAAGTTAGTGCTTGTTAAACCTCCTTTTCCTGTCGTCACGTGTTTTAATAGTTCCTTTAGCCAAGATTCATATGTCAAATCACTGGCCACTCTGGTCTCACCTTTTTCGATGCCCTCAAAAGCGAAGTAAGTTATACAAGGACTGGGCAAGCTCATGTGATGCAGGGCTGACAGGCTTGGTAGCTTGCTGGTGCCGAAGAAGTCGAACAAGCATTCCCTGAAGCCCTCAAAGGTCCAATACTTCGACGTGTACAGTTCCAGACAACTTCGAGAATCGACACATTGGTCGACATGATCTACGATGAATTCAAGTCGGATTACTACCCAGGAGAAGCAGTCACAATACAACTCGCCTCTGGAGAACGTCTAACTGGCATAGTTAGGGACAAGGCACGCTTAGGTAGCAAGGTACTTCCTGACGGAACTCTCACGCAACCTTATTCGCGATATTCTACGAGCATTGATGGGCGCCCTGATGAGGAAGCCGTTGTCGACAGTGAACACCTTTACCGCGACAGGAAAATCTTCACGAAATCGATTCTTCGGTCGTTCATCAAGAAGACTGTGACGAGAGAAGCATGGAATGGAGCACCTTGGCTCGTAAAACACGATGTTGCCGCCCAATACCACATCGATACACGCGTCCCTCTATACCTCCGATACGACAACAAGCTTCTTGAGCGCAAACAACAGCAAGCCCAGAAGCGCGCTCTCCAGCCCATCAACGGTTCGCATGAGATGAACGGCATGAATGGTGGTCTCAATAGCTTTGGCCCTGCTCGCCTTCCCGAGCTGAAACCAGCGCCAAAGGCCCATAAGGTACACAGAGGTCCTGCTAGCGACCACCCTCCACACCCCGGATCGCGTGCAAGAGCGGTACCTAACTATTTTCTTCAGCAGGATCATGGACCAGTACCCTCTGCTCCTGGGGACAACCCCTATCACTTCCCAGTTCCTTTTCGACAGAGCGCGCCTCCTGCCCCAGCTACTTTCACAAAACCAGAACCTCCACCTCCACCGCCTCCCCCACCGAAGTATCCCATTGAGGATCTACAACTAGAGCCGAGAGACGATTATGTACGACCGGCCCTCCAGTTCCTCTGTAGAGACACTCCAGAAGGAATAATCGACAGTGGTATTCTGAACGAAAAGATCCAAATGAAATCTGTCGGCCCCTTACTGGAGACATGGGATACCTTGAATGTATACTGCGAAATCTTCAAACTCGATTCATTTACTTTTGACGATTTTCTACAAGCTCTCGAGATAACTAGCATGGAGACTCCCTGCCAGTTATTCACCGAAATACACTGTGCCGTTCTCAAGCAAATCGTAAGCGCTGAAAGAGATGGTGGAAAACTGCAAGTCAACCTACCTGAGCTCGATGAGGAGGAAGATGAGGAAGGAGAAGAGGAAAGCGCAGAGCCAACACCTGAACCCGGACCCGAACCTAAGCCGACTACACGTGCCACCAGGAGCAGTCTTGCAAAATTGGAGGCCGAGAGAATGAGAGCAGAAGCAGAAGCAGCAGAGAAAGAGAAAACACCTGAGGTCACAGTAATTCATCGAGCTCCAGAGTTACTTGCACACTTCCAGTGGATCGACGAGTTGAAGGGCCGAAATTTCCAAGACGGTGGCTGGGAGATGATTATGGTTGGTTTATTATACCAGCTTTCTAAAGACTCTCGCCAGACGGCTGCCTGTGAAAAATTGCTGGCACAACTCGTCCCCTCGGACGCTGAGCCGATTCGCGATGTTGTACGAGAGCAATACTCTGCTCTAGATCTGAACCTCAGAATCTCTGCTCTCCAGATCATCTGCATGCTGACAATGGAGACCAAAGCCATTCGCGGTTACATGGACGATTGCGCAGAGACTATGACCGGTTATCGGAAAGAGAAAATCGAATGGCAACGTAACCGCAAACAAGGGTAAGCTGGAAAGTCTAAACCATGAACAAATGAAACTAATGTCTACTCTCTATAGGCTTGAAGAACTCAAAGTGCTTCTTGAGGAACGCAAGATTCAGTTGCCGGAGAACATGCCTCCGTCACCACCAGCAGATGGTGATGAGGGTGCCAGGATAAACGGCGACGTGAAAATGACAGGCACTGAAGAGCCGGCTGATGAACCAAGCGAAGACGCAGATGACAGTGAAGACGAGCCCAACGCCCGCCGAACCCTTCGACGCGGAGGTGACCGAGCTGCAGAAAGGCAGCGTAAACGGGAAGAGCAAGAGCGAAAGAAAGAAGCAGAATTGGCAGCCAAAGTTCCCAAACAGTCGAAACAGTTCATCAAGCTTCTAAAGGGCATCCAGAAGAAAGAAGAGTATATCAAAAAGTGCGAGAGCGAGATTGCTGTACTCGATAACGACTTGCGTGAAGCGGATTGTGGAAGAACCCGTGTCCTTGGCAAGGATCGGTTCTGGAATCGCTACTACTGGTTTGAGCGTAACGGCATGCCATATGCTGGTTTGCCCAATAGCTCGACCGCTGAAGCGGGTTATGCCAATGGTTGTATCTGGGTCCAGGGGCCTGACGATATAGAACGGGAAGGCTACGTCGACCTCGCTCCACAATTCCAGGCTGAGTACAAGGCCAAGTTCAAGATGACGGTGCCTCAGCGAAAGAAAATGGAAGAGGGCCGTACCAGCGTTTTCAATGCCAGACAGTGGGGCTACTATTCAGAAGTAGAACAGCTCGACTCACTGTTAAACTGGCTGGATCCTCGAGGCTTCAACGAACTCAGGCTACGCAAGGAGATCTTGCTCTACAAGGACAAGATTGTAGAGAATATGGAGAACAGAATGCGCTATCTGAGCACAGAAGACGCAGAGAGCAGCGAGAAGGAGCCAGACAAGAAGGCGGATGCCAAGCGCATGAGCACCCGAGCGAAAGCACAGCCGAGCGCGGAGCCAACGCATTATCGTTGTTGCAACTGGACGAATTCGATGGCCATCGACGAGATTGGCCATCTCCATAGTGAACCTCCTCCGCCTCCGCCGAAATCCCGCAAAGGTGGAAGAAAGAGCCGCAACTGATGACCAGACTGAATAGCTGCACGGCCTCTTCACGGACGGCTGTCTTTCACTTCGGAGCGCAAAGTGATTCTGGCAACATAAACATTCAAATTTGAAGGATTTCAGCCCAGGGGTGGTTTGATTTCATACTCATCTCGCAACATGGCAACAAATCTCAGCGACAGATGGTCCTTTCATTCCCGAATACAATCGGGATCATGACCGACACAAGAATTCATGATTTTTCCTTTTTTTTTCTTTCCACCTGTCTATCCTCCTACACCCCTCCCCTCCTCACAAAAAGCATGCATACATAGACGGATACGGCGCACGCATTTTCGACTTTCAAAGGACTCTGCATTGCATTCTCGAAGCGATCTGACGGTTAGAGGGATATGAGGCTGGCTGCCTGGCAGAGGAGCTAAGGTTATTGCATACTTCTCTTTTTCTCTCCCTGGGATGAGTTCGCATCGGATAGATAGGAGCAACAAACAAACAACAAACAGGTCTGGCTGGGTACAGTGCGAAAGAATGGGCGGGCGGAAAGATAAAAAGACCTCAATTCATCACGGAATGAGCGAGCTTGTACGTAAAGCGTCTTGCTCTCATCTCGTGGATGGACTGAATGCTGGCGCGCTTCGGGTCTTTCGATTATGATGAGACCATGCGATGATGGCGCCGCTGTATATGTACACTTACTAAGCTAGTTAGCCATTGATCTTGTACGGCTGCTGGATACCACAATGGAATGTCCACAGGTTCCCATTTGAAAGTGAATGCCTTCATGAGCCTCCGCCGTGACAAGTCTTGATGACTTCGGTGTTACAAGACAAGAAAGAATTCATTCAGCTTTGCTGACACAAATTACAGTACAGTCAAATAAGTCAAACCAGATAGATTTAATCGAAGCCGCGTAGGCTTCTAAAAGTTTTGTTTTATTGGTTATCTAGGAGTCTTCTAGATACACCTGCCGATGGTCATGATTATTGCCTACAGTCGTGGTGACCAATATAGTACAGACAATCGACTTCCCCAGTCTTCATCGTGAAGACATCTTTCTCAACTAGGCACCACCCTCAGCTCTCGGCTTCATCGAATTTGTTGCGGGTGTCGCATCATCTTGGGTTCAAGGGCTTTACCAATCATTCCTTGTAGTTTTCCAGAGCCGCGAGCTCATTAACTTTCTAGGCGGATCCCTCTGGTTGTTATCTGGGTTGTTGTGTGTCTGTTTTCAATGTCATTAAACTGTGTGTCACATTCGATTCTCTTTTTTTTTTTGGTTTTCGGAAAGTCATCATCGATGAACAAGTGATGCGACGCAAAGAAGCCCGTGTGAACATTACGGCTCTCAGAAGCACTATGCAGTTAGCTGGTGGGGCATTTAGAGGATTAACCGCCCAACTTATCAGCGATTTCGGAAACGTGATTGGGTCTTGGTTTCAACAGCAGTTAGATACATTACTTGCGGCGTAATGTTCAACCAACTGCGGCCGAAGCCTGCATGTTAGGCTGTGGTCGCTTTGCCGGCGGTGGATGGCCCTAGACGATTGATTAGTGAATCAATCATAGTTTGCCATGGGGTGCCGTCGATCATCTATCAATGGTCGAGAGACTGGTTATGTCGTGATTGTCGTCCTACATACATCACTTGGAGCGTTGCGCTTCTTCTGGCTCGGGGCGGCTGTCCCGTTCGTAGCCGGCCTCTTAAGGGGTCGAGCAGGCTTGGCCTCGCCAGGTTCGAAAACGTCATTGGGTAGGTTAATGCTAGAAAACAACCAGTCAGAATTCACGTGGTCTAAGTGGCTCATTGGACTCACTTCTTAACGTGCTGAATGCTCAAGAAGTTGAGCTCCTCTTGGTATTTCTCCCATTCCGTGCACAGCGCCTTGAAGTTGTTGACTTGATACGATAGATCTAAAGATTTGGCTCCTGATATATGAATAGTTGACAGTTAGGGTTGCGATGAACCACCATGTATAAGGGTGGTTCTCTGCGATTCTGAGATGTATGAGTATGTGATGAGCGAAAGACTCACCTTCGGCAAGCTCTAGACCTATGTAGTGAGTAGTAGTGTAGAGTCGCGTACTCTGCATTGTGATCGTATCAGGTTTGCTCTCTTCGTTTTCGGGCTTGACTTCAGATTTAGCATCAGGAGACGTCTTCAGTGCTGTTGTAGCGGGTTCAGATTGGACATCGTTGGTATCTTCTTTCTTCACCGACTTTTCTGTTGCGGCTGAGTCTTCATCAGAGGCCAGGAATTCTAGACTGCCATTCTGAACTTCCTGGTTCTCTGTTTCATCCTTGACCATGTGTTGTCGATCATAGCCCTTATTGAAAGGGCGTGCCACAGCGACTGAAGCATGTCGCTCCAGATCCCCAACCAGGAGACGCACTTTAGATTCCACAAAGCCTGACCAAATCTTGTGGGCATCCTTTGTTGTGCTTGTAATGATAACGGCAAGATAATACTTGTGGTCTTTGGTAAAAAACGTATGCTTCACGAACAATTCTTTCCAAGGTAGCTTGGAGTCGAGAATCTTGCCGGCTATCAGAGCACCACGCTCGAGTTCGCGCTGGATAACAGCCTTGTTAGAGTGAGTAATGTTGAACGTTGCACACATCTGGGGATAGGCAGGGGTGATGACGGGCATCAGATGGTAGCTATCGGCCTTGTATATCTACAAACGATGTGTTAGTGACAGACAGAGGAAGAGAAGTAGGGGTATGGCAGTACCTTGGGATTCCAGACGCGGACATCGAGCGGTCCATCGTCCATATGCTTCAACTGAATGGGCATAGGCCAAGGCCAACCTTTGATCACCAGGAAGAACTTGGCAACAATGACGGCGGCAGTAGCTTTGGGATAGAGCTGGCAGACGCGGGCTACCATCATGGCCCATACAACACCGCCGGGGAAGCCAATAATATTGGCGTAGATGGCTCGTCGTTGGGCCCATAACTTGATAGCTCGAAGAGCGTTGCGGAAGGTAGCTTGCTCGGGAACCAGATTCAGAATCTCCTTGGTCACACGGGTTCCGTTCAAAGACCGGAGCTCTCGGTCATCCAGGCCGCGCAAGTACTCATTGTTAGTCAACTGTAGCTGGTCACGGGGTGGGAACTGCGTTAGAGTGGCAATCCTCGAAAAAATCAGGTCGATGCTGATACCCCAGAACTCGAACTTGATGATGGGCACAAAAGCGTCTTCGACGGCGGTTAAATCGGTGATGGCGCCCGGGGGAGTCATCTCTACGAGGAGGCCAGGGAAGTACTTGAAATAGTCGTCGCGTGTGACGTATCGGGGTGCGGTGACGAGGGTATCGATATCAGAACCGGGGCCGTAGACGCCCAGGCAGTAGCTGCCGTATGTGAAGACCTGACCGCGAGCATCGCGGATAAGAACAGCATTATGGGGCTCCCTCTCTTTAGCGACGCGGCGCACAAACTCATCTGCGATATCTGCGATGTCCTTGATGACCTGACCTCTGTGTGAGGGAGGACGTGGTTAGCTCTGTACAATGCGAAAGAGGTTGGTGATGATGAGGTAAGGTGACAAACCTCTTTGCTTCCTCGGCGGCGGTCTCATAGGTATTCTGGCGTCTCAACTCTCCGATGAGCAGGTTTGTCGAGTCTAACTCGGCTTGAGAGGGGGGAGCGGAGGATATGGGAGCAGTCATGCCCCAGGTGGGTTGAGTGGTCTCCATGTCGGGGAGGTCGATGGGACTCGAACAATCGGAGGAAGGGAGTGTCTCGCGGCGAGGGAGGAAAGGTCAAAGACCTTCAATACATGGAAGTATGTGGCCTAAAATGAAGAATGCGCAGATCCTATGCCGTAATTAAACTGTTAACAAAGGAGAGGAACGGGTTGTTGGCGACGCAGCGATAAGCGTGATGAGGGAGAGCTGTTGTTCCGAGGAAGGCCGTTTTGTTTGCTTTAGTTCTGAATGATCGATCGCTCTGCCAGTCGGCCAGTCAGTCAAGTCGGTACCTACAGGGGTGGGTGCCTGAGGTTCTAGGTATTTTAGCACGCATTTACTCCGTACAGAGCGAATTACCTGGCCTATGGCGCGATTCTCCACCACCCATTTACAGACTCACATCTCAAGAGACAGGAACGACTTGTCATCATCCATGATTGCTGCTACAACAGTTACATGTTACCTATATGTAACACACTTCTTATCTCATCACGAGTATTCAAAACATGAGGAGATGAATATGAGCTTTGACCGAAATTAAGAATATTTGGTCATTACACATCAGGTAGGAGGACTCAAGCACAATGTTTAGTCTACTTCATTTACTCATAAACTTTCTCCCCATGGTCACAGACATCACAAAATTTCCCATCTTTAATACATCAATTCAAGTGCCTTCAGCCGGGTGGGTATATGTACGTCATCGTGGCTCCTACCATATCCTCTTCACCATTACCTACATGTATCTAAATGGGTATTAAATGTCAAGCCACCAAAATCTATCGGTTATGCCAACACCTCCCGTTGTCCATGCACGCGTAGTAACCCAAAAAGCTAGTCCCCCAAGTATGCCCAGGCTTCCAATTACTTCGAGCGCCACCCAACCACCGGCTTTGAGCTCCGCTGCCACTTGGAGCAATCCCAGCGGATCCTGGTGCTGTCGACTTCCTGACAGCCCCCCGCTACGTCGCCTGCTTCTCCGTCCCCTTACAGACATCTCCTGAGGCTTGCTTACCGCCACTAGTGTACCTTCTTGCACGCACTCGTGTAGCTTTTCTGTAAGCCAGATCGCCCGTTCTCCGCGAGCGAGTGCTTCGTATCGTGCTCGTTCTGTTGCCACACTGCGCTGCAGATCTGCTGCCCAGTTAGCTACTTGATATTGTGGCTGACTCGTCTCTCGAGGCTGTCTTGATAGCCTAGCGACTTCTAGTCCTTGGCGTGTAAGAGCTCTTGAGACATTCGGCTCGTGGGGTGAGATTGGGCTATATAGATGACGAGGCTTCGGTAACGCATCCCTCCAATGCAGATACTTCTTAGCTGCTGAATGACGGAGCCACGAGGCACCATCGACACTGAACATTCTTTCTACAAGAAAACCGAGGTCTGTTGGCATCAATGGTTGGACGTAATCCGGGCTCATCAACAGACTTGCATCCATTATATCATGGTCTGATACAGTCACACTCGACACGGCATAGGGAATAGTAGGACTCGTCGCTTCATCTCCGTCATGAGATCCGTGTGGTGTAAACGAGAATGGTTGAATGCCTGCACCCTTTAGCCGCATTGCAATATCACGTTTCATTGCTGATTTTTGTTCCTCCGAGAGCAGATCGGCCTTCGCTAGTACTGGTATCACATTGGTGAGAAGGGAGACCTGACGGATATATTCCACATCGGCCGGCTTCAAGTCTTTATGATATCCTTGTTAGTACCCAATATAGGGATGGTGAATCTGAACTTACTGCGATGGATAAGGTAAACAATAACGTCAACCTGCGAGCCCCCGTCGCCACCAAGCAAGTTCAATATGTCCGAGTCGCTTAGAGTGTCGGATGACACTTTGTTGAAATATGACTCAACATACTCAACGCAAGGGGTGATTGCCTCCATAACCTGAGTACATAGTTAGCATCCCGTGAAGTATAAGCAATGCAGTTGAGAGGCTCACCGAAGATTCCGAACCATAGCCGGGTGTATCAACGAAGCAGATGTTTCGTTCTAGAACGCTGTCACCTAGACTTTTCCTTCTATGAGACCGACTTTCACCTAGTTCAGCCCACCACTCGGGATATGCCTTAGTACTAGCATAGATTTCAGAAATAGCAGCCGTCCCTGTCGCGGCCCTTCCTGATGAAGGAACGGAGACGGTTGATTGCGAGACATTCGTCTCTGACTGCACATTAGGTGCAATAGGATCGATATGTACGATATGATCGCAAGACTGGACGATCGCTTTAAGCAGTGATGTCTTGCCGACGCCTAAAGAATACGATTGATTAGGATGGAGTACTTGACGAAGTTAACTATTTACGGAATATGCGCACCAGAGTCTCCGGCAACCAGAATCTTTAGGCGACCTAGACTTTTGCCTGTGGCAGTGAAAGGGCGCCGGCTCGGCATTTTGATACTGGGCATGATGAGCTGGGGAGCACTACCACTATCCAGCATGGTAGCGGCCAAATCAGCAGTAGAATCGGCGTCCATGCTGACAGCGATGTCGGATAGTGAGGCAGTCAAGGAGTTCCTCCTCGACGAAGGACTACTCGCAGCGGATGCGGCGCAGGAGGGGTCGAGCATGATGGGGGTTATTGGGCGTGAAATAGAGGGCTGGAAGAGGGGAGACGGCAGCGATGGAGATGGCTGGCTCTGGGAGGTGTGAGAGAAGACTGAAGCGCTATCACTTCGGAGACTCTTCCTCGGATCGGAAGAGCGCGTCGAGAGAGTACTGTGTTGACGCTGCTCGAGATGAGAATCAAGAGATGCCTCGTCGGCAAAGAAGAAGGACATGTGTTGGTTCGGATGCGAGGGACCTTGGTGGTCAAATTGATTGGCAGATCGTTGGCGAGACCGCCCGCTCCATGTGTCGTCGCCGGGAAGTGGCCGCATAGTGTTTGTTTGTTGTAATTTTTTTTATATTTCACAATACCTGAGTTACCCTTCGCTCACAAATTCAAAAGTGTCAAGTCCATCAATAGCTGTTGCTCGGGCGTGTATCGCCTTACGTGATGACGATTGGAGTGGTAGGGAACGACAACGCCGGTCCGTGGGGTGATAGTTGGGGAGATATCAGATATATACTATGGATACGAGGTTACTACTAGATAAGTAATAGTAACCCTTGTTACCAGAGCAGTCGACAAGTAGAAGAGTGAGTGAATTTGGTCACATAACTCATATCTTTGCACTCGGAAGATAGACCCTGGCGGAAGAAGAAGAAGAAGAAGAAGAAGAAGAAGAAGAAGAGAGGTGGTTTGAATGGGAGTTACTAGAGCTGAGTGAGACAAGCAGATGGACATGGACCCCGCATCATGGGCGACACCTTAACACCAGATACATGTAAGGTGTAATGCCATATGTAATGCAATGTAGGTACATAGGTAGACTAGACCCCAACCCCACTCCAAGGGACTTCCAGGTCGGGCTCATGTGGCTATCATTGCTCTTTCAGTAGACGCGCGCCTCTACTCCGTAGGTAGTAGGTGACTAATAACCTCAAGAAGGTACATGTATACATCCAGGTAGGTAGGTAGTGCACTGCCTTTTGCCCCTCCCTCTTCCACATGATCGCAAAGCCTAAAGAAAGAAGTGCAGGGGGTTCGGCATTTTGTTACATACTAATAACTGACCTACCTCTTCTTAAAACAAAACCACGACACTCTCCATTTTCCATCGTACGACGAGCTTAACGCTCTGTTGTTCTGCTATCGTTCTCGTTGGCTCTTCCATTAACCATCCTGCCTGCCGCTGTATCTCCCTTTACGTGCGTATAGAAGTGCTTCCGACACCCCCCCTCTACCGACATCAGCCGAGGCCGCCCGCTCTCCTTCCAACAAGCTGCGAACTGAATATCACTCCCCAAGTACACCATCATAATAATGGACGCCAAACGTCACCCCAGCTCCTTTCAGCAGCTGGAGAAGCTAGGCGAGGGAACATATGCTACTGTACGTGAAAACACCTCTCCCTCCTCCCTTGCCACTCTCTCCTACTAACCACTATCACCAACATAACAGGTTTTCAAAGGACGAAACCGCCAAACAGGCGAGCTTGTCGCCCTCAAGGAAATTCACCTCGATTCCGAAGAAGGAACCCCCTCCACCGCCATCCGCGAGATCTCCCTCATGAAAGAACTGAAGCACGAAAATATCGTCGGCCTACACGATGTAATCCACACTGAGAACAAACTGATGCTTGTATTCGAGTACATGGACGGCGATCTGAAGAAATACATGGATACGCAAGGCGAGCGCGGCGCTCTCAAGCCCATGACCATCAAGTCCTTTATGTTCCAGCTTCTCAAGGGCATCGACTTCTGCCACCAGAACCGCGTTCTACACCGAGACTTGAAGCCTCAAAACCTACTAATCAATGGGAAAGGTGCCCTCAAGCTGGGTGACTTTGGCTTGGCCCGCGCTTTCGGCATCCCCGTCAATACTTTTTCCAACGAGGTCGTCACTCTGTGGTATCGCGCGCCCGACGTGCTCTTGGGCAGTCGGACATACAACACCAGCATCGATATCTGGTCGGCCGGGTGCATCATGGCTGAAATGTACACAGGCCGCCCGTTATTCCCAGGCACCACCAACGAGGACCAAATCATCCGTATCTTCCGCATCATGGGAACACCCACAGAACGCACATGGCCCGGCATTACGCAGTTCCCCGAATACAAGCCCACCTTCCAGATGTATGCGACACAGGACCTCCGCGTTATCCTGCCGCAGATCGACCAGCTCGGCATCGACCTCCTACAGCGCATGCTCGTGCTTCGTCCCGAGCTCCGCCTCAGCGCTCGCGACGCCTTGAACCACCCTTGGTTTGCTGATTTGCTCATGCAGAACCAGCTGCAGCAGCAACACTCGATGCACCCACAAGCCCGACCCTATGCGCCACAGCCGGTGCCGTCCCAAGCCTCTTACGACTCGGGCTATTAGTGTTATTGACCCGTAATATGCAGCAGCTTGATCTATTCGGATCGATTTGCAAGAAAATATTGGAAGGGAATATCTTATCTGACGATTCTTATTTTATTTCCTCCACTACTGGGACGGCGGCTTACGTGGGTTTCGCCACGAGTATTTAGCGACTTAAATTGATATGCGGTGCGGAGGCCATGGTTTCTGCCGCGTGCGTTGGGAGTAGGGGATGGGTTATGGCGTTGGGTTGGGTTTCGCGTGGGATCAGCTCGATGATAGACGTTCTATATGCATTTACAGGGCGATTAAGGGAGGTAATGACAAAGTAATCAAGCAGTGCTTCATACCCAACACCACCCTCATAAGTCTTTTTGTCCGTTCGTTCAGTGACTACTGTAATTCATGTTGGACAGGCGGTTCTGTTTCTCGTCCCTCCACCTGCATAGTCTATCTCCTCCTTTTCTAACTCTGATGGCCATAATATTGACTATTTGTACAGTGTGTCCGCCTTCTATATTAGATGCTCATTGCCTCTTATTCACAAGGCTATCATCCACGTTACTCCTAAACTTATCCTTCTGCGGCTCCCGGGCCCAAGTCTCGGCAAGCTCGAAACCCGGCGGATCTTCGTCAGGATACCCCATACTCCGGCGCACCTTGAGGACCTCGTCACGAACGCGTCGAGCGACCTCGATGCGCAGCCCCACGGCCTCGTCTCCGTACTTAAGTTCATCTGTCCACAAGTCTCCCATGGCGCGTTGTCGTTGTGGTCTGACCAAATCCTTCTCCGAACCTTCCTCTTTCCTTTTTGCCAACAACTTACCCTGCGCTTTTACGTCTCGCTCTTGCTCTCGACGGACTAAGTCCTGCCACCGCGTCCGCAGATCCCCAAAGACCGCCTCGGTATCGACAAGCTCGCCAAAGCCGATGCGGAACTTCTTCCCGGCGCGCGGGAGAAAGCGCGGGAATTTACGGTCTTCGGCCATGACGTGCTGCGGCCCGTCGATGAACATGGGTAGGACGTCGGGCATGGGCTCGGACTCGAGGATCAGCCGGGAGATCCCCCATTTGAAGTAGCGCATCTGCAGCTTGGGGTGCTGGTGGACGCAGCCCTCGGGGAAGATGTGCAGCCAGCTGTACTTGTTTTGAGAGAGCGCTGAGGGGGCTGGGTAGTTGTCTATCCCGTTGGTGGTGAAGGTTAGACCGTTGCCTGCTGTGAAGGGGTCTGCGATGTCATCGTTTAGCGATGGCGGTGGTGATGATGATGAAGACGAGGATGATGATGATAATGACAGCTCCTTCGTTTGCAGGAAGGGTCGAGCGGATAATAGTCTTATTGCTTGCGGTATGGTCGGTTGAAATAGACCACCGAGCGGCGAGTGTTGTCCCCGATGCGTGGGCAAGACCTGGCCAGTGAAGAAGAATGTGGAAAGGGGCCTTTGACGATATCAGATGAGCGACGGGGTCTTTTTTAAATGTGAAGGAGAAGATAAATCAAAAAGAGCTCTCTATCTCACCGATTTTTAAAACATATATCATGAGCACCTAAGCCCCAGCGATGGTTTGAGGGGTTGAAGGCATATTTAAAGGGCAAAACTCCCCAGATAAGAGGATCGTCTATTCTGTTATGTGGCTCGCTCGTCAAAATTGAAAATTCTGACAATCTTAGGCAGCACGAGGCACCGAAGCTGACCAAACTTACACACAAACATGGTTGGAAACTAGAGCTCGAGTAGTTGGTATATGTGGACGTTGAATATCAGCGGAAAGTATATATAAAACGCTCACCCGTAATAAGACCACGTTCCCTCTTCTCGACATCTTTCCGCCTGTCTAGAATATCCAGAAATCTTTGCAGACCGGTGACCTCGACCGAATTGAGACCGTATATGAAAACACGTGATAGCGAGGCCGTGAGGCCCATAATCAGAGACGAAGCCATGGAATTGGATGTTGGGGTGTTATCATTATTAGATGGAGGTGATGATGACATGCTGGCAGGTCTGCGAATGGTATTGTACAAGTACCAAAAACAATGTGATGAAAGTACAGAAACGATAATAGGATTATGAAGGCTTATAGAAGCCTAGTCACCCTGTTCTTGCCATTATGTTGTGAACATATGTTTTCTATGAGATGCAGGAACGGATGAGGTTAAACAATGGTCTTCCCTTTGAATGCCAAGAAGCCGCAACTTACAAGGGTAGCTCGCCTTACTCTATTTGAAAGATCCAAAAATTTAGAACACGGACTTAACACCGCCAACTTTCAATTCCCATAGCTAGCCAGGAGAACACTGATAAGTTGCCATGACTTCTTAATCTCTCTCTCTCTCTCTCTCTAAAAAGGGATCTCTATCAGATCCTTTACAATAGCCAAACATGTCCCACAGTACGTCACAAGAATACACAGCCCCTCCTAAACCAGACTACTGATACTAACGACAACAACTCCCTTGCTCACAGGCAAGCGCAACACCTCCCGCGCAGTCTTCACCTCGCACGAGCGGGACCTAGCCCGCAAAGCCTGGGTCTCGACATCGGCGCGCCTAACGCGCGAATCCTTCCTCTCCTTCGCGTCCTGCCGCTTATGTCTGCAACCCGCCATCGACCCCGTCTCCTGCAGCCACGGCGACCTGTTCTGCCGCGAATGCGCCCTGAGCAACATCCTCGCCCAGAAGAAAGAGATCAAGCGCCTGGAGAAGGCGAAAGAGCAAGAAGACCGCGATGCCGCCGAGAGAGCCACAGAGCAGGACGCTGCCGCTCACGAGCGCGAGGTCCGCGAGTTCGAGTTGACGCAGAACGGGCTTGATATGCGCGCTTCTGCTTCTTCGTCTTCGCAACAGTCCAAAACACTTGAAAATACACCGAACCCGCCACAATCGACCTCCCAAACACCCATAAGTGGCAATGGTGACGGTGGTGGTGGTGGTGGCAGTGGGAACGAAACCCGCAAGCGAAAATTCGAAATCGACGAAGTAGAACTAGCCCACATAGCCACCACGGACCGCGCCAAAGCTCGCAAAGCCCTAGACGACGAAGCAGCACACGCCTCGCGGCCCTTGCTCCCCTCCTTCTGGGTGCCCTCCGTGACGCCCACGAGCAACACAAGCGACGCCCTGCACTCGATCGCCAAAAAGCTAAAAACGCAACCGATCTGCCCCGCGTCCGCAGCCAACAAGCCCCATCCGTACTCGCTACACGGTCTCGTCAGCGTCAAGTTTGCTGAGGAGGATCAAGCAGAGTCCACTTCTTCCTCTTCCTCTTCTGGAGGGATGAACAAGAAGAAGATCTGCCCTTCGTGCAAGAAAGTCCTCAATAACGCCTCTAAAGCCGTGCTCGCAAAACCCTGCGGGCACGTCCTCTGCGGCAGCTGCGTCGACAAGTTCATGTGGCCCGGCTCGCACAATAAACACCACGACCCGCACGCCGCGACGTCCGAGGTCGACGATCTACGATGTTACGTCTGCGAGGCCGATCTCACTGACCGTGGGGACAAGAACCACCGTGAGCAAGCAGGTAAGAAGAAGAAGGACAAAGATAGCAAGGACCGCGTACGGCCCGGCCTCGTTGAGCTCAGGAGCGAAGGCACTGGGTTTTCGTCCGCCGGAGCGAATCAAGTACAAAAGGACGGCGTCGGCGCGTTCCAATGCTAGGCGACGAAACCCAGATAAATCCGTGACATTATTAGAACTACGAGAAACCGTCGTCAGAAAGGTGATATCCGGTCTGTTTTTAACTACCCAAACCACCACTCCTGGCCGGCTAAAGAACTCCAAGAGAAGACAGGTAAGAACGCTTTTTTCATCAATGAAGACATCAACAAATTACACATGCGCAGCACCACTGTTGTAAATCTATACACCAGCCCTGCCCCGACCGTGTGGTCGATTCCCCGGTATACCTGTATGACCTCATGTGCATCATGATACAGAAGAAAATACATATGACTACCACAAGCAGAAATGTCCAAAAGAGAAAGGAAAACGCCAAACACCCTCCCATGCCATGTGTACATCACAGTAAATCAAGTGATAGGAAAACCCCGAGAAATTCCCAACTCCAAAATCAAATCCAATGATCCCTCAATCAGTTCCCTTTGAAAGGCCTCTGCGACCCATCGATGAGATTAGCAACAACATTAACCACGAAATCCAGGTTCTTCCTATCACTCGAAGCAGCCTCCTTAGTGACACGGTACTGCAGTGCCCGAGGCATCGATGTTTCTGTCGTCATATTCGCAGAACCCCATGTCTGCGGGAGAGAAGATTGCTTGGACAGCTGTCGCCGGTGTCGGAGTTCAGCCATTACTCCAATAGCCACGAGGTACAGCTTAAACAAAAGTTTGTGAACGACGTCTTTAGCAAGCATTGTCGTTCCATGAGAAAAGAAACCCTTCAGTAACTCAGCCGCCACGCCATCGTACAAAGATACAACGCCCTCAGTACGGATGATCTCCGCGATGGTGCCAAAGATGCTTCTTCTCGCGAGTCTCTGCACAGCACGTAGAGAGTTGAGCTTTTTCTCAACCTGTTTATGAACATCCTGGTCTTTATCCTCTTCATTCTTCCCAGGCTGCTTTTCCTCAAAGTCTATGAGGTTCTCCTCGCCGGCTGGGGTCGACTCCTTGGCCTTTTCATCGTCCGATTCCAAAGGGATACCCGATTGCAGCCGCGTCTTAGCGATCTGAAAGGGATACGTAATGAAACTAGAGACCGCCTTGCTAGTCGCAGCAAAGAGGAAAGTCAATCGCGGGCCCGGGTCGTCGTACGTCTGGTCGGCGAATCTCCCCTTGAGGAATTCATGCAGCAAGAACGTGAGACTCGGGTTTAATGTCAAAACCAGGGTCGCCGAATAACCCGACCACAGGCCGGCCAGGCCCTTTTCCTTCCGTATACTGCGGATGATGTCTCGAACTCCAGCGTCACCACCAGCCGCCGTGCCATCACCATCCGAACTATTATTACCATTGACGAGAGTCGCCGTCTGCTTCCGCGTGACGATGTTGGACATAGGGGTGGTCAAGGCCCGCGAGCAAGCACCCGCGGCCATGCCGACAGCCAATTCTTCCACGACGCCGAGATTCCGGCTCTTGCCGTAGCCGGTCCGGCGCCGGCGCGACCTCAGCCGCATGGCGCGGAACCACTCATAGAATAAGAAGAAGAGGAAAGAGTCCAAGACAGATTTGACTGCATCGCCGGCCAGGCCAGTATAGAACGCTCTCGGCCCGCCATCGGACCTCCAGATCTGCGAAAAAGCGTCGGCGAGGCCGGCGTACTGCTGTTGCCCGTCCTCCTGTGGTTGCTGTCGATCTCGAGTATCGCGAGTACTTGGAGATGCCGTCGCCGCATCGGCTGTGGGTGTATCTGCTTGATCTTGATGATCTTGATCCGCTGCTGTTGAGGTAATAGGAGCATGAGGAGCGTGAGCAGTATGAGGACGAGAGGTATGAGTAGGACTCGAAGGATCGGCCGGCCCCTGATCGCGACGGAGCTGGCGTTGGACCTGGAGGCGAGTGATGACTAAAGATAGAGGATAAAGGGCGCATGTCGAGATGAGCGTGCCGAGAGATCCTGATAGAGCGTGATGAAGGGCGGGGAGGACGCTGTGAGGGGAAGGAGAGGAGGAAGAGGATGGCATGTTGGATGAGATAGGAGAGTGTGTAGGAGGAGGCGTTCTTTCGTCGACTTATATCGGAGTTAATTGGGATGCTCGGAACCAGACCCGATGCGAAGGGGTGATATACAGTAATCCCGTTGTTAGGCGATAGAAAGGCCAGTTCAGGTTGTATCAGGTAAGGTAGTAGCAGCCAAAGTGTACAGCAGCAAGCAGCAGAGACGCGACAACCGCAGAGGATTTAACCTGTACGCACCTCCACCAATACTGGAATTTCCCGAGCGCCTCACTATCAGTTCGTTCGGCCGTTCCCTTGTTCCTTCTTTCCCCCCAAAGCCAAACAGCAGGGATCTTAGACAAGCAGCTAGGATATAGGTAGGTAGAGTGGTGGTTGGGCAAGAGGCGGGACGAAATGTTGAGTTGCGCTGGCTTTCTCTGTATGGTGCAATATGTCGTCGTGTAATTGGATCGGCCAGCTTCGGAGCTCTAAGCTTTTGGGTATTGGGTTTCTTTGGGTTCCTTGCAATCACAACAAACAATCAATAACAACAACAACTACTAATCACGCCTGAAGAATATACCGAGAATCAATGGGAGATTGGTTTATTTGATTGTGCTTTATGTCGTTGTGAGTTGGAGTTCAAAGTTGCATGGAGTACGGAGTAGAGGTAACTGAAAGCTGGCGGTCCCCTTGGCCGAGGTCCGATTCAATTGCGGGTGGGTAGGGATCATCCCTCGCTCAACGACGTCATCGTGGGCTTCTGGGGTTCTTTTGAACATGTAGTTGCATGTGCTTATCGATCTCTTATCAACTTACATCCTCAACTCTCCAAGACGCCTTACTAAATGCTATACATTATTCCATTGTGTAACAAATAGCTACCATTCTAAAGCAAGTGAGTATTGTAGCTATAGGTAGTTACACAACTAAAAAATGGAATAACCAAGTACATAGCATTCATGCAGGTCATATCTAAGAACCTGGCTTTTGTTTCTATTCCAAGCTATACGTACATGAAGAATTGCAAACCCAATAACAACTATAGATACCTAATGTCTACCTCCATATCAGTCTTATGACCACTGATAGAACCACAATAAGAGCCCATTTATGTATAACAGACTCACAAGGGAAGGGCAACCTGCATATCCTTCACCACAACATTCAAACCCAACTCCACCACATCTCTTAGGCCGCGACCACGTATGTATGCCGCACGCCATCCACTCAACCAGACCTACGTCTCATGCTAGTAATCATACACCAGGATCAACCATCTCAGTAAAGACAGGACCAGCT
Source organism: Xylariaceae sp. FL0255 (assembly GCA_022578795.1). NCBI lineage: Eukaryota > Fungi > Ascomycota > Sordariomycetes > Xylariales > Xylariaceae > Xylariaceae sp. FL0255. The sequence continues at coordinate 61,801 of MU388865.1, read as the reverse complement.
CAGTCAATGAATATTTTTGATTCTTCATACAGGGTAACAACCAGGGTATGCGGCTATAGTAGTACAGTCTGGCAAATCCATCCCAGCGCCAGAGACAAGGAGCGGGTGGTACTTCTTTCTGTCCTTGCCGTAGTCTGCCATCTCCACCCTTGCAACCTAACGTATGAGATGTACAGTGTACAGTTGATCTCCAGACCACCAAACGCCAATCCATTAACGAGTACCTGCATAGGCTGTAGATAGGTAAGGCGTAATAATCAGGTACACCAACCAACAACCAACCAATTACCTTTGCCTCCTCGCCTGAAAAAAGTAATCAATCAAGAATTTGGTATCAACCTCCTGAATGAACAAACGCCAGTGCTATGCATGCATGCCTTCATCATAATATCCTCAAGCCGTAATCCAGGCCAGTGGGAGTGTAGTAAATAAGAAACTTGAAGAACTCGCATTTTTTGCCGGTTCGTTCGTGTAGGCGTATAAGGAGAACCGCGGCCACACCAAGTAATTAGCTCATCACCGTCGTCGAGGCCGAAGGACGCGGCCGTTCGCATTTTCACTGCCATCCGCGCCGCTCTAGGCTCGGCTGGCAACCGACGGCCGACGTGATGCTGCCTGGATGCTGAAAGTTGACGCTCTCCGCACGGTTTGCGTCATGGAAACGTCTGGTTCACCCGGGGCGTCGTCAAGGTCCATGCTGTCGGCGAGGTCGTGCTGCTGCGGCGGCGGCTTCTGCGCACCCAATCCTACGACCTTGAAGATATTGGTCCGGCCACCATTAGTAGCCGTGTGTAACTGCTCTCGGAGCCGGGCCAGTTGGTAGGTTCTCTTGATGGGTTGAAATACGGGCTGTGGCAGAACCGGCTGCGGATTCCAATGCGCTAAAGCACTCATAACGGCTGCCGTTTCCTCGTCCGAGTCCACAGGGCCACCATTAGCGTCATCTTCCTCCTCGAGGGGGGCATTGGCGTCTAATGCGGCTTCTGAATGAAAAAAAAAAAAAAAACTGGTCAATAAAGCTCGTAGGCTCCGGGGGTATAAAATCTTACTTTGCTGTTTGGCCTGGTTCTTCTTCTGATAGGCTGCAAGCAACATGTCATATGGAAGGGAACGACCGGCGACAGCACGCTTAGCGCCCATACTATGACTCTTGCATGTCAAGGAGCGCGCACACAGCTGGCCGTTGGGTAAGAGAACACCACACTGCTTCTCCACATCGACGGGCCCTGTTGGTGACGTCGATGGTTAGCCGACGATATTTTGCTTTATTCAGGGTAGATTATTACCTTTGGGCTTGGGGACTTTGGGTTTGGGCTCTTCCTTCTTTTTCTTGTTCTTGGGGCCCTTGTCGGCGTCGCCATCGGCTTTGCGTTTCTTGCCCTTTGGTTCGCCATCAGGCTTCTTACCGCCTACTTTCTTAGAGGCTTTGCTCCCCGCGCCTTTTTTCTCGGGGGATACATCGTCATCATCGTCACTGTCGTCGTTCATCTTGGCATCGCCATCCTCGTCAGCCTTGCGGGCCTCTTCTTCCCGAGCCTGCTGTTCCTTGGCCCGTTCTCTAGCTTCGCGGGCTTCCTTCTTCCGCTGTGCTTTCTCTCTCTTGATCTTCAAGCAGTTGTCGATGTGGGCCTTTGCAGAAGTCCTGATGACTCCCTTCTTGCAGAGCTTGCACTGCTGAAGATTTAGGCTGTCTTCGAGCGGTCGGCCGGTGGAGAAGGTATCGCGGGAAATCTCCTCGAGCTGGTTGACGACGGGGCTGGGCGGAAGCGAGCCAGAAGAGGAATCGGCGGCGGGTTTGGACTTTTTGTCGTCTGAGGAGATGTAGACGATGTGAGTGGTTTGGCACTGAGGTCAAAGGGGCGGGAGGACGCACCAGCAACAACACTTCCATCTCTCCAGTTGCCTGGTTTGATCTGCTTCGGAATTGATTTGCGTAGTTTGATAATTCCGTTTGGTTTGTCTTTGGTTATCTTCTTGGACGCGGCGACGTTGATGGTGCCTTCATCGTGAGGGCCTATTAGAGGAGGGTGTGTCAGTTGGGTGTGGGAGCGCATTAAAGAAAGGACGCATGCATGCCTTTGCGCGAGTCTGTCGCGGTCGCCATCTTGGGTCAGTGGACCAGTGGAACAGCAAAATGTACAAGAAGAATCTATGTTGCCATGGATGTGATAGCTCTGTCTCTCTCTCTCTCTCCCCATCGGCCTTGTCTTCAATGTGTAGTCGGCGGAAATGGAGTAAATGGAGCCGCGCCAAGGCAGCAATCCATGTGAGTCTCGTCGGCTTTATCGCCCACTACTCACGTAGTCTAACCCTTTATCGCCTAGTCCCATCCAATAACCTAAAACCTTCAATAACCTTCAACACTAACAGTACTTTCTGTCAACAAAACACAACTTTATAGATATTATCAATAGTTTTCTGATCCAATAAAGTTGTTTCCATACATAATTTAGCATTTTGACACATCTATTCAAAGAGTATTGCTAAGCTTATATGGGTTCCTTTTTGAATCTCAGCCATCTATGTATGTAGATAGTAGGTGAGTAGGGAGATAGGGGAGTATGTGAATACTAAGAGAAGAGATGGGGAGAGTAGTCTCGCCTTGTGCTAGACGTTTAAGGTGAGAAACTAGTAGGGGAAAGCGGGGAGAAAGGTACAACTATCTATATCACAAGTACATACAACCTCAACGGATATACAGACGCATCAACTCCGGTTATGTCATATCTTCTTCATTGACGGCGAGTGGTGAAATAGAGACAGCAGAGAGGGCTAATGAAACATGACCTGACCTAACCTAACGCCAATTCCTACCCTGTAGCCCTCCCTAAGGGGTAGAGTGTCCCCTATAAATATGATACTACCCTCTGTTGCTTGAACAATCAAGCCTCTCCCATCATAGTCCAGAAAAATCCTTTGACACCTGACTTCTCCTGCCCTTGCTCCATTCCATCTGGAGCCTGTGTTTCCTTGGCTCTGTCCAGTCGAGCTGAGGCCGTGCGCTCTTTCTGCTCCTTCCAGTATGCCTCCGCCTTCTGCAGGTAGTAGTCATGCTCCTCCGTCTTCCCCTGCAGCTTTAACCATAGCAGCTTCGATCGGAGCTGGCCTCGGAGAAGAACCATGCCAAGCTCATCACGCGCGTCTAGAGCATGGCGAATCATCTCTCGCTGCACATGGCCAACGTGTCTGACCATCGACTGTTGATCGAGCATCTGCTGAACCTGCTCCACGATGCGGCGGGGAATTTCCGAGATGATGTTGCTACCCTCGCGAATGTTTTGCAACAGCAACCCTGACACAGAGTAGGTTTGCTCGCATACTTGCTTCGACATGGTGTCCAAGGCCGGAAGGTGATACGCCTCCTCGACCCAAGATGTTGTCTCGTTAACTGTGTCGACAAATATCTGAGCGAAGTCTCGGACAAGCTGTTTCCCTGCGTCCAAGGCCTCTGTGAGGCGATGGGTCCCAAAGTTGATGCGGAAAGACTCGCTGATCAGTGGCTTCTTGGTCGTGGCAATCGTCACAGTGACAAGACCGTGAGCCTCGCTCAACGGCACCTCAATCAGGAATCCTTCGTCCACAGACGTAACGTTGGTAATGATGTCGCGACGACCGCGGCTGATAGCAATCAAGATGGCATCCTTGGCCAGCCAGGAAGTCTTGAGGTTATGGGGAATCCGGACAGTGATCTCATTTCGCCCAGATAAATCGGCTGAGCACATGACTGGAGAAGGAGATGAGATGATAATATCGGTGTGGGGCTTCTCCTTACCAAAGGGTATGAAACTCAGACCAGTAGATGAGTTGATGGTCTGCAAGGCATTCGGACTTTGCGTGCTCGTCGGAGAGGGCACGATGTCCAGTACTGATGATCCAGAATGAGGCTGTGGCGATACCATAGATGAGACAGATGCCACGGGAACTGTTGATAACTCCTTTGGGAATGATGAACTCATAAACAATGACTTGCCAGTCACCGCGAGCATGCAGAGAGTGGTAACGCTGAAGACAGTGAACAGAATGCGCCAATACTGGTAGATATTCCCAGTCGTAAAAATCTCATCACGAAGGATGTCAGTCCACCGTTTTTGCTTCGGGGGCTCGACCGGTTGAGTGTCTGAAGGCTCGGCTGGGGTCGCTTCCTCTGGCTCCGACACATCGGCATCTTCAGATTGATTTAGCTCAGCGGGTAAGTGAGTGCGGTGTTGAAGACTCTCAAGGTAAGATAGGGATGGAATATCAAAGCTAGACACAGAGGGATTATCAAGTCTCTGATTTGCCAGCATTTCAGCTTCGGTCTCCTGCATTTCATTTGCGGGGGCACCCTCTATAAAGGTCTCATCGTCATCAGATGAGTCTGTGTCAGCATCATCATTGGTCTCGAGATCGGTGCCTATATCGGTGCCTATGTCGGTGCCTACAAGGCTCTGGACATCGTCTGGTCTCTGGTAATCAACGGAGCTGGTCGTAGACTCGGCTTGGCTTTCCCCGTCGGTGCCGATGACATCGTAGCCCAAATCGGACAATGAAAGATCGTCCTCGTGCGAATTTGGGGGCTGCATTATGTCGTGTGAACTGGTGGACACCCAGTTGGTCAATTGTCTGTTTCCGAGTGGTCGAGGGAACCTGAGTGAGGGGACGGAATGGTTCAGGTCGAGGAGGGGCTCGGGTTCGGTGAGGGAGGTGTGGCAGTTGGGCTCGCTGTTGGCAAGTCGTGGGGTCTGTGGTGGCGAGCTCGAGGCTGTGCCGGTTTGTGTCGATGATGGAACAGATTTCAGCTCGTCAACTGTGTCAGACTGTTCCATAACGTGTGGGATGGGACAGTTGTGGGCATATCACGTCATGCCTCGAGGCTTCGTGGTCGGTCTCGACAATGCGAACGTCGGAAGACAAGTTGTGGAGGGTACGATGGGTACGATGGGTGACAGCTTCTGAGAGAGAAAGAGTCAACGGTTAGTAAATTCGGAAGCCAGGAAGATATCTAAGAGTGATGGTAGCTAGCTTATCGCCTACTTAGGTTCGTCACTGCCTACAAGGTAGGTAGGTAGGTAGTGGGTGAGTCAGACAACTTGGAACGAGAAGAAAGATGCAGACAGGAGGAAGGGACGTTTAGGGGGAGCGGATAATAGGTGATGAGGTGAGCGAGAATGAGAATGAACTCCTTCTTCTTCCCTATCGCCCACAGAAGTAAGAGTAGATACCTGGTGAGGTAGTAAGATATGAGTTAGAAGAGGATGGAAATGGTGGACGGTGTCACAGTGGGCCGGAGGTGTTGCCTAGAACAGAGGATTGGGGAAGAGGAGGGGTGAAAGTGCAGTGATGTGAAGATTAGGTACGGGCGAGGAGGGGTAGGAAGTAGCGAGGCCGACCTTACCCAGAGCCTAAGGTTCTACTAAGGTTGCAAGTGGCTTGTCCAGCAACAAAATCTGTCGAATTACTCAATCTGTCGTCTTTGGCATCCCATCAGGAAGATGATGGAGGGAATTTGTCGGGAGCAACAAGGAGGAGAGGAGAGGGGCAAGGCAGCTGAGGCAGGTAGCTACTGGCAGGTACATGTAAGTATGCAGCTACCTGGTAGGTAAGGTAAGGCAGGCCGTGGCAGACAATAATAAGACTTACCTCCCAGGGCACATGCTGAGTTGGTAGGGGCAATATGGGAATTATCGTGGTTAGGTGCAGACGTGCCGGAGGAATCTACCTCTTTCCAGGCTCACCAGGTACACTTGTACTTTTCAGATAAAGACACAGTGTGATGAGAAGACTGTCAAGCATCCCCAACAAGGCTGGACAGGAATCGGTAGCGGGCAAGAAGGGAATCAAAGACTTACAGCTTTACAGGCGGAAATGGAGAAAGGCAGACGTCTGGCTGTTTGCCCGTTCACGTCACCATCAAGGTAAGCTCGGCGACTGCGGGGGGGTTGTAATAAATTCAGGAGAGGGGGAAACCAGGGTTGTTCTTGTGTCAAAAGAATCGAAAAGACCCAAATCAGGCAGGCCAGCTGATGATGAAGTGTCGGTTTGAATGTTGATGAAATGACCAGGTCTAAATTGGGGAGACAGGTCATATGCCACTCTGGTTATCGGGTTCGTGGTTGTCATAGTGAGAGATGGCGGGGTTGAAGGGCGAGGCAACGTGGGGCCGGCGCCTGTCCTGTCTGGTTATCAACTCGATTAGGCAGCCCTGGCCTCTACCTAATGCATCCACTCAAAGATAGCGTGGGTGAAGACCCTTGTACCGCCAAGTCGCCGCCGCTGGAGATGACTTCAACTGATACCCCCACGACTCAGCAATACAAAAGAAAGAGACCAGCTGAAGTTTGTTCTGCGTCGGCTGGTAGACTAATATACAGCTTCGCAACTGTTGAAATCACGATTCAAATCATCCCATCTTTGGTTGAAAGGCGTCTTTACCACCGCCTACTATGGGTATACCCATGAGTAGATGGAGAGCTAGCCTTGATGAGGCTAATAACAAAACAGTCCCTATCTACATATCCTTCAGACCTAAAGATAGTGCGCTCTAGGCGCCGAAATACGACGCGCTCCCTTCCGGGTAGTGGGGGACCATGTGCCAAAAGCATGGGACTTTTCTGGCTGTTCAAATCTACATCTTCATAAAGAAGTTTTTTTTTAGAAACCAAAAAGTTACTTGACCTGTCAAAGTAAGAGGATACCTTAGCTTACACCCTCGGTCATGTCTTCAAAACGTGATAGAGAGACTCGCTGATATTTTTGTCATAAATGGATATCGTCGCTCATGTGTTACTCATCATCGAACAGAAACGGCCTCGCAACGGCAACGCAGCTTTCCGCTATTATTAACCATCGATTCCATGGAGGCAGAACTTTGTTCGACTCTGAACACTTATTGACACCCAATTCGTTTTCTGTTATGCACATGCCGCCTTACGAAGAAGAAATTTGGGGTTATGACGCGCCTCATCCACAATCATTAACTCAAGTGTTGTTATGGTCTGTTGAGTTTCATGTTCATTTCGGTTGCCTGTCTCCGAAAAATAACGAGCCGGAACTTTTGGATTGTAGTAAAACAGCCGCCCGAAGAGACTCCTCTATATTTCAACCCTTACTCCTGCCTGCTTATTCGTACACATCCATCCAATCATTGCATTATCCCTGCGGCCAGGCGCAGCGTCTACCTCGAGTAGATCTGATCGGATAGGTGCCATGCTGCTTGTTCACCTATGAACCTTGCCTATTAATGAAAGGGCTCAGAAGACAGGTTCCTCCTTGCCTCCGACGAAACTAAAGTCGATGGGTATCAAAATGTGCGTCTTCGCAAGCTCTAATCCAAACCTCCCTACTCAACGAAGGAAAACACGAGACATGGATAAAACTTTTCGCCCCGCTTAAGCCACTATCCATTAAGGAACTAAAGTAAGAAAGCAAGCAAGAATGGCAGATTATAAGACGCCGTTGCGCTTTAATACCCGGCTTAACGCGTCCGTGTCGAAGTCTTCATCCTCGGGTATCATGTCGATAATACCCGTTAGGTTGGCAAAGAGGTCGCCCTGGTTGCGATAAGCCAGAACGGTAGGAACAGCGGCATTATCGAACTCGATGTCCTCATAATGAACCTTGACGAAATGGACGTGGGGATGCGCCCTGACAAGTGGCCGCAAAGCAGACTCAATCATGCCGGATACTTGGCACTATTATTGACAAGTCAGAATTGTTATAAAAAAAATAAAAAAATAAAAAGTCAAGAGTTCTAGATGATTGTTGAACTTACCTCGTGGTCATAGACAAAGACGACGACAACTGTTTCCCTGCCAACTTTCTCTATGGCGTCTAGATACCCCAAGGCATCGACACTATCCAGACGACCAAATATCCGGGGACTTGGGCTTGTCCGTCGGCTACGCACACCGTTGTTCTTCATCTCATTCTCGAGCTCAATCCTTCTGGCATCGCGCCATTGTTGTAAAAAGGCCTCTTCGTCGGGATCACGGTCCTCTTCACTCTCTGAAGGAGTCGAGTTGTTGCTGGTCTTGTGGCGGTCGGACAGAGTCAGGCCCATGACGGAGCGACGAACATCGCGGACCTTGTTGCGCCATTTGCCCTGGCGAGCCTGTTCATAGGCACGCGCGTCTGCGATGACGCCCTTGACGCCGGTGGAGAAGCCCGAGTCGAAAGTCGCGGGTGGCAGGTTCATGTCGTCGGTTCGGATGACGGGAGTACGCATGGCCTCGGCGATCTGGTTGTTACGATACCGGTCCTCCTCGTCCTGGTCACTGTTGTTGTTGTCGCTGTCCCTATCGCGGTCTTCGGGGTGTATACGAGAGCCTCGGTCTGTGTTCTTGTCGAGGAAGTCCTGGAACTCTTCTTGGGCAGGAGTAGGATTGCTGCTTTCAGGCATAGTGAAGAAGAGGAGAGAGGAGTAGGAGGATGTGTTGGGTAGGTGGGTAGGTATATAAAACGGAGTAGGGAGTAGTACAGTAGGTAAGGTATGTACTCGGTACTAGGAGGTGTTGCCACGAGGGATGCGCGGACATGTGGGATCGGATAATATGCGGTCTGGAATGGAATGTAAAACGAGGGGTTCTGGAACAATGCCTTTTTCGAGCTGGATGGATGAATCCGTCCGACTTAGGCAAGGCAGGCAGAGTCAATCAGAAAGGGAACCAAGGGAGAGCCTAGTTTCAGGACGGTGGGGTGGGCCACGAGTTTGTGAAGAGTGGATCATCCAAGAAACTTCTGGTTTGATCACCATCCACCACCGCTCTGTTCTCCTTTTACAACTGCCGTTAGGTTGCAATGAACTTTTGCCTTAGTCTGCCGAGCTAGTCATTAGTCGTTAGAATTGAACAATAAACAAACCATTCAAAGTATCAACTCTTTTTGTTTTTGGTTTGCTCAAGCGTCAAAGTCAAACGCAGATAGATGGGTGCATTAATATTGGCTGGGTTTCTTCACTTAAGAGCTAGGTACTATACACGCCACCTTTAATTCAGGTATTGCAGGAATTTAATTAGGCAAAAGCGGCCATGCCCGTTCTAAACCCTTGTGCAACAACTTGAAATTGTTCAATCCCTCCGCGAGGAATGCCTTAGTCTAATGGACCATGCCCCGGTTAGCCCGCATTAGAATGAATAAATTAACATGATCATCAATATTACAGTATCGTATCGGAAAAAGCGCCAAAAAAAAAAAAAAAAAAAAAAAACATAGAAACCATGTGACACTCATCACTACTTTACATCCCTGAAACATAGTTTTGAAAGTACCTGATACAACCATCACGACAGATGCACGGATAATAATTCTATTCACATTCCAAAGCAGCGTGGTTGAGTGACGGTTGCAGGACCGAGATCGCTTCCGGAATTGGAACAACGGTACTTGGTATGCGTGCATATTATCCCGGCCTGTGCCTAAACCTGTAGGTACCTATTTTTAACCCAAACACACCGCTGAAAAGGGGGTACCCGGCATGCACAAAACCGAACGGGCATTCCTTCGAGCTGCTGAGTATGGCGCAGTTCCCACGGTCACGACTACGAAGAGCACGGCTTATTATGACCTTGCTAATCTTTGGAAGGTAGGTAGGTACAGCACAAATCTCACAAGGAAGATGCGAGCCACGTTCAGGACCAAGGATTTTTTCAGGGGTCCTTCATACAACAGAAGATCCACGTGATGCAAGAACCCTCGTGGTTGAAGCTGGATGCCGAAAACTTGAAAATGGCTTGTTTCGGCCACCGATATGTGAACACTTGAAAAGCGTGGCAACACGGATAGGCCGTAGGTTTGTGTGCCTACTAAAAATAAGCGACGTACTTTATGAGACCACACTTTGGGAGGCAATGTTCGAGCCTTGGATTGACAAATTAAACAAGCGGCGACTGAGTAATGTAAGAAGAGCTGGGGTTTCTTCATGTAAATAGCATCATCTGTATAGACTCTTCTGGTTCTTGGTCACCGCCCCATTCTTGTCTCGGATGGTCCGGTGTCATCCAGGCTAGGCGAGCGAAGATGCAGGATGCGTTCCCCTGGCCGCCCAGTTTCCAGACCCAGCACGTGGCATGACAAGGATAGTGGGTTACCTAGGTAGCCGGTCACCGCCCTGGCGCTTCACGAGGTATCTACGAGTCATCTGGATAGACACATACTTTGCGTACGTTATTCACACAATTTTCGGCCGGCATTTGAAGGAATGCACCATTCCAAAAGTTGCATTCTGCAGTTGATGTATCAAGTAGAGAGAGATTGGATACCGAAATGCAATTAATTCCCACTTGAGGTACAGGAGAGAGGGCTACTCTCACCCCTTACTTGTACGTCTCAGTCCTGTAGTCCTAGGAGCATGGCAGCCAACACCTCCAGGTTTTATTTTGCCTACCTAACTTTTGTCTTCCAACTCGCCGTATTATTAGCATTGAATAGAAGTGGCTAGTCTTCTTTAGTTGTCCCCATGACAGTAGGTCATCTCAAAGGAGTTTCGGGCAGGCAATGCTCAACTAATGTTGACCTATGTAGATACTGTGCAAGTAAATACGGCCGAAACTCAACTTGACTTATAGGAGTTGTTTTTTCTCCAAGAATCGATGAATTCATATAGAGATGTTGTTAAGTATGATCATCCCTCCACGTCATTAGCTTACTCCGGGAAACCGCCTTAGATTCTTGATATTGGTGGCACTTGTGGCGCCCAGTTTTCGACAGAGGTAATATTGTTGTTCCCTATCCATTGGCCAATTGAAAGAGACTTTGCCATTTACAGCATTCTAACTCATGCGGTCATGGAAAGATTTCTACTCCTTGCTGTGATACTGCACTGGGGTAGAGAGCTGGATGGTACGCAGTTCAACCTGGACATCTATGTCGTACGACCACGACATGCCTCTCCTAATTCTCAAGCCTTTCCCACGCAACCAGGTCTACCTCGCTTAGCTAATGCCTCCATCTAGTTATAACCAAGCTGCATCACTTTTCTGTCATGCTTATTCGGCACCGATTGCCGGTTGAGTACGAGTAGCATAGGCGTAGACCGGCTCTAACAGCAAGCCTTTATAGGATCAGTCTCCGGGAGCGACTTTTCGGATTTTTTATTCGTATATAAGGGAAAGAAAACCCTTTTCATGCATCGTTTAAGCGAAGCCTTATGAGAATCCCTCGCATCTTCGAAGGATTTGTACTGATTCACGGTCCCCGGATACGCGGCCGATCTTCCAACGCGTGCCGTTTCAACGTCAACCGTTTTAGTAATACACATCCTATTCGGTTGCTCTTTTTGACGCACAAGTGGTATTCTTGTTTCTCTCTAGACAAAGACAACATCTTCGCACACTTCGAGGGGGAAAGTCACTTCACGGCCCCGACTTGGCTTCTCCTGACTTACAAGGCTGAACAGACTTCATTTCCTCTGTCTCTATTAGAAGATGTACTAATGTCTACTTGTGTGATATCACACAATGGATTATTTGTGTAGCCCCTTAATTGACGCAATCCTACCGAGTTTCAAGTTTGATATTATCCTAGTATCGTGTTTATCTTCGATGATCATCTTGGAGATCTTCTTCTTTGAGACCACCTTGTTTCGTACCTCAAGCTAATTCATGGGAGCAACAACTTCTTGCTCAGTTATATTGTTTCACACCAATCTTCCAAGTAGCCCCAAGCTCCCCTTCACAGTAGTTTTCGATCATCGCCATTACTTAGCATACCATACCTCAGTGTTCCTCTGCCAACAATAGTGCTTTTCGATCAACCTTCTTTCCACTTAGACCGTTCATGATCAACGCACGAAAACCAGTCGAAATCCCACTGTTTCTCCCAATCTTAGGCTTCATCATCTTCATTTGCATGGTCAGAGATTCAGGTTCAATCTTCCACATGATCATCAAATGATGAACATCGTCTGAGTTGTACGGGCGACACTTTGCTAAAGATCCTTGTGATCTGAAGCTCAGAACAGCGATTTAGCCACTCTGGTTGCTATAAGCATGATGCTATATAAGGAAGAGAATCATTACCAATCAACGGTGCCTGTGCACATCAGTAATGCATCGATCTCGTCTTGCCAAAGAATGAGCATTGTAACTAACTCGGATCTCTTAACGGTAGTAAATCGATCTCGACCCCTTGATAGAAGCAGAGTCTGTCATGTTTAAGTTGTCGATAACTATGTGATCAGATAAACGCCGACGACCTAGTGGATCGCGACTCTTTATGGCCGTAGGTAGAGCACGGGTGTGACCCTCAAAGCATGAGATATTCTCCTCTTGCGTAAAGGAGAACACCTACCTATCATCGGGAACAAGCCAAGCCTTTGTTGATAGCAGTGTTACTGCGCCGTCGCACCACCACCGCATATTCAAATCATTTTATGAGGCTCGTGTCTTCAGAGACCTGCCATTTATACACACAGAGGCTGCTTAGCCCCTCTAGAAAGTATGAGGAAATTTAAACAACTACAAGATCAAGGAACGAGAACTTCGAGCACACCATTCATATGGTCTAACTGCTCCAGTCACCATACTGCCTATATGAAGAGAATATTCCAGATCCAGTTATACTCTACGGTCAGCTAATTTGAAGTAAATAAGCTCATGGCACTGAGTGTTTAAGTAAGCGTGGTAGGCCAAACAGCACGTACGAGAGCACAAAGAGCATACCACCTCACTGCAGATTGAGTTAAGGCCAGGAGCAAAAAGCAACTTATAGCCAGGCCGATACTCTCTTGTAGGTCTCACTTACCTCCACTGTTCCCAGTACAATAGGATAAAGCCCGTGGAAGTGAAACTCACAACCGCATTGCTGTCTTCTAAGCTTCAGTGCTGAGGTAGGGCAAGGAGTTTTTACACGAGAAAGGCAAGTGATGACTAAACATATTACACACGGATTAACTCTTGGGAAAGTAACACGTATTTTGGAGTTCATTGCGATACGTTTTAAATGGTTCTTTGGCATTCAGGATGGCTGACTATGATACAGGCAACAACACAAAGTAAAGGGCCACCGTGATGCCAGTTTGGTCTCTTCTCTCCTGCAGCCCCTTATTTTGATAGTGGGAGCCTGGTGATCCTGGGACCCGCTGCTAACAATGAGCGCAAAACAAGGTGTTAGCAGGTAAAGTCTCTCAGAGCGACATACAGCGGTGCTCCTGTCAGTCATTAGTAGAAAGCCATTCTTCGTGCAGCTTCCCAGCTCGTCCAACCAATTCGAAGTGGACTTCACCCCCTCCCAACCATACACACAGATTGTTCTTTTTGTATCCTTCGGAAGAACATCACAATGCTTCCACTTCATCTACCACAAGGAGATCTGTGAATGTCGGCAAAGATAAGAAACGGAAAAGAGAGACGCGCAGAAACGGAATTTTCGGAAAAGCACCAGCCACTATGAACATATACCTCCGGTGAGGACACTTCGACCGTATATCAATAAGTCGGAAATAGGGAGACCAGAAGAAGAGGTGATCGCCGTGGACGAAGTGACCCGTGAAATCATATATCCTTCCAAACCGGTCACGGTAGCCATTGCAACGGTGCGCAAAGAAGATTTGACGCATACAGCTTTTCTTTCGGCGGAAAACTCGAGACCAGGGAGGCGGGATCAACTAGGTATGGGAATGGCGGCAAAAGACGTGGTATTATGATATTGATGATGGTATTTGAGAGCTGGAATACATGGTTCTCTTCCTCAACAGCATGACTGCATGGAACTCAAGGATCAAGTACGATGCAAGCCATGATCAAGGAGGGAAAGGGTTGTCGAGAAACAAGGTCGTGGCTTCGTCCTGTTCACTTCAAGCCGGCAAACACGTGTCTCGTGCGGCAGATAAGGGGGTATTTATGTAATATTTTGGTTTCAACGGCGATGTAGAACTCGCGCTGGGTCATTAGGCGTGTCTCGATGTTAATACGCCCAGATTTTAAGCTGTGGTATGTTAGTAAGATTTCTTCGCGGCAAAGGTTAGAAAAGAGCTCTAGGAAACGTACCATCGAGTCCCAAGAACCCGTGCACAGGCTGATGCCATCGTTGCTAACACCCAAGCAGCTGACACGGTTTTCGTGACCCACGAGAGAGCCAACCTTCTCTCCTCTTGTAATGTCCCATACCTATAAAGCATATCTCGTTAGTGCCCAGGCGAGCGAGAGAAACAATTCGTGGACTGATGGAACCATACCTTGCACTCAAAATCATCGTAGCCGGCGAAGAGCAGACGACCTGATACAGAAGTAGCAACGGACGTTATGCCGCACAGGATGGATTCCGACTGCAACGTATTGTCAGTACACTTAGAAAAGCGTGAGGGATCCCGTTCAACTTACTCCGTAGAGGTTAAGTTCTCTATCAGCGCGAATATCAAACAATCTGCAAGTGGCGTCATCGGAACCGGTCACAAATGAGTGGCCATCGGGAAAGAATTGGATGGCGTTGATATCGGACTCGTGACCAGCGAAGGTCTGAACAGCTTTGCCGGCGCGAATGTCCCATAGCTTGGCGAAAGCATCACAGGCACCAGAAATGAAGGTATTCTGGTTTGTGGGATTTAAGCTGATGCTCATGACATCGCCAAGATGGTCGGCAAATTCCATCACTTTAGTGCCGGTCTCAATATCCCATTTCATACAGGTCATATCGCCCGACGATGTCAGGATACTTCGGTCATTGATAAAGCGACAGCAGGACAAGTAACCGGCGTGACCAGAGAGCTCGCGCGCAACGCGGGTGGGCCCGTCGCGATTTTGATTGAGATTATAAATGGAGCAGATGTTGTCGAGACCACCGCATGCAACATAATTACCGCTCGGGGCGTAGGCGCAGGTCATGACCCAGGACGAGCGCAACGGTATGGCATGGACCTTGTTCGTCGTGTAGGCATCCCAGATGATGAGCTTTCCGTCTTGCGAAGCAGACACTAGATGCCGACGGTCTGTGGACCAGTGCATGGCGTAGATCTTGGCCAGATGACCCTTGAGCGTCCTCTTGGTCTTCATCAACTGGTTTCGGGGAATGGCCTCATGGGACTGTTGGGATACAGCGACGGCGCGGACTGCGGAGCGACGACAATGGTCAGATTAGAAAGAACAGATATGGTGGAGGAAATTGGTAGTCAAGGCTCACGGGTGGTGTCGGCCAACTCGTCCTTTTTCCGCTTGATCCTGTCCTTGAGTGTCTCGGCTTCACGGCGCGCTTGCTGGATGCGCGCCTGCATGGCCTCAGGCGACACATCGTTCGGCCGTTGCGAGTCCATGGCTCACGATGCGAACGGGGGTGTTTCGGTGTAGGATGGGCAGAGAGAAAAAGAAAGGGAGGGAAAGGAGACAGATGGAAAAAAGGCGGGAAGACTCGGGGTGCGGCAGCGACGATGATGTTTTCCGACTTGGCTACCGACACGACAACGACAACGACAGCGGGGGATGGCGATGGGCGATGGCGGCCGGCGGGATGGATTGAATGGAGGAGAGGACACACCCAAGGCTGGCTCTGTCGAAAAAGGAGGAAATAGGAATAGGTGTGGTTGAGGTTGGCAGCAATCAAATTGGGGGCACCAGCGGCTAGCGGGAGGAGGATTGGAGGATGGGGGATGCAAGCTCCAGGAGATGGGGCCAGGGGGGTACTTGGGATAAGCTGCGTAGCTGCGCGACAAGAAAGGTATCTCTGTCCGAGTCTCTGAGTACAGGTATACCTCCCAAATAGTGAGAGATCGCGCGCGAGAGAGAGAGCTGGGAAGGGAAAGTTGCCCTGCGTTCTTTTCAGTCATCACCTGCCTTTGTTTACACAGTACCTCTATGGCGCCGCAATTTGGTCCTAGACCAGAGGTAGTCACCTAACCTCAATATTAATCGGGAGGCTGTGAAGCTGCCCCTAGCGATTACCGTACTGGGTTAGGGGCTGCTCCCAGTACTGTACCGACCGCCATACCTGGTTGCTCATCTCCAGCCATTCACTGTTTGGACATTAGAGGCATGTACTTCCCCAGTGCTATACGTATGTCGCCCAGATAATAACAGCAGGATCTCCACTAAGCTCTATTTAAATCTGCAATACTACCTGTTGTAGTGCCATCGAGACTCCCTTCCTGCGTCACTGGATTTCCCACTCTTTATGACCTACATATATGTGTATATGTAGCTGAGTGCTTGTGAGACAAATGGTTGGTGTATTTTGCGCTGCACGGTTGACATATCGATGCACATTGGACAGAAGTGGCGGGAATACGATACAGCATTCGTTTCGGGCATGGCCAATCCGCAACCAATATACCAAAGGGCCGAGGAGACAGGTTTTCTGTTCATGGCCAGGTACCTTGCCTTGTACCCTGTTGGACGCGATCCGCAGGTGCCTCTCTTTAGTAATGGAAGGTGGAACTAATAAGCCGATCTTCAGGCCACCTTATTAAAATAAGGCATTGGAACCATGCAAAGGAGGACAGCAACCTACCTAACCTTAGGTAAAGTCATCTGACTGACTGACATTGAAGACCATGATGGTGACTTCAAGTGGAAAAACAAGAAACTCGTCTTGAAAGATGTCAGTTTCCTCCCCTTTTATTGACTTGGAATCTGCACACTTCTCTTGTGATCTGATGAGATGGATCTGACGCGTCTCCGTAAGCATGACATCTCACTCAGTCCTGGGAAATGCCTACCCGAAAGATCTCCCGTGAATGCTCAACTTCAAACTATACCAGCCAACAACGGGTTTCCTTATTCGAATTAGAATTATAAGTCTCTGAAGGCCGTGCATACCTGCGCTAATTCTATATGAACGTTGTCCCCGTATATTCTACAAATTAACAACTTAGACCCCGATCCCGGTCTCGATGCATAGCAGCGACACATGACATCCGGAGCCAACAATTTGGGGTTCTCTATACTCGTATACGTTAGGTAGGCGCCGTTGGACAGTGGGAAATGTTATCATGCCCAACATCATTGTTTCTCCCTCCCTACTTTATATACGTGTTGACACTACTTAGTGACAAGAATCAGGTGTCGCTCAACAGTTCAACCCCAAGGCCACCCAGACCTCATATGTGCTTCATGCCGTCTCTATTCCTGAGACCGCAATTTTGGAAATGTCCGAGAGCAAGTTCCGTTCAAAAGGAACTGGGTTACGGATGGCTTGCTAATCTTTCTTTATCCTTAATGTATATGAGAAAATGTAAAATGAAGTAATGGCAGTGACTGACCTAACCAGGCACTCGATGAGACAGAATAGACATTGATCTGCTGGAGACAATATAGGGCGCCAAGGAAGGCGAGTTGACAGCTGCGATTATTAATGAAACCAAACTCTACTCGTGTGCAGTTGTTGAAAGTTGAGTGAGTCTACTATCCATACCCAAGCTACCTGTATAGATGAACTTAGTACAGCACCATAGTAGAGGACTACTAAGTACTGAGTAGTTTCTTGGTAGCGGAGTGGTGTTGGCAGCAGGTCTTGGCCCTTCTCGCCAAGAAAAGACAATTTAGCGGACCACAAGCTCAGGTACTTCTAGAGCTAATTAGTAAGAGGTAAGGTAGCCTTGCTTTTAGCTGGTTGCAAAAGAGAACGACCTCGGTTGCTGGCGGCGTCATAATAAGAATATTATTACCAAGCAGTGCAAGTAAAAAGGAGCAATTGTATCCGCGGAGAGCCCTTGCAAGTCCCCTGCGCCGGGACGAGCTTGCTGGAAACTTTTCAAGCATTTGAAGGGTAGCTCACGGGCCACATGGCGACATTCGAGAGATTTGACTGTCGATAGTTCGTCCCTGCCCTGCATACCCCAAGCAGCCAATCTCGTCTGGGCCCTCCCCCAAGCCCTGTTCAATTTCCACGGACCAATCGAGTCAACATGATCCCTGCTCCGCTCTCTTTACCATTACATTACGGTGAGGTTTTGATTAAGGTACCTCTCATGACGACTTAGTCCGTAAGATGCGGTTTGTGACAGTAAAATGAAAGCTCGGGGTTGGGTAGGTTAACTAGTCAGCGACCTCCTCACTCATTGATTTCGGTCAGGAACGGCGACGAACCTCTCTAACCTTGGACAATTACCATATGGTATGTACCTAAATAGACAAGCTAGTAGTCGTCTTGAGTACGAGTAATGCGTGATATGCATAATATCCCGATAATAATGTGGAGGGGAATGTGGGCAGACTTGTTTAGTTTGGCACTGAGTTCTATCCACCATCATGTACCTGACTAGGTATTTTCATTTTAGTTTGATGAGCCGTAATAGGATCTCGGTGACTTGCATCTTCGGAAGCTTGTTTACGGGGTATTGCTTCGTAGACTGCCGGAGCAGTCGCGAGACTTATCAGATGTCTGGTATTCACAGATTCAAACAAGCAGAT
Organism: Xylariaceae sp. FL0255; assembly: GCA_022578795.1. Classification (NCBI taxonomy): domain Eukaryota; kingdom Fungi; phylum Ascomycota; class Sordariomycetes; order Xylariales; family Xylariaceae; species Xylariaceae sp. FL0255. The sequence goes on along the minus strand of MU388865.1, from coordinate 43,490 downwards.
TAGAAGGCAATCCATATTCAGGATCATGAGAGAGCAAAAATGTGTCCCATCAGGGGGGGTGCAGCGGAAATCTGTTTGAGCCCGCCAACACCAATCGAAGCATGGGGATTTCATACACATAAGAAGGAGGTAAACCATACCAAGCAGGCGGCCCGAGACTAATAAAAGCCTTTCAGAAAGCTTCCCGAGGCGGTGTTTTGTTTGTCCGTTTCTTACGTGCACTCACAGACGTTGTTTTGGGTCACACATACTATTAATAATAACTTAATTTGGGCAATCTTCCAAATCTCCAATCCACTTCATATCCGACGGTGGATCAGCTCGGATTTTGCCGATAGCCCATTTGCTGCAATGGACTTCATCTCGATGCCCAAGATAGAGGTACTGTAAACAAGTTGACGGCCTTCTCCTATAGATGGGTCATGTACCATCTTCTCCTATCTCTCATATTCGATTTTTGTTATAATGTAGCATCGGACTGACAGTGATCTCCCACATCTGTAGCTTCATGCCCACCTCTCGGGCAGTATCAGCCGGCAGTGTCTGCACGACATCTGGAAGACGAGAAAAGCAACTGGCCAGACTGATCTGGAGGATCCTTTGATTGTCATGCCCCCGGGCAAACATGACTATGACCTCAAGACGTAAGCAAAGCATGGATTACATACCCGCTGTCGCTGCTGCTGCTTCTTGTTCCATAAAAACTGGCATGAAATAGACAAGAAAGCGGCCGCTGAGTTGGGCGATCTCTGCTAGTTTCTTCCCGCTGTTCTCGTCATACATATACCGACTCGTGAATGATGTCGACTCTCTGCGCTTTTCTACTGAGGCCGTAGTCCGCGAGTTTGCCGACGATGGCGTCGTCTATCTCGAGCTGCGGACAACACCCCGAGCCATGCCCAACGCAGGACTAGACAAGGCAGGCTATGTGCAAGAGATTCTCACAGCGATGGACGCGGCGCAAGGCAAAGCCAGGACGATCCAGACGCGTTTGATCCTCTCCATCGACCGTCGCCATACCTTGGACGAAGCCCACGAGGTCGTCGCACTTGCAAAGCAGTTCAAAGACCGCGGCGTCGTCGCCATCGATCTCTGCGGTGATCCGACCAAAGGTGATGTTGCTCTGTTCACACCAGCAGTAGGAGAGGCTCGAGCCGCTGGACTCAAGGTAACTATCCACTTCGCCGAGGCTGAATGTAGCGCAAGTGAATTCGAACTTAACACCTTAATGAGCTGGATGCCCGACCGTCTCGGCCATGTAATTCACGTGCCGGAAAGTGTGAAGAAAGAGATCGCTGCGCGTAATGGAATTGGCCTCGAGCTCTGTTTGAGTTGCAATGTGCATGCTAAGATGATTGTCGGTTCCTTTGAAGCTCATCATTTCGGGCAGTGGTGGCAAGTCGATGGGCCAATTGTCGTGCCTTGTGTGAGTTTTATTCCGTTGGGATATATCAGAAAATTCAACGTTGAACATGGATACAAGCTGATCACGTTACAGACTGACGATGTTGCTGTTTTTGAGAGTCCAGTGTCGAATGGTAGGCCATTAATGCTCTATCGAATTCTCGAGTTTGGCTTTGTACTAATAAAATCGTAGTGAGGCTATCTCAACTTGTTCTTTTCCTGTCGAATTCTTCGCAATACCAAAATACCGCGCAAAGTAGGAGAGACATGCTCACAATTCACAGGAATGGGCTCTAATTCAAAAACATTTCCGCCTCACACGAGAAGAGATTCTAGCTCTGACAAGAAAGGGTATTGATGTCATTTTTGGTGGCGAAGAACAGAAGGCCAGGTTGAAGAAAATCATGTGGTCTGCATAGTTTCAAGTTGAAAAGCAAGCTCTTCTTAAAAGGAAAAGAAATCTTGCTGCTAAATCCCGGAATCAACGACCATTTGCGCGACGCTGAACGTCCTCGACATTGGGGATATGTAGATAAATTAGATACACGGATGATAGATCACTGCTAGGACGTTGAATCTTAACCGACTCGAAAACGTCACTTTTCTCTTTGTATTCTCGCAACAGACTGGCTCTATTTCAGTATTTATCTCTAGGTATTGCCCTCTCTATGAAACCATTGTCTATCTATCTTGGAAGTATTCCCTCTACGAAGTATGTCTTTCCTGTAGTCGGGTGTATTTTTCTATCCATGCATCGCCGCCCATTCTTTAAACCACGCAAGAGCTTCTGGATTCGCCACGCTCGCATTCGTTTTGATGTTTAGACCGGAAAGTACTTGCTTGACAGCCACTTCGATCCTATGGCCATGTTAGAGTTGTCTGAATAAAAAGGCAGTTGAAATCAGGGCTGGTTTAAAGGTCATCGAGAGTAGATAACTTACTTCTTGCCATTACCGGTCCGGGGGATGCCACCCTTAGCCTCTTCGATGACCAGCGGAACATGACGTGGACTAAGCTCTTGCCTGACCTTCTGCTGAATCCTCATTCGAAGATCATCGGAAAACTTCTGCCCTCCTTGCATTATCACGAACAAGCAGACAGTCTCTTCACGATCTGTCTCCCGCCTACGGCCTACGCACACAGCGTCTTCAATCTCGCCGCTGAAGAACTTGGTGAGGATATTATAGATCTCTGCACTACCGAATCGTACTCCGGATGGTTTTAGCACTCCATCGCTGCGGCCCAGCATGGTCAAGCCGCCTGTGTTGACGTCAATGCGCACGAAATCTCCGTGGTGCCACACGTTATCAAAACGCTCAAAATAGCTCGCTTTGTACTTGTTCTCGCCTTCAGGGCCCCAGAACGTCAATGGCTGGCAAGGGAAAGGCTTGGTGCAAACCACTACGAGGGTCATCAGTCCCGGTTCACAATCATAGAGAGATAATAACTCACATTCTCCATCTTCACCTGGTGTCGGCTCGCCAGTTAAAGAATCAAAAACATTGATCGCCATCCCCAATCCAGCACACTGAATCTCCCCTGTATATACCGGCAACAACGGGCAGGGGGCACCAAACAAAGAAATAATATCCGTTCCACCTGTGATAGAAGCCAGATTTATGTGCGATGGGAAGGCTTGATACACGAACTCAAACGTGGATGGTGGCAACGGTGATGCGGTGGAGTATATAGCTTGTAGGTGAGAGAGGTTATGAGATCCCTTCGGCCGGATATTGTTGGCCTCGAGCGTAGTGAGATAAGAGGCTGAAGTGCCAAAATGAGTGACCTCGAGTGAAGACAAAAGGCGAGGCAACGAATCGAAGCCATGAGGTTTGAAAGGGGAGCCTGAATATAGGACCAATGAACTTCCACAGGCTAATGCCGAAACACTCCAATGCCACATCATCCACGAGGTCGTGGTGTAATAGAGCATGCGGGACTTCTCGTTCATCGAGCAATGTAGAAAGTGCTCCTTCTTATGCTGAATCAACGTGCCCGCAGCTGTGTGTACGATAGCTTTAGGAAGACCAGTCGTTCCAGATGAAAATAGGATGTAAAGAGGGTGAGCAGGAGGAAGCTGCTCGAAAACGAGCGGGGAATAGGTAGAACTGACATCATGAAATATTAATAATGGCTTTATAGTTTAAACATGCTTAAGCAGTGACTTACCTCCGTAAAAATGTCTGATACTCGGTGACGACAAGCCCTCCAGATGCAAGGCCGAGATCAACACCAGAGCCAGACAAATTTTCGATCAGAATAACGAGCTCTAAGCCATGAGGTCTCAATGCCTTGACAATATCGTGCATCTTCTCCTTGGTCGACCAAGATTTCCCATTATAAATGGTGCCGTTGTCTGCGAAAAGGACCTTTGGGCGAATCTGGACCAGACGGTCGAGCACGGCACTTACACCATTGTCTGGGCTGATTCCAGTCCAGATGGCGCCAAGAGATGCAGCAGCAAGCATAGCTACCACGGCCTCCGTGTGATTAGAGACGAAGCCGGCGACGACATCTTTTTGCTGTAAACCCGCGGCTCTGAGAGCATTCGAGCACTGCCGTACGGCCTCGCGCAATTGGCTCCATGTTACGCTCTCGAGCTGTCCATCGGCTTCTGTAGCAGAGATAATAGCAGTTGAGGACCCATCAACCTCGACATTCCCTGGAAACAACAGATTCTCGGCAAAGTTTAGAAGAGCACTGGAGAAGAAGTCCGGTCGTGGGAAAATAGCGGCATCGGCCGGAAGGACCTAGACAGAGTCAACAAGCCGAACCATATGTCAAAGAAATGGTAGCATAGGACAAGAAATAAGATACACGGGCCTAACAATTCTTCATTGCAGTACACACAAATACTAGTGAGTGTCGATGGCCCACATACCTGCGAGTAAGGTTTCGATGCCTTGATGCCAGTTTGTTCCCATACTTCACCCCAGAAGTCGGAAATACTCTGTGTAGACCATTTCAAAAGGCCCGGATAGTCCTGAATGTCGAGATGATACTTATTCCTCACGCGCTGGAGAAAAGCGTACATCGGAGTTGAGGTAGGATCCGGATGTCGCCACAGCTCCGTAGGCGGATGACTGTTGTTGGTGATGGCCATTGTTCGTTTTTTTCACCTGTCCAGGGTCTCCTTCACCTGTGGTATCAACAGTTTGAAAATAAAGTATCGAATTTGTCTCTGACGCACAATTTGGGGGAATAAGACCTGAGATAAGACGAAAGAACCAATTTTTCGATGCCGGACGAATGAGCATGAGAGCCGATGCAGGCCGAGCCGGCGATTAAAGAGCTCCGGAGACTCATTACTTTAGTGGGGTGCACCCCGAAGATGCCCAGTTCTTCGAATTCGGATGCATTACAGATAAATTTTGTCTCTTTCAACGTTAGATGTCGAAGGTGTGATACGAGCAACATAGGTAGTTCAGACCCATATACTTACAATTGATTTATAGTCAAATGCTGGTGCCATTCTGGATGTCCATTTGTTGGTTTCCATTCACATTCACTATCGGTCCCCAGGTGAAACCAATAAGTATGAGTTATCTTTGTGCAATTGGAGAGTGTGGTTGAAGTGCTATTTGGCCAATGCTGTTGTAATGTAAAAGAAGCGTAACTATTTAAAGTGAATAATGAATCACTTAACTTATGTACATGTAGTTATGTAATAGGAATGTACCCATCTTCCACAATGAGGCACCTTAGGTTTTGTAGTGTCAATCGTCTTCGTAACTGCAAACAATTAATAATAAACAAATGGCTGTGTGAACTAAACCCAAGATCATTGTATGCGAGGGGTGGATTGGAAAACTCGTTTTTTTTTTATCGAATGAGGAATAATAACATGAAAATGAATCAATCATCTATACTCCAAGAGAACCATTTTCTCAAGGGTATAGCCAGGGTTGAGTAGTTGTATCTAGCTACCTATGTCCTAGCCGTAGACAATTACAGGTCGATATTTATCCTTGTCATCAGTATATATATCAACATACAATGATGGTTTACTGTTAACTGACTTGACATCACAGGATACTAAGAAGTGTGCTCTACATTGAGGGTATCCAATCAGATTCGGTGCTCCCGAAAGGCGACCAATAGATTGAAGCACTTGATAAGAGGTGTGAAGTTGGGGATTGTCTCTTTCGATCTCTCTGTTCACGACGGGTTCCAGAATACATGTTACACAAATACTCACACGAAGAGGAAATGTGCAAATGCAACTTAGTAATGTAGTCATAGTTAAGAAATGAAGTTGTGACAATTGACAGTCATCACAGGTCGGATGACAGGCTACAGGCGCAAATTCAAATCTAGGCTCAAGGGTAACTATGAGATGATTTAAGCTATCTACTTTCCTATGGTGAATATAATTTTCGAAGTGCATTTCGCATGCATAAAAGGGCTGTCATTTGAATACCGGCACATTGGCGAGAGCCGAGCGTTCCGGCTGGCCCACAACGATCCCAGCATCCCCCCGGTCACCGTCATTGGCATGTAATTGGCCAAGACGACGGGCAGATCTGTGATAATCACTTCATCAGACTAAGCCGGTTACCTCCCTCAGCGGCCAGTCGGGTGCGCAAATGGGAAGATTGCTTCAGCTGCTTCAGGCGTGAATAATCAACCTCGTCGTAGATGCTCTTCAAATACTGCACGACGCAATGGGATTTCAAATTCAGTGCTAGCAACCTCGTCCTTATCGAGCTTGGACTTGGAGTAAGTGCTTCGTAGACTAAGACGGAGTTGGTCAAGAGTGTTTGAGATGAGGCCTTATCGAAAATTGATAGCGATTCCAATTGAAAACGGCGATATACGACAGACCAACACATACAATACATCTTGGGGGACGTCATGTTGTCGCCTCAAAATAGTCGAGATGACATGACAGGATTCCCAGAATATCTAGGTACATACGGTACCTAACATACCTTAGCCTCCAGGTCATCAGCTACCGGAGGCCGGAGAGGAGCAGAGGAGCGAGTGGGGTGACGGGTGGCGTTGGTGTGTGTTATCCCCTAGCAAATTAAGATTAAAGCACTCCGGTCAGGATTGCGGGATACCTCGCATGGCTTGCTTCTGGCTGCCAACCCGGATGTACCACTCACAAAACCCATGTCGCGTGCTAAAAGATTAGAGATTTTGCGTTGTTGCAGATCCAGTTAGGCAACCCTTTTGGGGCCTATAGCAGAGCTACTCGTAGAAAACGCTTTCGTTCAGTGGCTTTGCTGTTGCTTTGCCCACCAAGCCCCCGGTACCCCCTAAAAAGCCCATCCTCGAGCTATCCGTCTCTCCCAGAGATCGTCGGCCGAATGCACCAATCCGCTGCTCTCCTCACACCGTCTTCACTTTCCCTTCCTCTCTTCTTCTTCTTTTTCAACCTCCACCCTCCCCGTCTTCTTTCCCTCTCTCTCACCTGCCTCGACTGATCTGTACTACCCTTTCGCCTGACGTGGACACCGACCTTCTTGTTCTTTCCTCGTCCAAGTGAGGAAAGACGTGCTGGTGTCTCCGTCGACGTTTGTTGGTCTGTCAAGATTATAGCATAGCTCGAGTCCTGATCTCTGGGACCTGTTTCCCACCACGCTCCTTTTCGCTTTACAACGACCCTCAGCTCCTCGCCACTACTTTTTAAGTATTAATCGTAATATACGGGCCAAGCTTGACTTCTAGCCGTCACGTTAATAGAGGTTGTTATTAATACAACAACAATTGGTAAGCCCAACCTCGACCTACCATCTCGAGTTCCGACCGATCGACCTACCTCCTTCACCTATTGATCCCTCCTCCACACACACCTCAACCGCCAAAAATCCCATGACTTAGTTTCTTATTGTTGCCCTTATAATGATGCTGTAACTGACCATCATCTATCACAGTCCTACATTAGGTTCTCTGGACCGCCTAACCGTAATACCACCGCATCCACCTCAGCAGTATTATTCCTCTAGATACGCCTATCTTTCCCGCTCACTAAATGCCTCGCAAACTCCCTATCCCCTTCACCGGCTCGGCCACAATGGCCCAACCCGAGCGCACTGCCGAAAGAAGGCCCTCGCAATCCAAGGGTAACCGCCTAAGCCAATTCTTCTCATCATCGCCCAAGAACAAGGAGCAGCCATCTGCGCAGCAGACCTTGATGGCCATGCAAAACAACTCATCACCGAGCATCACGGCACCAAGCCTAGCGCTCCCGAGCATATCGCTTTCCACAGCTACCACTCGTGACCTTAGCATGGACGAGTCTGCGACCACGCTTTTCCAGCCTACTGACTCCACCGAAATATCTCTCCAGAAGCGACGGGATGCTCAATTTGGTCCCTTGACTCACCCGGACCACCGCTACGTGAGTATGCATCATGGAGAGCCATTGGCGGCCCCAGTGATCGATGAGCCGCCGTACTACTACGTTCTCACCACTTACATCAGCTACCTGTTACTTCTTGCTCTTGGTCATATTCGAGATTTCTTCGGAAAGCGCTTCAGCAAGAAACCCCTGTACAAAACCCTGAAAGCTGACAATGGCTATGCCCCCTTGAACGACGATTTCGACAGCTTCTACACGAGGCGATTGAAGCTTCGCATTGACGACTGCTTCGCAAGGACGAGCACTGGCGTTCCTGGCCGTTATATCAACCTGATGGACCGCGTCTCTGTCAACTTTAACGAGTCTTATAACTACACTGGTACCACTACCGAAACTTTGAACATGAGCTCTTACAACTATCTTGGTTTCGCCCAATCCGAAGGCCCATGTGCCAATGCCGTCGAGGAATGTGTCCGTAGGTATGGCTTGAGTTTCTGCAGCTCTCGTGCTGATGCGGGTACCTCGGACTTGGTCCAGGAAGTCGAAAGCGAGGTAGCAGCTTTCGTAGGCAAGCCTGCAGCCATGGTTTTCTCTATGGGTTTTGTCACAAATGCTAGCACATTCCCCGCCCTCGTGTCCAAGGGGTGCCTCATCATTTCTGACGAATTGAATCATGCCTCTATCCGCCTGGGTGCTCGCCTGTCTGGTGCCGTTATTCGATCCTTCCCCCACAACGATATGATTGAGTTGGAGAAGAAGTTGCGAGAGGCTATTGCACAGGGCCAACCGCGAACTCATCGTCCATGGAAGAAGATTCTTGTCGCTGTCGAGGGTCTGTATTCAATGGAAGGCACCATGTGTGATTTGCCAGGAATCTTGAACCTTAAGGACACCTACAAATTTCATTTATACGTCGATGAGGCGCATAGCATTGGTGCGCTAGGACCTCGTGGCCGTGGTGTCTGCGATTACTTCGGAATAGATCCCAGCCGGGTTGATGTTCTGATGGGAACTCTGACGAAATCATTTGGTGCCAACGGTGGCTACATTGCTGCCGAGAAACACATTATTGACAAGCTCAGGAGCACCAACGTTGCAACGGCGCTTGGTGAGTCTCCCACGCCTGCCGTATTGATGCAGATTTATGCATCATTGAAGATCATTACGGGCGACCTGGTTCCTGGTGAAGGAGAGGAGCGGTTGCAACGAATTGCTTTCAACTCCCGCTACCTCCGTCTGGGTCTCAAGCGTCTGGGAATGATTGTATACGGCCATGATGATTCGCCAATCATCCCTATCACCCTGTACAATCCGGCCAAGATTCCCGCATTTAGTCATGAAATGCTCAAGCGCAATATTTCTGTTGTCGTGGTGGGCTATCCTGCCACACCTCTAATCAGCTCACGTGCCCGGTTCTGTGTGTCTGCTGCACACAACAAGGACGACTTGGACCGGTTGCTGGCAGCGTGCGACGAGGTTGCTGACATTCTGCAGCTGAAGTTTTCGACGGGCATTGCTGGAGGGTTGAAGCCTCTTCCCGAGGGCGCTTCACAGCAAGACAAAGATCACATCGAGCCACCCCGTTGGTCTCTGGAAGAAGTGGTTGCTCGTGGCGCTGCTGATGCCAAGCTTCGGCTTCGGTAGCGACCTGTGTTTAGCGGACATCGCAGACGTCACATTCATGGGCATTCATGGCGTTTTGAAAACCCGGGTTGGGGCAGATTTCATCAAATAAGGGCGCCTTGGAGTTAAGCGGTTCCTCGATACAGACCATCGGGTTAGGTTTTGTTCATCATCAATGGAAGGGAGTTGAGAGGTTGGCCCACGTCATTCGCTTGTTAAATAGATATTATTCGCTTCTTGATCTGGGTCGCTACGTTGTCGAATACTGAACGACAAGGACGGGCGGGGCCAGACGACCAGTTCTGTATGTCCCGCGGCTTGTCGAGCCACAAGGGCTCCTTATCCTGTACTGTCACTTGCAGTCAAGCAAGCAAGCCAACACCAGTCTAGGCCGATTGGTCTGGATGAGAATCGTCGTGTGCATTATAGACTGACCGTTTTAGGTAGATTCAAACCAGAAACATCCAGCGTGGCTGGTTGTTTTCGAACACTTGTTTCCCTTATGAAATGCAGTAAAACCAATGCGTGGTGCCGCGTTCAGATTTGTTGTCGAAGAGTTGGCGTAGTAGAAGCCTCCTAAGATGCCGTGTTGTATCAGGCCGCAATTTGCAGCTCTCCCATCGCATGTCACTTTTGATAACTTACCAACTCCCCACACTAAAATATGATTAATAAGATCTGATTTGATACCCATCGATCGAAATTATTGAGGCTGTGAAAGTATTCTCTCTAAGTAGGTAGGTAGTAAGAGACACGGGATTTGGAACTCTGCTTAAACGCAGGTGACATGCAGCCCGGATGCCGATTCGCTGAAGTTCAGTTCCAGGCAGCATTGAGGATGGATGCAGCGGTTAAAAGGTCGTGAGTACCTGCAACCGAGATATAGGTGGGCAGGTAGTGGAGACATAAGGTATCGACTACGCGATCAAGGGGCAGTCCGTCTCTCCACAGGCGCTTCAGACAGTCCCATATTCGGCATGGTTGGCTGTGCAAGCGGGCCTGGGTAGACTTGGGGCTGGAGTTGGGCTTGGCTGATGCTCAACCATCTATCCATCCATCCATCCACACCCTCGCCAGGACGTCTGAAGTCTGCAACTGCTCGATCAGCGATTGATTTATTGACTGACTGCTTAATTGATGCTGCGGCGCATTTGGCTTGGCCTTCATTCACTCTCCTCTGCGCGTGCGAGTCCTGTCGATACCCTTCGATCGAGGCAGAATCATATCTTTCTTTCTGTCTGTGCTTTTCAAGGAGAGCAGCAGCCCCTCTCACCTCGCCTCGCCTCGCCTCAACTCGCGTCACCCCTTTACCTGTCGCTGCACCAACCATCACCGAACACGACCTCCTCAGGCCCAGAAGACGTCGGCACCATACGAGTAGGAATTTAAAGAGCGAAAACGATATACGAGACAGAGCGGACAGGCAAACCGAGCAAATATGAACTTCGATTCGGGAACGGCATATGCCGAATCTGACGCTGACGACGAGTACGAGAGAAGCCTGCACACGAGCTCCCCCGTCCTGGCCACAGACTCCGAGATCTCCCCCACCGACTCAGACGGCCGTTCATCCACCGAGCACACCCCAACCACCTATGGCCATCGCAGCAGCGCCGACCGACTTCCCGAAACTATCATTTCAGAGTGGACTGCCGAAGAATGTGCCGACTTCATTGCTACCATTGGCCTCCAGCAGTACTCCGACTGTTTCATTGGTGTGTATTCTCGCCCGAGTCTATACCACTTCTCTAACCGACACAGAAAACGAAATCGTGGGAGAGGCCCTGGTTGCGCTCCTACATGATGACTTGAAGTCAATGGGTGTCACCAGCGTCGGCCATCGTTTAACCATCTTAAAAAGCGTATATGACGTGAAAAAAGCCCAGGATATACCCATAGAAAGCGATCACTACGTTCCCTTGTGTATGTTCCTTCATTGGTTCCTGTTCACCCTGCGCTAGCCCCCGTTGGACTGACAAGTATGTAGCCGCCGATGCCGAAGCACAATATGCGACGGCTACCCTGAAAGATATCAAACACCTCGTGGAGCAATTGAAGCTACGTGATGAGAGAATGCGCCTATTTGAGAACGATCTGCGGCGACTGACGGATGACTTCCGACGACTACGCGAAGATGTTCTTCCGGCTCTGCGCTTCGCCAAGAACGCTCAACAACCACTTCCCAATGTGTCCAGCAATCAGAATCACGGATACGAGACGTCGACCATATCACCGCCCGCACCCACATCTGCCTCTACCCAATCATCAGCCGGTCTCAAACGGCAGTTCTCTACCAAGAAGATCATGCTTGGCACCAACCCCATGAGCACTTCTCCGAGCCATCTACAAACCACTCATGCGCATCCCACGGCAGAGCAGGCATTAGATCCGGCCAGTGCCGCTGAACGAGCCGTGCTCTCCTCATCTCACCTCGCTGCCATGAATGGTTCTGGCCAGGCTGCATCTCCTGGCTACTCGCCCAACATACCATCCCCAACATCACCACCAAGTCTCACTACCGCCACTTTAGGATCTCGATCGTACCGCTCGGACCAGCCTACACCATCCAGTCGCACCACCTTCTCAGAGAGCGAACACGGTGCCAGACAACCCTTAGCTCCGCGTCGAATGCAAACACCCGTGCCTGAAACGCCGGGCTCTGGGGGGTCCTCGGTGGAGATATTTAAATCATTCCGCGTGAGCATGGATGATCCATGCTACAAAGTTTTACCCGCAGCCCTGAAAAAGTACCAAATCAATGCTCCATGGGATCAGTATGCACTGTATATTGTCTATGGAGATCAGGAGCGTTGTCTTGGCCTCGATGAGAAACCCCTTATTCTATTTAAGCAGTTGGACAAAGAGGGCAAGAAACCCATGTTCATGTTGCGCAAGACCAATACAGCACAAGCAGACGCAGAGACACCAGGCAGTGCTGGTCTGGGTTCTGGGGCTGGCAGAGGTACCAGTTATGATCCTCCCGGTGGCATCATATAACCGAAAGAGAACACTCTTGCTGAGTCTTGGTAGGAAAAAGGAAAAGGCGCGTTGGGGCTTCGGGGGAAGAAGGGAGCAAGTGATCCTGTTTTGGAGTCAAATATCTTATGTGCTATCGATGACTTAGGGAATCTTTGGGCGGCGTTATATTTGCATAGCGTGCGAGCAAAGCTTTCTGAGGTTTCTTACATCTGAACCCACCTTCATCTGTTACATAGTTATTCCATCTGAACTGGCCAAGAACTAATTATTCACATTGAATCATCCTTCTGAAGACATCCTTAAACTATTGTGCCATCATTTCAATGTTCATAGTTTTATTCTTCCTGTGACCTGAGGAAGGAGTTACTTTGCCATCGTGGAAACAATGGTGACCTGGTACTAAATGAATGCGATCATGCATTAGGGTTACAGGAACATAAAAAGTCGTTAGCATTCGTTGTTCTTTTTTATGCCTTATGTATGTACTCAGCTATCAACTGCTGCCTATGTTTTGAGCTACATGCCTACAAGATTGTGGCTCAGTGGTTCTAACATTGTCTGCGTTCTACTGTCCCTGCCTACATCACAGATGTTACCCATCATATGTAGGTAGGTGCTATAGACAACAAAGATCTCCATGGTTGGTGTGATTGGATCCGCGGATACTGTAGAGTTTGGCATCACATGTTGGCGCAATTAACCATTGGAATATCCACTGCTGTTCGATCTTGATATTCCTTCCTAGTTGTAGTTTGATGCTAACTTAGGTAGGTCACGAAACATGATGCTCAGATAGATGTCTGGTAGACAGAGTAGGATGGAGGTTCCATGTAGAACATTGTGAAAGAGCAGTAACAGGTAGACACTATAGAGTCATTAGATCTCTTATTGTTCTGCATGTGATTATTGGCAGACTGTGAGGCTAGTGAGGAGAGAATGGTGCTGTCCATCCTCCGCAAGAAGGCAGAGCAGTAGCTGTCTGAGAGAGTCCTGTCCTACCTACTTCGTTAGCAGTGCCCCGCTTTCCATTGCATTCGGTTTGGTATTGGATCAATTCTGCCGGGCTAAAACCCCACAACACAATAGGCGGGCTTCCCCACCACCTTCTATACTTTGCTGCGCCACACCCACTCTTGGCGCTGCAGATTTCCATTGCACTGCCATAGATACCCACCTCACCTCTTATCGCGATAACAACCACTCAATCACAGGAACGCGATAAGCTTCGATAAGATGTCGGCACGGGCTGCACGCAGATTCACCCGCCTTCAGCAGGTCGCGGCTACCGACGCTAGTCCTGAAGCAGGTAGGCATTCACCTGGCACTGAACTTCTTTGGTGGAAACTCTGACGATGTCCATCTAGGAGCCGTCAACGCGTCCAAACGTGACTTGCACCCCGCGGCTCTTGCATCGCTCGACACTGGCACCACTGTCACTCCAACCTTCACTACCACCTACTCACTTCGCCCCAAGAACCCCGAGCGATTCACCTTAGGCCCCAATACCACCAGCAAGATGCAGATCGAGGTAAGCCACTGTCTCCGCGCAAAATATCCTATGCTATTTGTACCCATCACCATCATTCGGCACATCTACCCACGTAATTTCTTCAAAATGCTAATCCAATCGTGTGCCCATGTTCAGCGCAAGGTCCGGCTCGTCACTGAGCAACACAACATGTGAGTCCTCATGTCCTAAGTTCTGCTGGAATTCGCCCCTTGTCTCTCCATCCCGCCACCTTTATGTGTCCATTGTACTGATGCGCCAGCGCAGTCCTAAGGAGTCGCCTATGCCCGACTTCCCCATGAAGGAGTGGAGTGTCAAGCTGTTCGTCCTCGACCAAGATGGCAACGAGCACCCGGCGAATTGCTTCCAGAAGGTTATCTACAACCTGCATCCGTCCTTCGAGTCTCCCCAGCAGAGTAAGTCAGCCCGCTTAGAGGCAATTGCAATAACACCAACTCACATAATCATGCAGCCTTCACCGAACCTCCTTTCACCTGCACTAATGAGGGCTGGGGCGAGTTCGAGATGTCGATTGAGATGTACACGACCGAGAAGAATAAGATCACCGTCTTTCACGACCTGAACTTCCAATCCCCACGCTACGAGATTGATCAGCCCGCCGTCTTCAAGAACCCTTCCCAGGCCCTGCTCCAAATCCTTCGCGAGACCGGCCCCGTGGGCAATGATGACGAGACCAAGACTGCCAAGGCGCGCAAGGCTACCGACGGCAAGAAGAGAAAGGCGGCTTTCGACTACGAGAAGATGGGTGACGCGATGCTCAAGCTTGGCGAGGACGATCTCCTGCATGTCATCCAGATGATCCACGATAACAAGAGCGATGACACCATGACGGTCAACGATCTTGAGAAGGGCGAGTTCACAATCGACCTCTTCACAATGCCTGAGCCATTGTCCAAGATGATCTGGGATTTCCTGGTAAGACATCCACTGCATTCAACTACATTTCTTTGCTACTGACACATCTCAATTTACAGGTCGAGCAGAAGATGGTCACGGCCTAGAAGCGCCGTTGATTATCGATGCTCGGGGTTTGGAGAAGAGCAGATAATTGTTGTATTTTCAGCACAGCATTGCACCGGCGTTTTTACTTGAGAGGGCTCGAGGCAGATGAGTCCGGCACAGGGCGGACAGGGCTGGTTTCTCTGGCGTATGGTTTTGCGCTTCAGTCATGCTGGACGGCTAGATGCCTCGATTGACAAGGTGTACCTAGGGTCACCATATGTCTTGTGGTGGATCTCTCCATCGTAATGAGGCTTTGGTGATTGTGCCAATTGATTCATGAAGTACGAGAATAGTGTATTCTCAGCTACAAACAATAAACCCGAAATACCCTCAATCTCCTAATTTCTTCTTCGCCGAATATTTGGTGTGTAATGTTGATGCTGGGCAAGAATGATAGCTCAATTGGGCATGTTTACGTCTTGCCGATCTCTTCATTAATTGAATGCATGTGAAGAGAGAGATGTTACTCGTAATAATATGCTAACACAAAAAACAAAGAGATGGCATTGCCCCATAATGAATCTCGTGGTGGTGAAAATTTGTAGTAAGAGATTGATCATCTGAGCAGGTGGTAGGACGCCTTTTATCAATGAAAACATAATTGTATCCATTGGTACCACCACCTCGGAAAGAGGTAGTACACAGGACAGGATACCTAGGCGTACCTTACCCACTGGACCGACTTGTAAGCCAGCGCAAGATGGGAAAACCCCGCAATTGATGAGAGACAGACCCTCTCCCATTCACCTTGTCACTTTCCTCCAAACCAAACCTGTCTCAATTGTACCAAATGACAAGATTCAGGGTCTCTCGGGGTCTGACTATCAATGAGCATCTACATCTTGTCGCATATTCACAAGAAAAGAGAGGAGCAAGTGGGTTCCTCCGCAGCGACCTAAGAAAACGGGGTTAGGTTAGGCAGTCATCCTAGACCGAGCCATCCCTCCGCTCGCCGCCTACTTATTTTATCATTCCCTCGACTACCCCTCGGAAACCCGCCTTAAGCCGAGCACTCACCTTTGGTCGAGTTGGGGTTTGGTTTGACATAGGAAAGCCGCCGACATGTCTCAACAGCAACAACCACCACACTTTGCTTCCCCGTCATTCCCCTCAGCCAAGGCATCCTCCCCGCCCCTTGCCGACACCAAGGACGCCGCAGGCTCCCAGCACAAGCGTGTCTACCAGGCATGCATTCCCTGCCGTCGTCGCAAGGTCCGTTGTGACCTTGGCAGCGTCGACAATCCCCACGACCCTCCATGCATGCGCTGCCGTCGCGAGAGCAAAGAGTGTTTCTTTAGTGCCACCCGTCGCAAGCGCAAGAATGAAGATGACCAAGACGAGTACCAAGACGAGTATATTATCCGCAATGGCCGAAAACGCCCTTTCTCCGACGACCAGCCCGCACCACCCTTTGATGACAAGAAATCATACAACACCGTGCCTCTGACACCGGGCGGTTCCAATGGCCGCGCTCATCCATTGAGACGTCCGGAAGATCGGGACTACCGAGACCACGATGCTTCTGTTGCCCGTCGCCCCAGTTATGCTGCATCTAGCGAAGACTCCAATGTTCAGGTCGAGAATCTTGAGGCTCAAAACGTTATGCGTAAGGGCGTGTACGGACCTCATGATGCTCTAGATCTGTTATATAAAGCTGCCACTGACAGGTATGCTCTGAAACCCCATTACGCAGAAAAGCATATGAAGAATAGATCACTCACGTTCCTAGTAGTCCGCATCCCACACAGACTGGCCAAGAACCTTCTCCTGCAGCCCCAATAACCCCAGCATCAAGTGCAAATCTTCAACCGTCTCACCCTCCTCTTCAAGGTCGCAAGACTCCACGTACCCAGGCGCCCTCTTTTGCCAGCCGTCCCTCTCTTCGGGGCCATTCTAAATCAGCCGATCACATCGACCCGCAACTCCTGCATCCCACTGACGAAGAAGAGAAAGCCGAGATCGAGAGACGGCTAAGTGTTGAAAACGAAGAGGGATACCAGGCAGCGCTTCAGGCATGGGCTCGCTTCCGCTTCGTTCGAGCTGGATGGTTCACTAAGGAGGAAGCCATCAAGTATATCGTCTAGTAAGCTATCCTTGTCCATACTTGTGAATACGCATGATATAACTAATACCAATCTTAGCTACTACGAGTATCTCTCTCCTATGACTCCGATTTCTCCACCCACGTTTCGCCAGCCGGGCTCTCATATTACTCTACTGACTGAAGAGCCCATTCTCACTGTAACCTTGCTTACCATTGCTTCGCGGTATTACAAGATCACCACAACTGGTGGCCACTGCCGTTCTCATGCTATACATGAAGAGCTATGGCGATATCTCCGTCGTATGATCGAGAGATGCCTCTGGGGGCAAGAAGCCTTTGGCGGAGGATTTTGTGGATCAGGAGCCGAAGAGACACAAACCTCCAGCACTGCTCCATGGCGAGGCCTGCGCAAAGGCAGCCTCCGTACCCTAGGCACTATTGAGTCGTTGATGATCCTTACCGAGTGGCACCCTCGTGCTCTACATTTCCCCCCAGAGGAAGCCATCGACGAACTCATGCTACCCTCACGTGACTTGATTGTAGTTCAGAGCGCTGAGGATATAGTCCAGCGGCCTCCTGTGCCTCCTGGCGGTAACGTAGGTGGTCGGAGAATTGAGAGTTGGCTCGAACCTGCGTGGCGTAGTGACCGCATGTGCTGGATGTTGCTCAGTAATGCTCAAGGCTTGGCCTACGAGCTTGGAGTCTTCGACGATATCGATGAACTGCTAGCTACCAATGCTATCACGCGACCCGAATACGAAGATGAATCTTACCGTACCCGAGCCATGCGTATTAAACGATTGCTCCTCATCTACCTCACGCAGTTGGCTGGGCGTCTCGGATGGACAAACATGGTCCCGGAGAGCATACGAAAGACGGATCCGGTGTTCTCTAACCGCCGCCCAACGACGAATGAGGGAGCAACACCAGCGACAAACCCGTCTTCTCTCTCAAACACATTTGCATACGTGCCTGACGTGGAGCTCGACGATCAGATCATTCATTGCTGGGTTGGGGTCAGCAACGCTATGCACTTGGGCAATGAAAGGCTTTTCCGATCTCGCAAGCACACAACCGAGATAATACAAAGCGGCAGCTACACCAGAATTCTCAAAGAGTTTCAGCCGATCTTGAAGGAATGGTGGTGTGAATTCGAACATTTCCGTCTTCCCGAATTCATCCGCCACATTCTCACCATTGAGTACGAATACGTGCGCATATATGTAAATTCCCTTGCTCTTCAGGCGGTTGTTGAGCGATGCACTAGTAATGCCACTGGAGCCTCAACCACTAACGAGGGTAACGTCGTAAATCGCAATATTAACGGCAATGCTGAATTGTCTCCGCAAACCCAGAACTATCTCGGGGCTTTACCTATTGGTCATCTTGGCCGCTTCGGTACAGAAGACCAAGAGTATATCAAAGAAGTTGCCTTGGGATGTAGGAATCTCCTGGGCACAGTGGTAGATGGCCTCTATAAGGGTGGCTATTTAAAGCATGCACCTGTGCGAACATATTTTCGAATCATCAGTGGTGCCATGTTTCTCTTGAAGACGTTTGCCCTGGGTGCACCAAAATCCGATGTCGAGAGAAGTATCAGTCTGCTGGATCGGACTGTACATGCGCTACGAACCTGCGTGGTCGACGACATCCACTTGGGGACAAGGTTCGGTGACTTGCTCGAATCACTGACGACGCGACTTCGGGATCGCTTCAAGCATGCACCGACAACAAATGCTGTTGATCGCAAGAGTCCTCTCCCATCACATGGAGAGAATGGCAAAATGGGGAACCCCAATGGGTATGCTTCAGCCATGAATATGGCGAATGGGTTTTCAGGTCAGCAAGTCAAGTTTGCACCAGGTATGTTCTCTCAAAGGATTCCCAGGAGCGCATGTTGCTCTAGTCCTTTTTCATTTTGTTTTCCTTTGCACATTACAGATAGCATACTTACAACTAAATTTAGAGCGCACATCTTCTCCTTCTGGCAACATTTCAGCGACACCATTTGAAGTTCCATCTGGCAACTTCTCTTTCTCTACTGGGCCTGCCTCTTTCTTCGGACCGACAGGCACCCCGTTGGGAAACCCTGGTATGATGGACACGGGCAATCTCGGAGATAATTTGCAATTCGAATCTGGCACCGATTGGACCCAGGATGATATGTGGTACCTCCCGCCTGGCGCAGGATTGTTCCAGAACGTGGGAGAGAATTCAAATGTCACTATGACAGACCAAGGTGTCAATGTCGGAGGTGTCGATCTCCTCGAGTACATGGCTATGGACCCGCCCGGCTTCACTATTGACACTTCGAGTTACTAGAAACAAGACACGCGGAAATGACTATTATAATATGAGGGTTATGTTTGGAGGAACAATAATGGCGAAGGCGCAACGGAATACACGCGAAAGTATGGATTTCTTATCACGATATTCGAGAGATCAAGGCTCAGTGCCCGGAATGTGAAAGAATGAGACAAGAACAGTTGCAATTCATCCTTGATGGAAGCGGCACAGTGGAAGCGAGATATACCCATGGTGGCTTACCTCAAGAAGACTACAAAAGTAAGAAACAGGGTCATGGGATCTGGAGCGGTCATGCATCCTGAGCGGATGTTATTGACGTGTGAGTTGTTTACCTAATAGCTGCTCATTAGGCGTGCCTACATATATGTATTACCTCGATGTGTGTAGATCTCGAGGGTATTCAAATGCTTTCGTAATTTACACGCTTCCTTTGCGTAGTGCACATGGTGTTTAAATCCCTTAGTGCTCGAGTTCTCTATGAGAATACTTTTCTCCCAGTCACAGACGAAGAAGGCTGTGTTTGGCATATTTGTTCGGATTATACTACTCTCTGAAGATACTCGTGGCTAAAGTAGCTGGGTCTATCTACGGAAGAGAGGATATCACGACCAACTTTTCCCCTATGTGTAGAAGCTAATAATAACAATAGTCTTACCCATCTCGGCAGTGTCGTCAGTGTCAGTGGTCTATGATTTTGCTCATGATGACCCCGAGTCTCTTCTTTATATTCTAATTGACGAATGCGTCTTTATCGGCAGCGATTGCTCTTTGTCAACACAATCCATCGTGGCCGACTTCCACGTGGGATCTGACGCTTTAGAAATGCTGCCTTTGTTGAGAAACTCGCTGCAGGTTTTGGCATAGGTATAAAACAATCATATATTGATATCCAATAGCTTATCCGTTGAAGACGATCATCGGCCTATTCTATTCAAGACTCTTTACTAACTGTATTATACTATCCATCATCCTTCCGAAACTCACTGGGGAGTTCAGACTAGGCGAGAAGAACCCAGCGTTAAGGCGAGGCGAGACGATAGAGCAAAATGCCGAGAGCGTCGCAAAGCCAAAAAATTGCACGCAAGCTGGGCCTCGATTGGTCGCCGGCAAAGCGAGCCACGTATCTAAAAAGTGTCAAGGTCGTAGATATAAAGAGACTACCAGAGCCCTATCCCACGGATAACTTCTACATGGCTGGCACGCCCACCGCGAGGGAACAATGGGCAGGTTATTGGCATGGGAAACCCCTGAAGGACCCGAGATATAATAAGGGGTTGAGACGCGAGATTCGTACGCTTGAGAAGGAGAAGCTTCAGTATATCGTGAGTACTCGCTCTGAGCTGCTATATGAGATTATTTCTTGAGGCAGTATGGGTTAGAGGGGGCAGAAGGTGGGAAGCATGTAACTTTCTGTATTTGATTGGTTGATACACTCGGCTCTCTCTTTCACAAACTTGTAGTTCTACTCAAAATACTACTGTCATAAGAAAATACAGTCATATTAAACCCGGACATCTTTACTCCAGATCCCCCAAGACGAAAGCGTCATCTTCCGAGACGCAGACACGAAGGCGCTCGTGATGGTCGTGCTGCGTGACTTCATCCCCAGCGAGCCGCTCCGCCAGACCATCATAGACGTCTGCAAGGAGATCATCCGCAACCGCCGGGACGATCGCCGCGAGGACCCAGGCCAGCTCGTCCATTTTGGTTATACCTGCGGTAGTCGTCACGACCGCCAGATTCAGATGGCTGCGAGCTGCGTGAGACTGAACACGGCGGTCAAGCAGCAGAATGAGATACGCGTTAATGAGAAGGCGCAAGGTATGGCGGGGATCGTGTGGAATCTTAGTGAGTATATAGATTGGAAGTCTGAGGTTTAATGGTTCTATGTGGTTCCTCCTTGTTTTTGGGTTGCACATTGGGCTTTGATGATACCAATTGAACAATGAGCTCCTATTCTTCAGATAACTTGCACCTTATATTGAGTTAGATTGCTAACCTGGTGTTTCGCAGTGAAGAGCAAGTTACCAGAGGAGATAACATCTGATTACAATGACATGATTGATGATTACGACTTTCCGGTATGTAACAAATTTCTACACAAGTTCTGAATTTGTTATGGAACTACCAGATATATAAGTTCTAGGACCCAAACCAGTAGACATCCTCATACTTTAACGGGCTATATTATGACTCTGCTGGTCGAATAGCGCATGGATATGGGTCGTGATGATGAGGTCTTCACCTTTCAGGTCGAGGGCGAGGACATCACATTCGAGGGCCTTGAACTACCGCCGCCGTCTGGGCTCTCTGCCATCAACTATGCTAGACATACGCATAAAGAGACGAATGGGAATAACTGGATCATAGCCTGCACAGCTAATGCTCCAGATGATCCCGAAAAAGGCGGCAACTTTTACAAGTAGGTCTCTATTTTCACTCCTTAACAACTACCGAAGCCTAGACATCTAAGCATCTACCTATATCACAAGGCTAGCAGTCATACTCTAATAATGGAAAGTTCCTGACAATGGCTTCTTGTAGCGCATCCTATGGCATAATGATGATGCCCGCGAGCAACACGGTTTCAGCTTGGCACCCAACAGACCACCACGGGACAACACTCTACGAGATGATGGAAGGACCGGAGAGGCGTGCCGGGTATGAAATACGAACCGATGGCGGTTTCAACACGGGGCTTGTCTTCGAAATCAGCAAGGCATTCAAGAGTGCTCGGGTCAACTCCGCATGGCTGGACCGGCGACGGGAAGCCCGCGGCCTCAAGAAACCGTTACTGAGATCACAATCACGGCAAGCGGCGCAGACAAGGTACAACCTGAGGTCGAGGGTGGCATGTGCTAGAGCCTAGGTTTCATGGGGGATTCTTTGTACATGTATCTATATCTAGCTATCTATTCTATTGACACCCTTATGTTTCAAGTTTCGCCTATAAGGCATTGACGATGAGTGCGGTGGCTGCGCCGGTATACTCGAAAGCATCATGGAAGAAATATGATATCTCATCCATTGTAGAAGAAGCCGCGCGTCAGTGGAACATAACCTTGGCCGATGATAGGTCACCACCCCTATTCATCACTCATGAACAGGCCAGAGCAAGCTGTTCTGTCCAAAGGATCGTCAGAGTTTATGCCGCTGGCTTTGACCCTGGCTAGGGTAACTGCCTTAGTCCGTAAGAAGAGAGAGCTTTCGCTTTTTTGATCACTCATAGACACTGGGCACAGAAGAAAACGAGGTCAGCCGGTTTCAGAAGTCGATCTTTGTCCCTGCTGCGGTGAGCCGGCATCTAGTTCTTGGCCCCAGGGGCGAGGAGATCCTTCTCCAAACTATAACAGAGCCCAGAACAAGACCGAGCGCAAGAGCGGAAAGATACCGTCGTCCAACACGAGCGGATAGTGTCCTCGCCTCACTGCTCTCTTCCAGCAAATTCTCCTTCGGATGACAGAAATTGAGGGGCAACGGCGGAAGCTTCGGACGATGTAGTGACGCCGCAATGGCCGCACCATTTCGCACCACCGCACAAGTGACCTCGAGAATGCGACGTTGGGGCAGATCCTTCAGCCGCTCGAGAACCCGTGAGAACGGTAGCTCGCATGGTGGATCAAAAAGGTTCCTTTGCCAAGGAGCAATGGGATTCACCATTATCGTTCTCCCTCGTAGATCCTGCCGACACAAGCATGACCCGAGGTCGGCTTCCTGCAAGAGGAAGGGCCAAGCCAAGGCACATTGCTTAACCCAGCAACATCGAAGAATGAACTGAAACAGAGCGTATCTTTCTGTCAATGTTTCAGATGTTGCTTCTAGTTATAGCTGGGGGACCTGATCCTCAGGTAGTTCCCCGTATTCACAGTAGCGTTACATGGTGGATGAACCAGTTCTCTCTCCCCCCCGGTCTAGCACAGATGACCTGCCCTACTTACATACCGCTGCATCGTGATTACTTTTTTCCTGCAGGTACCGTGCCGCTTGCCCAGCCCAGTCGGAAACAGGCAAAGGTCAAGATGCAAAAATTGCGAATGAAACACACCAGGACATCGTATAGGGAAGGACTGCCGAAAAGATGAAACAGGTACGCTGGAGCCCCAAAGATGGTCAGGCGGTGACGATGATGTGCATGCGGAAAGCAGCGCAGCGGTAGCGCGCGTTAGTCTTGAATAATGTCCATCCGTCTCTATCTTCTCTCCAGGGGGGACATAACATGGATACAGACAGATTTTTTCCTTCAGCCTTTTTTTGTTGTCGCTTGACGTCGGGAACCCAGGTCCACACTTTCGGCCTGCGATTTCAGGCAAAAATGGGAAATGGCATGGTTCTTGGGTAGCGGTGAGTTTTGTACATATGTGGACACTGGAAAACGGCCGCTTTGGTTGCTACTTCATACTCGACCGAGCAGAGCCTGACAAGACGAAGGATGAAAAGAGTTTTAAAGAAATCTGACGGTTTAGAGAGCCTAATTTTGAAAGCACGGCTTTGTTTTACATCATTAGGCTCATCATGTAGTAAGATCATGCTGAGGACTGAGGTTATTCGCATTTTAGCAGCCGTTCCTCTGATCCAATGCCCTTCTACTTCTTGCCGCTGCCCTCTGACTTGTCCGGCCATTTACTGCCGGCCAGAAGAGGAAACCAGATGAGTGCTTGGATGAAGATTGTCACAGCCAACCAGTCTTATGCAAAACAAACCGTTGAGAGTTGATTAGCGTTGTCTCCGACTGATCGGGTGCTTGCTCTCTTCTCATTACCGTCCTGTTTGCGTGACCATCACTATGGCGCCGTTTAAAGATCTGGTAAATGTGAATCCCCTAAGGCTGTTAAGGCCCAGACTAATCTCATCAGTCAAGGTCTTCAATAATGTACTATCTTGGTGCGGCTGCATGGCAGCTTGAACTATCGTCTTCATGAGGTTCGCATGCGGTCTAGGACGCATATACAGACTACCAGGCCGTTGAATTAGCGTATAGTCGCTTCTGGAACTACTCCATCGGCCGACGTGACGATATGTGTGTGCCTGTTTCATGTCCCTGACTAGCGGGAAATCCTCCACGCCGCCCAGAGAGAGAGTCGACGGGCGCCTGTTTCAGAAGTTCCGTGCGACGACTCTTTGGGGAAGATTGCTCCGAGACTGTCCCTCGTCTGTTCTCCTGGCTTGCTGCACAAAGCTGGAGCCCTTGCTGCAAGTCGCTGCGCCTCTTTTATTCGGATATGATTGATTATTTACACATTGATATTACCTTTGCGATTTCTGTGATCATCACTCTTCAAAGAGACCAAGCATCGTGACATATGCGTACCCCATTAAGCGGAACATTATGAACGCATAGCAGCGGATTGTGCCGGACATCACTTTGCATTCGCGGACCGGAGATTTTTCACTTTTCTGCTCTACTCCCGGACTTACTACGGAGAAAGCACACTCTTTTCGTCATTTCTATTACATACTCAGTGATCATGAACTCCCCACGTCCGGAGGTGCAAGAGCAATAAAAATCTTTGTCCAAGGGGGCAAAGCCGAGATGATTCTAGTTTGCTGTTTGGATGATGTTTATGCATGATCCAGGCATGCGCCAATCATGCTTGCTCGTTTTCTAACTGGTCACTTTTTCGTTTTTCTTGATTTTTCATCACATCTACGCGTGTGTGAGCGGTCGAGTTTCGGAGTGCCACGCGAGCGGCGAGAATTTGGGATCATGTTTCATACAGGTCGAGTTCCTCTATCTGTTTCTCGATGTTTCAAAAGTCATGTATTTAAGTCTTTCCAGCGAGAAACAGTCATCCAAAAGGCCGCGCAAATGCCAAGCCGGGATTGGTGATCTCCTCAGTTCTTGTTTATAATCATGATGATCCCCTCCCCCCTTTTGAAACAGAGGCGTGTGAACCAGTAGCGAGAAACAACCCTATTCAATGCAGTGATCGACTGAATGCGACCATGATATGTATGTTGTTCATAAATTGCTGAACCCGCCTGGCGAACCGGGATGATGTATTTTGGAATCTATCATAATCAGTAAATTCATCTCGGTTGCACAATGTTATGTATGATAACTCGATTCGGGTAGCGTCTCGACGCCTCTTTGTTCTAATGTTAGAAAAGGTAGATCAGCTGAACTCTATCTCGCTTTTTTGCGGTTCAATAATGCTGCATGGGGTACTCGGGAGGATTTGTGGCTGGATCTTATTATCAAAGTGATCAACATTCTATAAAAATATAGATCACTTTATCGAGACTCTGCCAATTGTGAATCACTCTGTGGTGCTGGACTCATGCAGCAACTCTCTACAGAGTTGTTTCCAATGTGCTGATACGGATTAGAACCTTATGCTGTACTTACCCATTTCACTACCACCGAGGCGGATGAGTTCCAGTTAGCACTGATCATAGCATGCCTAGGAGGGACGCCACGTAGCTTGCCAAGCCCTGGTTCCGTTGAGTATGGGTATACCCTCACTTCTGGTACGAATGACAAGAAATGTAGTTCCGATCGAATCGTATATTGAAGGACTTTGGAAGTGATCGCTATTCGCAATCGCGGTCTTAGTCTGCATGTCGATTTCAATGACGGCTCGCGTATTCTAGCCACAGCCCGGACTAGCTTTGGGGCCGCCCTGCTTCATCGACAGACTAGTCGCAGCAGTAGGTCAGAACCATAGTTATTTTAAGCTGAATCATAAGAGAAGACCTATTTGAACTCGTAGTTGTGGCTTGCATATTCTGCACCTGGAGCTACTCTGTTGCCGCCACCGTTGTACTGATCTGCAGCTCTTCCGGTTGCCAAGTATCGTATAATTCTTTAACCCCCAAAGGACTCGCCATGTTGTACTGCAGACAAGGACAGAGCCGCCGGGTCACAGATCCTCATGACCCATCCAGCGGGAAAGCAGGCCATCTGAACAGCGGCCACCTTCATCATGGGAAACAATCGACTGGTGGTGCGGATTTGATGGAGATTTCTATTTTCGTCGCGGGCCGCGGTTGGTGGCCTTGCTGAGATCTGAGGGTGCCAATCACAGCTTACAGGCCTGCAGATGGCCCCCTAGCTTCCGGCATTGCAAGCGATACGCACGACCGCTCTTCTAAGCTCTCGTAGCTCTTCAGCCCTGCTATTGGCTCAGCAAAGTGGACTGTAGAATTCTGTCTATCTTGAAACCGCTTGACTACCGCTGGGTTAGGGCCAGCAGTCGAATGTGTTGACCACAGAGTTTATTTTGCCCCATCTGTGTGTATAGATGAGTAAGTCTTCTGTGAGCACGCTCTACTACGCGCGCTAGCTTTGTCTTCAATTCATGCTGAGCAAGCGATGGCTACTAGTTGGTCCATTTGAACCCTTGCGACGCGGGGCCTAATGAACAGCGTAACGCCGGGGCATTTTCCACAGCAGATGGGTTGCACTAATAGCGGCGACATAGTAGAACGACAAAAATTCAACCATCAATTCATGCCCTCACATTCTAGATAGTCGGTCTCCAACTCTCAGATGGAGCCTAGAAAACAAATACTTCTTACATGTCGATCTTCACTATAGAAGTTGGCAGTGGGTTTCAAAGATGTGACAAGACGGAGTCTGCCGAACTGCGTCTGGATTACCAACGAACGAGAATATGCAGGTCCCAAGGTATTCGGGGTCTACGTAGATTTTTGTTTCAATCAAGTGCCAAATGCATTGTAATCGTGCGGAGACTAGCAAGCCACACACTCGTGTTGGGGGTTGCGGTTGCGCTGTGGCTCTTGTTGTTGGCGAGATTACAGAGGAGTTCTGCAGCGGATGGCAAAATGTCACCTTGATAGAAACCCTAGTGGATCTGAGTAAACTTACTTGCAGATGGCAGTCAGCAGCGGTCACAGTGTAACCCAACCTTTGCCTCTTTTTGCAGGCCTTTCCTACAGACTACTGCATGAGAGAAAGGTGAACCCCTGATACTGACAACTGGGTAGGATTTATGGTTGTTCGAACCCTTCTTGTCTACCTGCCACAGTATGATCAATAGATGCGGCAGGCATGTATGAGATCCAACAAGATAGAGCTTTGCCTCTTTCATAGTACCGATCTCGCTGAGAACCGGGACGTTGAATGTGATCGTTTCACGTTTCGCTTCATGCACACAATGATGATCAAACCTTTGGACGCCTGCCTTTTTGGGATATAAGCAAAAGGAACGAACACCCACCGCACATACAATAATCTGACCTCTACAGAACCGTAAAGCAGCAGGAAGATAGGCGACGCTTTTGTGCATTAGGGTAGTTCCGACACTTGCCTAGATGGGACTTGATGATCGTCTGTCTGTCAGAACCTAAAGCCATAGTGAGTGTGGCTATCTATGATTGCCTGACGACTGTCGCATTATGACCAAGGGATAGATATGGTGGTGGTGAGATTTGGAGAAGTACAGCTGACTGGGATGAATCAATGGCGGATAAATATGCGCTGCTATCAGTCGTAAATACTATTTCATTACAAACAAGAGAGTGTAGTAAAATTGAAAACTTATGAGAACATCATGACATCTTTCCGGTCAGAATAGTGGTTGTTTTCGTTCTCGCGCGATCATGACAACCGCATTACGACGCTCAAGTCTGGTGGCTTTTTCATCTCCAATACTCCGCGCCGTCATGCATTCAATGAAATGCGATGAAGAAAACGGTTGGATGGCTGGCGATGCATTGAAAGAGGAGTCAAGTGTGCTGAAATCAAGCTGCTCATTCGTCCTTTCCTCGACAAATGGTAGGAGGATTCTTTCTTGCCAAGCAATGACCCATGTCAACGTTGCTGATGGAGAGGAGGGGGCCGCGTTCTGAAAAGGGGATCGCTCAGCAAGAGAAAAGATCTCGACAGGGGCATGACAGTCTAGCGCCCGAGGCTTGGCGCGTTAGCTATTTTCTGATGCATTGTACCAGCTGCGTTTCGTAATTCTGGATCCGACAGGGGAGGAACGTGGCTTTCCTATTGGAGGAAAGGCATCATAATAGATCCCGTTATATTGAGGGTTTTCTGGGTGGTCGGAAGTCAACCTGCTGCTGGTTGTGTCCTCTTGGGAAGTTGGGATGCAGATGTTCCCCGCCACACATTCACGCGGCAGCTGTCTGATTTTCCGTGGTCTTGGGGCAGCGCAACGCAGAGCAGTTGGAAAACGTGTAACACGGCGCCTGGCAGGAGGATTTTATCTGTTGGTACTGAGAGGATTTGTTTTGGGTGATAGGAACAGATAAAGACCGCCAGGGGATTTCTTCCGATCTGTCTAAGACAAAGCAAGAAGGATGCGAAAACTTGGAGCCTGTAAGTTGGCAATATACAATCATGTTGGAAGACATTACAACCAAAACTGTCTTGCTATGTTGCGGCCGTGTTCCTCTTTCTTTTGTTCTCCATAAGACACATATTAACGAGCTGGCAAAGAGAGGGCGGGCACGCATGAGAAATGATAGGAGGAGGTGGTTGTACAGATGTACACAGCCATGATCTGTGATCATCCTATCAAAACTGAAGATCTACAGTTCTAGCAAGCATTTCACAGGCATCTGCCGTAGTGTCGAGCAACTGGAATGTCGGACTTGCTGACAACATTCTGAAAGTTTGTTTCTGTATCTTCCAAACTGTCGCAATGAAAAGATGCGATTCTTTTCGCAAACAACTTCTCCAGCTTCGCAATATCCAGCCCTGAAGGTACCAAGTATTATTGTACATAACCCCTATTCTTTTCCTCGAGCTTCCTTGCTCTGCCGGAGGCAAAAATACGAGCCAGAGCCGAAAGTACCGCTGCAGGTACTTGAATATAGGAATGTACATGGACGCCGAGAGCCGACAAGGACATCCGTGTTGGGGACCCCTGTGATTTGATTTCCGACCGTTGCACTCGCCCAAAGATTTTGGCCTTGAGCCCCTGGCTTCGCTTATTGGGACCTTGGCAAGGAGGCGAATTCAAAGTGATGGAATCGTAGTACCTGCGTTTCTGGCATAGGCAGGGAGAAGTAGTAGGTAAAAACGCTGTACGACTTTCCTGATTGCAAGTATACCGATTCGAGGCCGCACCAGTGGTCACAGTCCCGTCAAGAATGCAGGTTGTATATATTGATATTCATACTTGTCTAGATATGCGGCAGCAGACGGGCCTCATTATTGATGCAGTGATACTCGAATGCATTTGCTGACCCAAGCGACCTTGTAGACAGAGATTTCCGTGATACAAATTACTAAGTAGAAGCTGAATATTCTGGGTTTCTGGGTCGAAGGTACCGGATCCATTGCTCACTTCCTGCTCGATTCCAGGACGTCAGGCCCGCAGAATACTGTGCTCATGATAAAACGTTCTATTCTGGAAACAACATACAGTACATCTATCTATCTAGCAGCAACTATACGCGCAGCATGGTACGCCAGTTGTGAGGTTCAGTAAGTGAAGCGATGTAGGACTATACTGTATGATGCAGCCACCAAACCAGTTGGCCAGGGGCTCCTCGACCTCCGGCTCCCTGGATCATCTGCAGGTACGGGCTTTGTGTATATAAAAATGTACGATCTGGTCTGAGCTCTCTGCATACCGTATGTATTCAGATTACATACGTGTGGAGAAGACTGCATAATAAAGGCGCATTTGCTTTGCCAGGTCTGGAGGTCTTCTCAGCCCAAATGCCTATTGGATTTGTTCTCTGGTGATGCTATCCGGATATTTAAGTACAGAGATATCTAGATGGTCAGATTCAATATAAGCCAGATCATAAGATCTTGATCTTCATATTGTAGTTGCAAGGCGGGAAATGTAGGTGATCTGGAAAGTAATGCTGCTTGACTCGCGGAATAATCACAGAAGCACGGTAATATGACAAGTACGTAGTACCTCTGACCAGGTTCATCTGTGCATCCGGAATGTCAAGCTATACCCATCGTTGTATGTAGAAACATAATCCCTTTCTCATGTCCTTATAGAGTGCTGATGCACATTTTTAGTAATCCTTCTCTGAAGCTTTATATACTGGCAGATGATGGTTACTTGACATCAGCACTTGTAAGATGTAAGTGTACACTAGGGAATTGGTATAACCAGGTAACACCCAGTACGTGTCTTGATGCCATTACTCCAATTGCCATTTCGAGCAGGCGGGTCACCGAACTTGCAGAGAAATCATGCCTGATCGGGTAAAACCGTTCGCTCAGACATCCAGCACTTTAGAACCCAAACGTTTTGTAGTTAGTAGTTACCAAGTTCACACTTATTGAATATCGCGTGGTTACGTAAATGCTTGCAAGCCTTAAAGGGACATATATGCTTGAAAAAATATATAGCATTTTGGATATAAGTTGCTCGGTACAAACATAACCTACATGTACATGTGGTGTTTTCGGTGTTCGGGGATTGGGATTATGTGGTCGTACCACGAGTAAAATCACGCGCAGAAGAGATTTCCCCCTGACTAGGACTTCTCCGCCGGATTTAAGAACGACGTCAGCAAAACAACAACCTCTAAGTATAACCTGTCCAACTCCAGAAATACAAACCAATTTGTAGGAACTCATCACAACTCCATCGAATTTGTATCATCTAGTGTATGTAATCTATAAGGTGGGTGCTCAGACGTTACCCAGCGCTAGAGCACTCTGGCCTGCAGGCGGGATGGAGTGGTGAGATCCAGATGTACAAGAGCTACCTACCTTTGGTTAGACAGGCACAACCCCTGCCTTTTCCATGTCCCTACCCAGGCTGGGTATCCTAGCAGGGATGTCATCAAATCCCCCGTCTCTATTCTCTCTGTCCCTCTCTCTCTGGCTTCTGCCCTCTCTCGCGCTCTCTCGCTCGCTCTGTCCTCCCACCCCACCAGCGAGCGCCCTGTACCTACTAGCCTGCTAGCCCAGCAATACTTGGCACCACCCACCGAAAATCATTTAGACCCCCGAGGTGCCGCCTCTCCTCTCTTCCCGCTCCCGTTTTCCTCTTCTTAACCTTGCTCCCCTGATTCTTCCTCGTGAGATCAGTTCTCTTCGTAGACCCCCCCCCTCTTTCTCCTCCCTCCTCCTCTTCCACCATCCAATTATTCTGGTGTTTCGCGGGCCGCCAACATCTCTCACTTTCACTATTGCCCTCCTGTCCATTTATTGTCCCGTCTTCTATTCTTAATTCTTGTCCGTTCACTTGAACGGCGCGCGTTATACGCCCAGCCCCCGACTGTCCGGCACAACCGTGGTCCCTTAGATAAACTCTGTCGCACGTTGAACTTTCTGTCAACGTTTCTATCACCATCGGTCTGATCTCCGCAAACCCGAACACCGTTGCATATTTCATCTGGTCATTGACACGGCACGACACGACTCGCCAGCCATCCTTCGTTTCAACAATACACGACAAAGATTAATTTCGAATCTCGGTCTAGCGACTTCTCTCTATCATCCTTGCATTGCAGTGTCACTTCATCGAGAGACTTCGCGGAATCGGAGAGGATCTGCCGATCGTTCCTATTTTATCATCTCGCCTTGAAGGTTCACGCCGACGTTAACGCCTAACCATTCGCTTGAGGCAAATTGGGGCTTATCGTTGTCGCTTTAGAAAACAACATCCAAAATATTCAAACTCGCTACGGGCTGGACTCGACGACTTCACTTGGGAGCAGACTTGCAAACAAGTAATCAATTTTCCAAATACTACCAGTGGATTGCTCACGGATAGGCAGCGCCTAGGAGCTCAACCGAAGAGGTTTTGTGGAAACACATACACAGCAAACACGGATCGTGACCGATCCATTTCTTTCAACTATTTAAAACCTTGTTATTTCAAGTCTACTGTCGACGTTAGTCAGCTGCAGGCGAAAAGCAACACCGGCGTCATTCCATACGCAGCTGCGTAGTACATGATGTACTCGCAATCTGCAGCAATGGCGGCCCAAGCACCTCAAAAACCAGAGACTTTCATGTTGAGCACGGAGGCTCAACAAGCATTACCGCACGATGCTCAAGTGGCTTTGCAACAAGTTGACAACTGTAAGTACCTGTAGCTGAGCAGTCAAGTTTGCTTGGGTGGTTTCTGACAACTGAAACAGTGAAATACTTCCTCATTTCTGCTCCAGTCGATTGGCAGCATGACCAGTACATCCGGAGATTTCTTCTACCAACTGGTGAATACGTCTCATGTGTGTTATGGAATAACTTGTTCCACATCTCAGGTACAGATATTGTACGATGCCTCTCATTCCGGTTCCAGGCCTTTGGCCGTCCCGTGAAGAACTCGAAGAAATTTGAGGAAGGTATCTTCTCTGATCTCCGTAACCTGAAATCTGGAACCGATGCTTCGCTTGAGGAACCAAAAAGCCCCTTTCTCGACTTCCTCTACAAGAACAACTGCATCCGAACACAGAAGAAGCAGAAGGTCTTTTATTGGTATAGTGTGCCGCACGATCGCCTGTTCCTCGACGCTCTGGAGAGAGATCTCAAGAGAGAGAAAATGGGACAGGAAGCAACGACAATGGCAGTCAGCGAGCCTGCCCTATCCTTCCAGTACGACTCATCGCAATCTCTTTATGAGCAATTGACCAAGGCCCAACAAGCCAACTCTTCATCCTTCAATGCCCAGCAGGTTTCTTTTTCTCAGTCTCAGGCCCCATCCCCAGTGATGAGGGCCATAGACTCCATGCCCCCTCCACAAATGATTCCTCAATCGCTGGCCCCTTTAGCGGAAGGCTTGGAGACCATGGTTCCCTACAACACGATGACGACCATGGCTCCAGCTTTACCTCAGCAAGTTCAACAAGTGGTCAAGAGGGAGCCTGAATTTGCTCGATTGCAATACAACCAGAATGGCGTTCCCATCACCCAAAGTCACCAGCGCCATGCTTCTATGCCGGCATATGGTCTCGAGTACTCACCAGCTCCTTCATTTGTCTCATCCCATTATGAAGACTATAGTAACCGTGGTATCTCGTTTGAACCCATCACCCCACCGCAACAAGCACTGGGTATGGGGGCTGAGCCTGCTTACATCGCAAATGAAGAGACTGGCCTGTACACCGCAATTCCTGATCATCTCGCTGGTGTTGGTGGTTTGAATGGAATGATGCAACTGCCGCCATCCAATCTTGCCGGCCCTCAATTCTCTCGCGGTTACGGAACGAACAATGTCTACTCCGTGATTGAAGGATCACCAACCTACAAACAGAGAAGGCGGCGTTCATCCATCCCTCCATCTATGTCGGCCATTGCGGCAGCGACGGCTCAGGCTCAGGCACAGACTGTTCCTCACCGACCATCCGATCTGAGAAGATCTGTATCGGCGTCGGTCGGTCCTTTAGCCGAGAACGACGAGACACAAGACAACTCACCCCCAGGCCTAGCCTATAGCAACTCTGTCATCTCAATGGCCAGCCAGCAAAACAGGGAAATGCTTGAGATGTCCAGGCACGGGACACCCTTGTCCGCAGTTGAAGGCAGCCCTGCCCTGAACCCTCTTTCGCTTCAACGACAAGATTACGGCGGACTTGCCAACGATGATTTCATCGGTGACGGCGGTATGGGCGAGCACAGATCAGTACAGACTGGCGCGGTTCGCCGAGCTCGTTCAGCAACAGTAATGGAGCTTGGCCCATATCCTCAAAAGTCTCACTCCTGCCCCATTCCCACCTGTGGTCGTCTCTTCAAGCGTCTCGAGCACCTCAAGCGGTAAGGCACAACTATCTCTTTTGTAATAATGTGTGCGCGCCATTGTGTATCTGACTCATTATCTAGACATGTGAGAACACACACTCAAGAAAGACCCTATGTTTGCACTCACTGTAACAAGGCATTCTCCAGATCCGACAATCTGGCCCAGTACGATCCCTGAATTTCCTTGTGTATTTTCCTTTGTCAACTTGAAGATCCTGTGATGAGCAATGATGTCAACGTGTGCCACAATCCAAATCAGCTCTAGTGCGAGCGCCACAACACAAGAGCCTTCATCAACTCATCACAAGGACCGACAAGTTCATCAAACTGGATAAAGGCTAACATATTCCTGTTATAGACATAAGCGCACTCATGATCGCAGTGACGGTGGTGAGGGCGGCCTCCCGCTCTCGGGCGAGGATGAGGATGACTTTTCTGGCGAGGATCAACTTGGTTCTCTAGAGGAGGCTTCACCCAAGTCTGAAGGTGCCTACATTTCGAGTTCCATGCCAAATAGCCATGCCATGACCCAATTGGGTATGACGCATACGCCCGCATTCAACCCGCTTCAAACCTTGAGCATGCCCATGACGATCAGCACGCCCAGTGGTATGATATAGAGGTGACGGTGCTACTTTCAAAATCTTTTTGGAGCGAAACACAGCCTCCAGTTCTGTCGATTCAAGGCGACTTCCGTTTTCTTTCGTGGCATCTTGCGTTTTAGATTTTCATTTACACACATACCCACGGGCAGATGTGTAACGAGGACATGTGAGACATCTCTTTCATTTCTTTTCACGACGGATACCAAAACACGAAGCATTTGATAGATGTGCGATGCGGCCGTAATGGAAGAGCAAGCCATTTATTGCAGCCAGGGAGATGGGCTATTTATAAGGACAGCTGCAGGCGACCATCGGGCACGTGAGGGACCTCGTGCACTTGTATATATAGCTTCTTTTATTTCATTTATCCCACCGCCGTTTCAACGGCGATCTGCTCGGCGGCAGATTATATTATGTCCAGCTGCAGCTCCTTCGAGAGCCCAAAATTAGTTAAAATGAATAACTTCAACTGCACACAAGCCATACTGACCGGCCTCAATTGCGTGATCATTTCCTTTCGTTTCGAGCTACTGCATCTACCTAAATCTCTGTTCAATATTAAGGTATTCATGGGTCATTTCCTTTCCATTGATTGTCCCAGTCAGATTGTCAGAATGATTAGTCACACATTATGGACATGGTCAGTTCTTGAAGAGTTGCTCCTGAGCCTATCCGTGGAGGAAGGGCACGAGACGCCGCCTCTTTAAAGAAGGCGGCAATCCGAAAATGGTGAGGTACTCATCTCTGAACTGCTTTATAGACAATCCTTGCATGCTTGCCACGAGAGCTGGACACCTGTGAGCCTCGCGTTCCTTCTCTCGGCTAAGTCTTCAGCTAAGTTCATAAAAATCCTTCCGTCCTTACGGGAGGCGGGGGCTTCGGCCGGGGCGTGATACCGAGACTCTGAACAGCGGGGTCAAAGTCAGAGACATCATCAGCACGGCTTGCGATGTGGCGCCAGCGGACGACACCGTCCTTGTCGATGGCGAAGGCACCGGCGGTCTGCCAGCGCGAGCCGGATTCAGTAGGCCGGTTCCAGATATTCTCGGACTTGCCGAGTTGTAGGGCGTTATACATGGCAGCCGGTGACAAGACGTGCCAGGTACTCGAAGTTCCAAGGCCGAATAGAGCGTAGAGGTCGCGCTCCTCGTCGATGACGACGGTGACGTCCCAGTTGCCGCCGACCTGCACGACCCACCGCTCGGTGGCCTCGGATGAGGAATGCGACACGGCGACGAAGTTTATGTCTTTGTGGTAGGTGGATAGCTTGGTCAGGGCTTTGAATGTCTTCTCGGCGACTGCAGGGACGGGGTCAGTCGGGCCATGCATGATAGTACAAGCAAGCTACGTTATGTAGAGCTAGCTGTTGGTTGAATGGTTCAGTTAATCAATTAAACGGCGACGTACAAGGACAGCCGCAGTGCCGCAGAAAGGCAATGATGGTCGGTTTGTCGGTTGGGAGGGTGAGGTTCGCATGTGTTGGCGCCTTCTGTCCGACCTCTGGAGCTGGTTGCACATCCTTCTTGGACGGCGTTTTGAAGGAATCCCACTCCTGCGCGACCGACATTATGATGTGTTTTCGAAGAGGAAGTTTGGGGTTGATTGTTTTGTTTGCATTTGTCAGAATAAAAGACGCTTGTCTGAGCGGTTGATTATTTCATTTACGTCTTCCAGTGTCGGTATGAAACCATTGTTACATGGGAAGACCTTGTATCTCTTTACTGTCGGCAAGCCCCTCCAAATGTCATGTTTCGTACTGACGCAATCATTCAAGAGCGACTATCTGAGTGACGGGCTTCTCAACTGCTCGCAGCTGGCAAGTTTTGGCTTTAGCTTTTAGCTGCCTCATCATCGTCTCCTCTATTCTCTGAAGTACGAACGAAGATGGGCAACACAATGACATCTTCGTGGCCTGTTGAAATAACTTTTCCAAAATGATTCCTTGACAATGCGTGAAATAATCACCGTCCAGCTCGGACAACAGAGCAACTACATTGCTACACACTTCTGGAATGCGCAAGTCAGTCTCCATCTTGCCAAAGCCACAATTCATGCCCCAACTGACCGTGCATGGGTATTTAGGAGTCTTACTTCACATATGGTGCAGATGAGGAATCACCCGTCGACCATGATGTGCATTTCCGACCTGGCCTCGGTGTTGACGGCACCGAGACTTTCATGCCAAGAACCGTCATCTATGACTTGAAGGGCGGGTTCGGCACATTAAAGAGATTGAATGCGCTATACGATGTGAGCGATGATGCTCCAGCTAGTAGTCTATGGTGAGCAACTATTCTCCAACTCACTGAGTGATGAGAGTATCTCACTCGTAGCAGGCCCGGCCAAGCTGTTGTGCATAGACAACAGATAATAGAGCCCAGTGCATACCAAGAAAGCCTCGATGCGGGACAGACCCCTCCTGAGCTGACAACCAGTACAGTACGGTATTGGTCCGACTTTAACAGAATTTTTTTCCATCCAAGGTCTATCATTCAACTGAATGAATTTGAGCTGAACTCGACTCTCATGCCATTCGAAAAGTGGCATATGGGGGAAGAATTATTCGCAACCTTGGATAAAGAACACGATCTTCTCGATCGAGATCTTCGCCCCTTCGTGGAAGAGGCAGATCAGATGCAAGGTATCCAAATAATGTCTGGCATTGATGACGCTTGGGGAGGCTTTGCTGCCAAGTACGTCGAACGTATTCGTGATGAGTACGGCAAAACTCCGGTGTGGGTTTTTGGAGCCCAAGAGCCCGTCAGGGGTCTACCAAGAGTGAATATTGCATATATTTTACCATTGTAATCCTTGATACTAACACTTTACAGGAAAAGAGATTGTTGAAATTGGTTAACAAAGCCCGAACGTTAGCGGAGCTTAGTTCTCAAGCTTCTCTAGTAGTACCCCTCTCCATGCCCGAGACTACACTTCCTTCCAGCTTGAGTCTGGATCCGTCATCGCCGTGGCACGTATCAGCTCTCTTCGCTGCAGCTATCGAGAGCACAACTCTGTATAGTCGACTCAAGACGTCAGATCGTCTATATTCGAGTAATTTGGGTCACATGACAGACTTACTGAATGTGTTTGGGAGACAAACCGTCGCCAACATTGAGATGAGCCCCGTAACTCCACCGAAACCAGCATTGAATGGAACAAATGGTACTGTGTCCTTTACAAATGCTCGTGGCGATTTGATCACGGCTATCCCTCAAGACTCTGCCGACAACGAGTCCGAGACTGGCTCACAGAAGGGAAGCGCACCGCTCCAAGTCGATCTATCTTCACCACAAGATCTCAATCTTGATACAAGGGCCAGGGGCCGTAGGAAGCGTCGCATTTTTAGCCAGATACGAACATATCGTGGCCCCGAAGAAGATGAAGAAGAAAAAGAGGAAGAGGCCGACGGCTTCGGTGCACGACGTCGACCCAAAGTCCATGAGTAAGCCGATTGCTCTTCTAGTAATACTGCTACTTAATTAACTGATGTCATTAATAGCTACCGCTCCAAACTCTTGTATCCTATCATAGATAGCTATCCGAAAATATTCAGAGATGGCGATGGTAAAGTCATCCAGGATCACATAGCTATGCGGACGGCACTATCCACGGACACTTCGGTAATGGACAAAGTAAAGGCTCTTCGGGCTACAGTCATTCGTTCGATTGGCCTTGAGGATCGAGAGACAATCGGGAATGAACTAGCTGAGATCGCCGAAGGGTACAAGGAAGGCTGGTCCAGCGGCAGTGACGATGATGATGACTACGATTGAAAAAGTGGCGATATAACCTACGACTGGACACGATTCACAGCACTTACCAGGATCTACCTCATTTATTACAAAATTTCAATGGCTTTGTCGTTCGCTTAGGGACATGAAAACGGTGTTTTTGGTGTACATTAACTTAGAGATCCGATACGGAAAATTTCGAGGTAGTTTGGGCTCTAGACGTCTAATTGGCTCTCATGCTTCTGTTAACGCACATCTAATAGGCCCCCTCGCGTTCCGTCCAGACATCAGTCCATGTCAAAGCAGGCTTTTGCATACCTGACTGTATAACAGCATTAGGAACTAAGCTCAGGCCGCCGAGTTTCGCCCCTGCCGCATCTTGTGCCCAAAGGGTGATAGCTAAGTAGTTCGTACCGCCGTGGTTCAAGACTCCCTCAGGGACGGGGAAATTGGTCTGCGGGCCCAGGTTATTGACTACGAAGAAAGAAAACATTGTTAGCAAACGAGCTGCCGTGAAATGGCATGATACTATGTAGATGGTCATGGATAAATTCTGCAATGTGACACGTACTGTATTCCCCAAATTGCCATCCGTTCACGTACAACTGCACCCTGAAGTTCTCGACGTTGGTGGTGTTAGTAAATACAAAGCTGAGAGGCACGTCGTAGCCGGCAGGTATGTTAAGGTCAAACTTCGCAGCAAACATCGAGACGCCCACCGTGGACACACCATCCGCTATAGGTGATGCGGTCGACCAGCCCGCTGTCGGCGCCGAGGGCAGATGATAGCCATGTCTCTCAGCCCACATACCGCCTTCGTTGAGCGGACCGCGTACGATGTCACGATACTGCTCGCCGCCGAGGTTGCCCGTGAGTTTCCAGGTTACATCGCTCTGGGGATGACCTGATAACGCGTAGTTGTTGATACCACGGGGCTGCTTCATCATGTCGAGACCGGGGGTCCAGTTGGTCTCTTGTCCCATGTGGTCGATCAGTACGGTGAGAACATATGTCTTTCCGCAGACGAGAGATGAAGAAGGCAGTGGGAGCGTCTCGTTGTAGCTCCTGTTTGATGGCGTGCCGACAAAGGAGCCGATGAAGGTCTCATTGAGCCAGACTGAGTGACCGTAGCCTACGCCACCCTTTGTGTCCGAATGAAGGGTTAGCCATTAATGCTCATTTTCATTCTTATCATGAATGTCTTTATAGCGTAGGTCCAAGAAGGCGACGGGATCAAAAAACACTTGTTACTTACCTGCGTCGCAAGATATATCGACGATTCATTTCCGTGGGAAATGAAATAGCCCCGGTAGAGCAGGGACCCCGTGTTGAACCCATAGTCACTGGCTATTAACGACGTCGGCGTCTGCAAGCGAAACTTCAATGGTATCGTGTCATCGTTGTATGACGTATTGTTGGTTGTGGTATGATCTGCATCCGTCCAAGCCGAGTCATCATATGAGTTTTTTATCTCGGGTAGTGAGTCTATTGCCTTCCACTCGAGGGAAGCGAGGTCCGGGAGATGCAGTTCAGGGGCTTCATAGGTCAAAGTGGCTTGGAGGCGACCATTGACAGCCTCTACGCCGGCCACCTGCTTTCCGTTAAAGTAAACCTCGTTGCTACCGGGGAGCCCGGCGATGATCTCGAGGTCGGCAGTCGCGTTTAGATCACCGGTGAGATGCAGAGACGTTCCAGAAATAGCGGCCGTTCGTAGCAGGTAGCCTGCCTTAGCGATGATCGAGTCTTTTGACTGCGACGTGAAATTGCCTATCGGTGCAGGCGACTCGAGTTCGAGCTTCCAATAGTTGAAAGCATCATTGCGCCAAAGCAGGTAGACATCCAGCTCGCTGCCGTAGTGCAGCACCTTTCTTGCCGTTGTCACTTCCCACTGCACGACGACAGTCGAGCCCTTGGTCGCAATCTTGGCCGTGCCGCCTTCGACTGTCGGCTTGCCTAGCTTGGATGAAAAGGCTAGCTCATGCGTCTCGCCTTCTAGTCCGTATAGAAGGAGGACGCGTTTCCCACCCTTATTGCTGCTGTACGTGTAGATATCCGCTGAGGAGTAAACCAGATTGAGGCCGCCGACGTCGTAGTCGGTGACGTGGATCTTGGAGTCCCGTCCATTCAGAGTGAGCGTTCCGCCGAGCTGTGGGATCGTCACGTTTCCGGCGCTGGTGGGCACAGTGAAGGTGTATGACGTCGAGTCGAGTGACTCGTATGCTGAGTGCCGCGTCACGTAAAATGTGGTTGGATTTCCGAAGATAGGGGTCGTGGTAAGCTCAGGTGTGCTCACATACGATGTGTTTGTCAGGTTTCCCGGGGTCGCGGAGAGGTACGCCGGGGAGGAAGTAATGAACTGTCCGATCAGCTTCGCCTCAGCATATTTCTCGCGCGTGATCGTGCGATCTTCTTTGATCGCCGCCCCATAGTCGTAAGATGTGTATCCTCCGGACTCTCCCAGATTTCCCCAGTTAGTGCCGCCGTAGGTCTGACAAGATTAGATTGCAAGAATACTAGGGCTATCATACAGGTGGTTGACACTTACCATATACTACGGAGAGAAGGGTGTATTAGTGTATCTTCTCAAGGGGAAACAACTGCTCGAGAATAGACCAGGCGTAGACTTACGAAACTAAGAATTGTCAAGCCAAAAGAGAAGTCATTCTTGTAGAACACGCGTTCAAATTCGGCATTGGTTAGATCTGCGCACAACTCGAGACCCGTCCCACCCCTATGCATTACTCGTCAGAGCCTTTCTCTCATAGATTTGCTGACACTATTGTCGACTACTCACCAACTATCAATTGCACCTCCCTGGAATTCAGGGATGGTGTAAGGCGTACTCGGGCTCATCTCCAGATGAAGCTCTCTCCAGTCCGTTGGTAGATTTCCAGCAATCCAGTCATTCGGCTCGGCACCTGAATCCAAGAAATTTAGTCCCTTGAATCTCCTGCATAGCTCTATTCTCGATGTTACTGTACTTACAATTGAAGCCAATCGGATAGCCGTCATGCCCATAGATATTCGGACCACCTGGTTTGTCAGGGGTAAATAGCCCAATGATGGAGGCTTCGTTGTTGATGAGTGGGACCACGATGCCAGCATCTCGGTATTGCTGTTTCACGGCTTCGATGTATTTCACATCTGGAAACAAGATCCAAGGTTCACCGTAAGTCTGTCGTAATGATCAATCAGTCAGTTAAATTCAAACTGGTATCATGATATGCAAACCCATGAGGTGGAACCCCGAACTCAAACAGGGAGGTTTAGGTTTATCAGCCCAGTTCGTCTCAGAATTGATAGCAGAGTGTTTTTGACAATGCGGCTTTTTTGACAACAACCCAGATGAACAGAGTTTATACGTACTATGAAGATGGTTAGCTGCAAAGGGACTGTATAAGAGATGATTATAAAATCAGCCAATATAAGCCCACATACCATATTCATTCTCAGGCTGCAAAAGGACAACTGGCCCGCCATTCGTTATCTGAGCATCAGCAATGATCTTCCCCATGTTCGAGACGTAGACCTGAGTTGAAGCCAAATATCCAGTTTCATTAGTCCGGAGCACGGCTGGGTTGCGCGACTGCCACGCA
This sequence comes from Xylariaceae sp. FL0255, assembly GCA_022578795.1. Lineage (NCBI taxonomy): Eukaryota > Fungi > Ascomycota > Sordariomycetes > Xylariales > Xylariaceae > Xylariaceae sp. FL0255. The sequence continues at coordinate 1,729 of MU388865.1, read as the reverse complement.
GGGAACCCTCCTCCAGAAACTTCGGCGTTGATATACGGACCCGGTCGAGCAATGAGGTAGATGCCAGCTTCCTTTGCGGCCTGAAAGAACGGTTCATATGCAAATACACCCTCGGCCGAGAAGTGGCCTGGATTGCCCTCGAGAAGAGCCCAGTCAACGTAGAAAGAGACACCAGTGTAGCCCAAAGCCTTGATCTTCTGGAATATATCAAGCCATAAGCCCGGGACGGGAAGACGCCACGGATGGAACTCGGCAGAGAAGAGCATCAGCCTCTCACCTCGGACGAAGAGTGAGTGCTCGTCCCATGTAACCTAGGACCCATCAGTCAAGTTCCATATAGTACTGTACAGCCTTTTCATACCAAGTCTTGGAGGCCATCCGTCTCGACTGGACTTGTCACAGTATATCTTTTGCCATCGAGGACGAGGCCGGAAACATGAGTGCAGATCTCCAGAAACAGCGCGCCTACCAGCAACTTCTTAAGTGCCATCATTTCGGGACGCAACTTGTCTGTATGTGGCAGAGAAACGAGTTCGTCATGATCATTATGAGATGCGCTGTGGACTTTTTATATCTGTCCCTCCTTGGCCCTCCGGATTATTTACCTGCAATCTTTGCCTACATTAAAGCAATTCTCGTCTCCTTCCTTGACCAGAGATGGAAAGGTTCGTAAATGGTGAGCTTCGATCGGTATGCGGATCGTCGTGCCGAACCCCGGTCCAAGCATCGTGAAAGCTGTATGGTGGAAAATAGGGTGGTACATGTTTGCATGCCCACATACGCATGTCGGTGATAATTGAAGTATTCTAGGGGCTGGAGTGTTTTGGAGATGAGGGGACAGGTCGCCACAACTAGATAGCCGAGAACATTGGAAAGGGCCCCAACACGATGGTTGAGGTGGCTAGATGCTGCCCTGCCCTGTATGCGGAGAATCCTGGTCGGAAACAGATGAACCCTACTTCCTTGAGATCATTACAATCATGGGCTTGATGGGATCCAAGATGAATGTTCTCTTTACATTTGAACCCTGATCCACTTGTGAATCAAAGTGCAAAAGAAATTTCTTCTCAAGACCTGGTGGGATGGCTTACAAGTCCAAATGAAAGTAGGCTGAATTGGTATACTCATGATCATATTTAGTGATAGTATTTCAAGTCGACTCTCTTGTCACCTGCTTTTTTATCCTGAACCGAAAATCTCTCAACATATCTAACTCTGACACGGCTAGAAGAGGTTTACTCTCTCAACATTAGATTCACATTAAAGTCATTGGCCGCACAATAGGGCCACGACATGTGAGAGAAAGATGATTCCATTCCTCTCGTAGATCCCTGTCTTGGAACGACTGAAGGTATTCTCGAAGCCTAAGATGCCAATTCTGGAACCAAAGCTTCTGAAACTCTCTCCATACATCAATTTCTCTCTTGTACACCGATTTTCTGAGCAGCGACAGTTCTTGTAAGAATTTGTACTGTATAGATCTATGAATTGCTCGGACCCGAAATGTAGTACTTCTAGGTCGGGAAGCGTAGGACCCCTTCAGATCGTAGCCGGCCGGCCTTGTCCGAGTTGAAAGACGCTTGGGGGCTTGGGGGGGGGGGGGGGGGGGGGGGTTAAAAAAAAATGAAAAAAAAAAAAAAAATTTAAAAAATTAAAAATTTAAAAATAAAAATTAGGTTTATATACTAAAAAAAATAATGGTTTGAACGTGGGGTAAAAAACCCGATAA